>OX155697.1:10569204-11123106 GCA_944547425.1 Eupithecia centaureata
GGATGAATGGATAGATGGATGGACGTTTGTTACTGTTACTCTTTCACGCAAAAACTGCTGAACGGATCTGGATGAAATTTGGCACAGAGATAGATTATAAGCTGAAATAACACATAGGCTTTATTTTATCCCGAAAATCCCACGAGAAAGGAATTACGCAATGAAATAGCGAGTACTCGAAATACTAATCATGCGCAGACGAAGTCGCGGGCACCAGCTAGTATAATTATATGTAGGCTATCGACAGAAAACTGAACCATAATGTTCACGACACAAAAAAAAACAGTTTTCTTGATAAAAGTAGTGTTGTGTATAACGTACGCGGGTAGCAAGGCCGTTTTAGAAAAACAAAGGCTTCCGTCGAGGACTCATTTTACCTACCATTAGAACTGCACAATCAATGTTTGGAAAAGCATTCTTATCGGCGATTGGAACTGGATATCGTGTTCGAATTTTAGTGGGTTAAACAAAGTGGAGGGATTCCTATCTGCATCGAATGAAACTCTAGTGTGTTTTGAGCAGTTTTTTGAGTAGTTTTTTCGACTTAGAAAAAAATATTTTTTTAACCATACATATTCAAAGGAATCTTGCTGTCGTAGAAAACATTTTTTATAAAACACTTTCTGTGTTCAAGTGGTCATCGCCTTCGAAGAGCATGATGAGAAGGTATCTTTAAGTATATGACCATAATCATCATAAAGGTCTTCCGTATCTCTTTATCTAGACGTAGGCCTCCTCCAATCGACTCGAGACAGTCTCGTGATGTCAGATGAACCCTTAATTTTGGTGGTCTTCTCCCCAGTTTGGTGGGCTGTCGTTTTCTGCTCTCCATAAGTCTTGGAGTCCATCAATCCTTGTCCATTCGAGCAATATGCCACCCATCCCCGCTGACCCGCATCCAATCAGTTCTAGTTCCACTACATCTTTACAGTCTTCCTCTTCTTCATATTTCATATGTATACATGCAGTAGACGATACTAATCCTTAGTAATATAATAAACGTGGAAGTTTGTTTATATGGATGTATGGATGTTTTTACTCTTTCACGCAGACCGTCCTCTGAAATCTGCCGCCCCCCTAGGACGCCGCCGCCCCTAGGCCGCGGCCTGTACGGCCTATTTACAAATCCAGGACTGGTGTGAAGCCGCTGGCAGATTTCTTAGATTATTTTTTAAATTTTTATTTAACTAGCTTAATCACTCTCTTATGTCGTACCTATAGAGACATTAGAGTCAGCTCCGATCAGTCTGACCAAGTCACCAGCAAAGTTCAACTAAATTTCTTCTACTATTAGGAATTCAAGAACTGGTTTCTCGCTACCAAGTTGAACTCCATCGCTTCAAATTCATTACCGCAATAATCAAGCTACCTAGTAAATAAGAATCTGTGTCAATAGCACAATAATCAATAGCCAAGTGTACAATAATTTCGCAACATGAAACAGCCGGTGAGTGGCGGCCGATAACGGTAAGCGTAGACATATCAACTTTAATACGTATCGGTTAAGTATCGCCTCATAGGTGAGGTGACTGTGTAAGGGGGCCCGACGTCTACTAAATAAATCGCTTCACCATTTAATTATTATCATGTCAAAATGACAGTGTTACACTCTTTTTGGTATTCTACTAACACAAACTTTTTGATATTCATTCAAAGCTGTGACGATTACGTTTATGACTACCAATTATTATTTGACATTATATTAATGAAATGAAGTCTCTTCAAGCTCAAAAAATAGTAGAATACCAAATGCACAAACGAATTGTAAATTAAATGCTAATCTGAGGATTTTTTTCACCTGAGGGTAGGTTAGGGTTAGTTTTTATACATTTTGGTGCTCTCAATGATGTGTTTACAATGGAAGGTTGTTGCTAAACGTACGAGCGAACTTTGGACATGATAAAACGACTCGGAGCGGCGACGGCGACGACGCGACGTAGTTACAATAAATGGGTAGGCCTTGACTTGAGCTTTTTGTGTTGTGCGTCTTGTTGAGATAAACAGTAACTATAATAAGAAAAAGAGGTGATGCGATGCCGTGACAGTGCTGGTTAATATTGAAGAGCTCACGTTGAAGTAATGCTGATCGTAAGTAAAAAGAAACAACAAAAAATCTTTGACAAATGATAAATAAATTAAACTGGACAATCCACACATCACATCATCTAGCAAGCAAAGCAGATTGTGTTATAGGTACTAGATGGATGACTGATACTCACGAATATACTTTAATACAATCACTACATAGTATAAAACAAAGTCGCTTTCTCTATCCCTATTTCCTTATGTCCCTATGTATGCTTAAATCTTTAAAACTACGCAACGGATTTTGATTCGGTTTTTTTTAATAGTGATTCAATTCGAATATAATTATATGTCCTTAGTAGACAGATTTTTTAGTAGGTATCATATTTTATAGGAGACGTGACAAAAATGGTTACACCCAGAGGGTGCTATAACAAAGCGAATCATGCCATATCGCTGGTTTTAAAGGCGACGACGCGACGGTGACCAGTTAGCAAGCTGATATGACGTGTGAGTCGCCCTTTAAGACACGACACGCAATAGGGGCACCGTTTTTGGGATTATCTTCTATTCTATTTCTATACTTAATTTTTAACAGTAAACATGAAAAACCAATATTATGTAGGTATTAACAAGAAAATCAACAAAGAATTAAATGCATGAAGTACATTTCGTCACGCATGGCTTCAGCTGATGTGTGTGACGTGACGATCCTATTAGCAAGCGGATAAGCTTCAGGTATGAGATGTTATAATTTTGTTTATTCTTATAGCTATTTACGAAATGTTTGTCCTTTATCACATCACTACATAGTATAAAACAAAGTCGCTTTGTATGCTTAAATCTTTAAAACTACGCCACGGATTTTGATGCAGTTTTTTTTAATAGATAGAGTGATTCAAGGAAGTTTTATACGTATAATAAAACCGTTGGAAGCCGGGGCGAGTCGCTAGTTATGTATACTACAAAAACTTCGAGCGCGAGTTCGACTCGCACTAGGTTTTATTTTAGACTCTAGCCATACATAGGTACTTGCATACAGGGCCTAATCCATCCACTTGCACAAGGACTACGAAGACTATTAGTAATTATATTTTATTCTTATGCTGGGGGCTCTTAGCTATCTCATGCAATCACCACGTTTATCACCTATGGGCACAGCAATGGGCTCTCGCGACTCGCGTATACATATAATGTGATATTTGTGATTGACGAATTGATGATAGAACATTGCAGTATCTTGAAGTTTCTGTTGTATCCAATATAAGTAAGTCGTCTAAAAGAAATGAAGCACTTTGAGTTTGAACGTTTACTTCGTAAGTAGTTAAGTAGTTCCAAAGGAATAGAAAAACTACTTTTCAGCCAGAGTATATACTAGATAGAGTATAAAAATGTGGAGCGATTACGCAAATATTGATGGGTTGCATCCAATAATTGACATTTGAAAGCCATTCCATGGTTTTCGTAATTTGTAATTCGAACGCGATGATTTTTTATTTTATTTATTTATATTAGTTCACTTCCTCGCAGCTATATTTTTATTTCTGCAGTCAGTATATCAGTATATTTATACAAAAAATTATATTTAAATATTTATATTTCCAATGCTTGTGAAAAAACCTATAATATTTTCGCGATGAAAACTTGGTGTGCTTGTTTTGTTGTTTGCTTTTTGTTTGTTATAGTGTGTGTTTGTTTATTTTTGCGAATGGAGCATCCGCTCATTACGTGAGGCAATTTTGTCTTTTTTCCGACCCCTTTTTGTGGTGTCCGTCAAGTTAGCAGCCACACCATGGAATTTTAAGATTATAAATATGCCAATTAACTGTGCTGTCAATGCTGAATCCGGTGCCGCAAAGCATATAAATAGTGCTCCAGTACTTTAGGAGATATTGAGGCATTTCACTGTGGCTGCTATCTTGACGTCAAGCTGGCAGGCCCACTGATTGTGAAGAAACCAAAGCTAGATTTGAATTGTGAACTATGCCAAATAACTGTTCCCATGAATATCTAGTTGTGCTGTAAAACTCAGAAATAGAGACCCTGTGGTTTATAAGATATTAGGCTCTAAACATCTACATACATTTGAAAAAACAGATGAGTACAAAAGTGTTTAGATTACGATTGCAATCAATCGCTAGATGGCGTTTATTGCAGATGAAGCATTTACTCGCCTAGAAATAATAATAGTCGTTTATTATTATTTCTGGACGAGCAAGTACTGCTGAAGCCACAAAAGACGATATTATATTATAGACAAACATACAAATCTTATTTGTATTTTATTCTTATTGATTGACACATTATTCTTATGAAAACTGTAGTTAAGCCACCATAGACACTGGAATGTAAAGTAAACAATCAGAAAACATGACCAGTGTGGCCAGCAAGGTCTACCTACACAAAAAAAACAAATTAGATTTTTTTATTAGCAACATGTACCTAGACACTTGAATGATTTCATATTGTAACTAAAAAAGAAAAGCATAGAGTACATTATATATAAGAAAAGTAACTATATGAAATTTGTATAGGTACTTGCCTACTGGTGTTTACCTAGTCACGACTCGCACTTGGCCTATTTACCTGCCTTATTTTACATATTTTAGATTTATAGCGATAAAGCTCGTACCATTTCAATTTACTATTTATTTACAGTGATTTTTTGATTTTAGTTTGTCAGATTATAAGTCCAGGCGACGACGGCTGTCTTACTCAGCTCGAGAAACTATAGGAGTTTTTGAACTCCGACAAAGAAATAGCGATAGTAAATCGGGACAAGCAAGATTCATTCTAGTACGCTCGGTATAGGTACAACATCTTTGGGGACAAGCCAGATAATACGTAGGTACTATCCAAGAACTCAATATTTCTAAGTCTTTACAAATTTTTATGGAGGTATAATTGCCGAAAACGATATTTTTCAAACCAAAATTCTAAAAGAGTTCAGAAAAAGCTCAATTGTCGCAGTGTAAACAGAATTGTTTCAATTGTCAGATAAACTGGATAGAAATGTCAAATGGACACTCGCTCATACCATAAGAATAAATAATAACTAGGTAGACTCTTCTTTGATCTAGTCCCAAACGCCGCCGTTTATATACCTACTTCCCTCTTCACCTCGTTACGCCCCTCTGTCGTCCAGGCGTTTTGCCAGGGTTGCTACTGCACTGTACCGCCGCGCCCCGCCGCCGCCGCCATCGCGAGGCGAGGCGAGTGAGATAAGGTCAACGACTGATGTTCACGTTCCTTTGATTAGGTACCTTCCTAATTAGTTAGTTAGGAACCTACAAAAACACAATAATATTTAGAAAATATTACTTACATAGGGTATATATTATCATTTAGCAATCTAAAAAAACTTAAATTTGTTTTCGCTTTTGAGTTATTGTTACAACCGATAACACCACAATAACTTGACCGTGACGTCATGTTATAGAGTAGGTAGGTACCTAACCTACACAAAATTTAAAATCCGCGTGTGGCGTCGCCGGCTGTGACAGCCCTACTGCACATTTAACGTGCAGAATCGCGTAGGCTAATATCGTGACCTTGAGCGCGTTCGGAGCGAAGTTTCCCTTCTACTCTGTTTTTGTCTATTCTTATGCTCATACTACGGTTTGTCCAGACAATTTTCGTTCAAAAGTCGGCCAAGTGTCACGTGACCGCTGACTGGCTGGTATTAGAAGTTCATATTACAAAAATGGCGAGCAGTTAATATGGGTCCCTGGCCCCCCCTGGAGAATATGCCTAGATGGCGTATCTAGGCATATGGTAGTAATTTTAAGGTATAATTTATTATAAGCTTTTAGGCTTTTAAGCTTTAAGGTTTGGTTGAAAACTCAGCAAAAGAAATACTTATTAGTCGTAGGTAGGTACATTATATTTATGATATTATTAAAATTAAGTAATGCTAAGTCACGGTTGTTCTACCAATAAAAGCAGTAGGTAGGTATTTGCGTCACGTCAGTGATGTACCTATACAAGCAATGTCTATCAAAGACGCCATCTAGCGAGTCTAGTTGCAATCGTAATCTGAACACTTTTGTGCTCATCTGTACTCTCAAATGTATGTAGATGTTTTGAGCCTAATATCTTATAAACCACAGGTTCTCTATTTCTGAGTTTTACAGCACAACTAGATATACATGGGAACAGTTATTTGGCATAGTTCACAATTCAAATCTAGCTTTGGTTTCTTCACAATCAGTGGGGCTGCCAGCTTGACGTCAAGATAGCAGCCACAGTGAAATGCCTCAATATCTCCTAAAGTACTGGAGCACTATTTATATGCTTTGCGGCACCGGATTCAGCATTGACGGCACAGTTAATTGGCATATTTATAATCTTAAAATTCCATGGTGTGGCTGCTAACTTGACGGACACTTTTTGTGAGATATCGTGATATTTCGTTCGACCACTCCGCTCTCCCCAATCTCACGTGAGATTCTTTATTTTTATTTAAAAGCTTGCTTATTTAAAAAAATATAAATGAGTTAATCTGTTGACGTTAAAATTTTTAAAAACATAATTTACATAATTATGCTTTTTATAAAAGACTAGGTGAGAATTGTTTTTTAAAAATTCTAAGAACGAAGTTTTCATCAAAGCTATAAAATAGAACAATAGAATACTTTAGCAGGAACTACTTAAATTCATGGAAAAACAAATAACGTGGTATTTAACCAGAGCCCCTATATAATGTATAGAAGTTTTAGATACGAATTTATATTTGCCAATGAATAAAGAAATTTAAGATATGAAAAAACAAGAAACACCAAAATCGATACATCTAGAAAAAAATTATCCAATAACACTGTGGAATGGTTAAGTGAGTGTTCTATGTCCATCGGCTTATGTACTGGCGCGTTTTTACAAACGCTAGATAAAATGTAACGAATTTACAGACACAATCTGATCTCTTCAACTTCGCAAATTTTCTTGGAAAAGCCTAGACAACTCTCGGTATACACTGAAATAATTATTTGACGATCACACCACGGCCGTACCACCACAACACATACACACTCATTCGCATCGAGAACTTCCTCCTTTTTGAAGACAGTTCAGAAATAATACTTCGAATCTCTCAGATACCATCAACAAAGTTTCACCTCGTCGGAATCGATTTTGCAATAAAAACGAACCGGATTCAAAACCTTCAAATTTTCAAGTTTATGAACCTGAGGTTTACGGTACACGAGGAAAAATATATATTTTATACCTGATATACACGTAAACTATATATACTTTCATATAATAACGATACCTACTTCACTGAGAAGGTAGGAACCCGTTCTCGAGGATTTTCGTTCCGAGACAAATTAACAAATGCAGGATGTTTTATATTTGGAGGATCATTGAAAGTCTCATCGAAAATGGTCTCATTTCAAGACATACATCTATTACAAATAGGATAGAAACCACATAACACCTTGTTTTGCTTGACTTGACAATAATAAACAGCCACATTTGTCATAGAAATAACTTGATGTTTTACAAAAACTAATAAGCGACTTTAAATTTCACGCATTATTATTCAAAAGTCAAAACTGATTAGATGAAATTATAAGGACCACATGAGAATCACCAACTTACAAGGTTCCGTTCCGTACCATCTAACGGCAAAACAATCATGTTTGTTGTACGAGTATAGAGTACGAGCTCCCTCACTTTTTATTTTATTCTGTTTTTATTTGTTTGTAAGTCAACAGAAATACCTACATCTATGAAAATTTGAACTATCACGGTTCATGAGATACAGCCTGCTGACAGACGGACAGTCTTAGTAATAGCACAGAATAGATAGGGTAATAGGGTCATGTTTTTGGGTACGGAATCATAAATAGAAAAATCAATATCGGTGCACCCTGACTAAAAGTATGATGATATTGATGATACGGTACATAAAAATACAGTCGAATTGAGAACCTCCCCCTTTTTGAAGTCGCTTGAAGGTTAACTAATTCATGCTTTTTCTAAGTAGCTGACCTACATCAATATTCATAACGTAAAATCGTTACCATCACTATCAATCACTACATAGTATAAAACAAAGACGTTTTCTCTGTCCATATGTCCCTATTTCCCTATGTCTCTTTGTATAGGTACTTAAATCTTAAAAACTACGCAAAGGATTTTGATGCAGTTTTTTTGCATCAAAAAAACTGCATCAAAATCCTGCGACATACTTATTATTTAACTTATTTTACTAAGAGCATCAGTCTAAGTATTTGGCAAAACATCTTACGAAATCACCTTTCGGCTTAGTTTTGTAATAGGTGCTAATTGAGGTTGATTGGATGCTAAGTACTTCGGTCGTTACATTCACTTTTACTTCTTAACAATAACAACATTTAGGAGCCTGCCTAAATTCCTTCGAATTAAATGATGCTAGAAACCAAAACAGTTTTATAAATTACTAGCGACCCGCCCCGTCTTCGCACGGTTTTATTAAACGTATAAACCAACCTCTTGAATCACTCTATCTATTAAAAAAAACCGCATCAAAATCCGTTGCGTAGTTTTAAAGATTTAAGTATTCAAAGGGACATAGGGATATAGGGGCGACTTTGTTTTATAATATGTATTGATGTGAATGTGTTATTCCAGACTATAATCTATCTCTGTGCCTAACTTCATCGATATCCGTTCAGTAGTTTTTACGTGAAAGAGTAACAAACATCCATCCATCCATACAATATTAGTAGGATTTAACCGGTTGTGCGTATGTTTAGATATGAGATCCACAGGATACTATGGACTCTATTTTACCGAAAATTTCATGATCGTGCAGCGTTTATCGTAAAGTTTATTTTATTTCATTGAAGTTTGAAACTACGGCTGTTTACGAATTACGAAGTTATCTCCGAAACTCAGATTTTTCAATTAAATTTGAATAAAAATCAATACTTAATCGTCAAAAAATCGTTACGTGCTTAAATTTAAGTTGCGTTTGAGTATTTGGGGGTAGCCACGCACCTTTTAAACTAAAGCTCAAATTTTTAGCAGTTGTATAATTGCCTTTAAGCTCAGACTATAGAACTATCCCTTTAAGCCGCAAAATTTTATAGTTTTTTTACTGTTAATTGGTACAATGTTTGAATCAATTATGAAAAAGTAAGTATACATTTTAAATTTATGGCTTACCTTGTTTAATCGCTCCGAAAATTTGTAAAAGTTAATCACCACACCTTCGAAAAAAAACACTATTTAAACTTAGACAATTCCTATAAATTAGAAAACGTATTTTAATTTTAGTATCTAATTTAATAGTTTTAAATGTAGTAAGATACGCGTATGTGTACGTCCATGCTCCAACGGTTGGTGCGACCGGCGCGTGCGCAATCAAAACCACCACTGAACTGAACGTAACCGCCGCTGAAGAGAACACTCCTCGATGCGCAAGCGCAAGTCGCTGCGGCAGTTGTTTGCAGGCCCTGCGCAGGTTGTAGACAATGGTTTGATACCTAAGTGTCACTGTTAATGTATTAGTGGAAATACTAATCGATGCGCAAGCGCATGTTTATTTAATTATTTTATTTATTGGAAAACCAGAAGCTTATTCAGAAACAGTGAAACATAGAAAACAGTAAAATACATACAAAAATATATACAATACATACAAAAAATACATACAATACATACAAAGCTAAAATTAACATTGTATCAACAATTATGCTATGAAAATACTAATCATCATGAATTTGACAAAAGGGAATGAGATAATGTAATGATTTAACAGCTAAAGCATCTTTAACCAAGTTTAACCTCACCAAAAAATTGAGCGCTCAGCATATGCGCAGAACCAATGGTTTGCAATACCAGGTGACCCAATGCACTAGGTATTGTGTGTTGTTGTATGGTGGTGGCCAATTAGGTTCTTATTATTATTTTCTTAGGCAATTCAGGACGTTATTTACATTAGTAGTTAGTGTGATATCACAAAGGGCGTTAGCACATCAATTTTACGCGGGCTCATAGATATTTTGATGATGCATAAATAGGTGTCATAATAAGTTAAGTTAAGCTTTTGTATCATGTACCTATTAGTTTAGGTTTGTGTTGCATGTCATCTAAACTCATTAATTAATAATAAATAAATAAATAATAAAAATAAATAATTTAATTAAGTATTCATCAAATTGCATATTTATAAATATTTAAAATTTAAATGTAATGTAATCGTAATGCATAATTATGTAATATTATATTGTTAGTGATATAAACCGTATTAATAAATGCAGGTAAATAATAAATAAATTGTTAGCTACTTAAAAGGCTGCATCAAAAAGGTCGGTCATAGAGCAGCTGTTTGTTGGAGCGCAACAAGAAGTATGAGTATGGTAGTGGTATTCTGTCCCACGCATTCGCCACCATTTCGCATTTGCCCGAGCTGAGAAATAAATAACAAATAATAGTTATAATGCTGGATAATTCACACGTCCACAGAACGAACAGATACAGTATTAACCTCTGTTCAGCTGTGCGATTACGCTAAAACCGCCCATACAAATTGATATTCTTGAACCATTTCAATGGCCATCGCGCGCGTCCTTTCCATACAATATATGGTCATAATATATATGGCCTTCGTAATTTAATATGCCTTACATAATATTATGTCAATTTTGGATGGGTGGTTTTAGCGTAATCGCACAGCAGTTCAAAGCAAAATTTAAAAGCAATCGTTTCTTCTCATTGCCTTAATAATGCATCAGGCATTAGTGTAGTTCCAAATTTATGTTAGTAGATACTAGCGACCCGCCCCGGCTTCGCACATTTTTATTTTACATTAAGCAATCCTCTTGAATCACTTTAGTTATATTTAAAAAACCCAAATAAAACCACATCAAATCCGTTGCGTAGTTTAAAGATCTAAGCATACAGTGACAGATAGACAAAAAAGTGAGGCGAACTCAAAATCAATTATCATTTTATTTCTTATATTATTTTGATAATTATGTACCTATAGTATTAAATTTGACTTGTCTAAGTGCTTATTTTGTAAGCCTAAAGAAATAAAGATATTGATTATTTGAGACAGCGGGAAGCGACTTTGTTTTTATGTAGTGATTTATCAGTTATCTAGTCTCTGCTTCGCTTTGGGCTAAATGATGATAATGTGTAAATTGTCCAGCATATAATCTTTAGGCCCACAGTAAATCGTTTTCTTATCAATATCTTATATCGGTCTGTGTGAAGCTTTCTTTTTAATTGTGTACCTTAATAGTTACAAATAAACTATATTAGACAACAGTTAGTCCAACATCATGTCTCTTCTTATGGATGTTTGTTACTCTTTCACGCAAAAACTACTGAACGGTTATGGATGAAATTTGCCACAGAGATAGATTATAGTCTGGAATAACACATAGGCTAGGCGGTATTTTATCCCGGAATTCATATGGGAACGGGAATTACGCGGGTGAAACCGCGAGGCGCTGCTAGTAATGAAATAAAGAAAAGCCATATGTTAGTTACATTAGTAATAATAATACTGGATAGTCCACACAGCATCGTCTAACCATTTATTTATTCTTATGGTCTAACCCCAAGCTAAGCAGAGCTTGTGTTATCATTGCTAGATGACTGATATATTTATACAGTACATTACATATTTAGATAAATATTTTGTGTTAGAAAACATCCAGAACCCCGGAAGAATATTTGCAGGCGATAATATTTGCAATCGAACCCGCAACCTCCTGCGTCGCAGCCGTCCTTTGCCCACCGCGAAACTTGGTCGTCATTAGTGGAACCATCATCATCATCATCCTATATTGGTCGAGACAGGACACAATCCATTATTGGTAAAAAGAATATCTAAAAGACACCAATGTAACTAGAGAGCAGGGAGTTTGGGTGATATCACAGATCTGGAAATTAGGGTACCAAACCAAAAGGGCTAAAACAGAACCCTTTGAATAGTTCCAACAATAGATACTAATGCAGATAATAAACAAATACTAATCAAACAATTTTACGATATCAGATAAGCGCTCGTCGCATTCCATCATCGTTACGTTGCGGTGATATACATAATTAACTAAGATAAAGTTAAAGTCAGTGAAGAAAAGCCGTCAAAGAGTTGAACTATGTTGTATGCTTCGTGTAAGAGTTAAAGAAAACTGGACTTCAGTCAGAGCCTTGTGTAAGCCCACTATTATAAATGACTGGAGTAGCAACGTTAACGAACTTGAGAATGATCTAAACTAATATTAGCAATTTTTTGTTAAAGTATGTATGTTTATAATGTATTATCAACGGAACGACACTGCAACGGTCTGATTCTACAACTTCTTAGGCTAGGTTACTATAGGTACTAACTACTCTACACGTTTTAACTAGGTAACATGTGAGCAAAACCGCTAGCAAAAACAAGATGATGATAAAGTAAACGATATCTTGAAGATAGGCACAGAAAATACCGATAACAAAACAACGCCCTGAAGTAATAAGAAAGTCTGCAACATCATTACTTGTTTGTGTTCTCAGATCTGAAATCTCAATCCCTTTTCACATCTTTTCATTCCACCGCACAATATCTCCGTACAAGTGAAAAGATCTTCCGATTACTTTGTTATCTTATCAGGCACCTAAATGTTATCTATGTTTAGTAACCCAGCGGCAAGCGCGGCGTTTAGTGCCCCTTTGTGTGGTTTTTATAAAATGGTTATGTGATTGTCCCTTGCTTTGGATTTGACAGACGTGAAAGCGGTGAGTTTTGTCATGAACTGGCTGTTCTGTTTTTTGATTATTTAGTAAGACACTATTGCGTAGTTTGCGAGTTTGATAGTCGTGTTTGATATAGATTAGTCACATGTATTTAATCGTTAAAGGAGATGACGAATAACAGAGGAAAATGGAAGAAGAATATGTTGTGCCGACCCCACTTAGCGTGGGATAAGGTTAGGAAGAAGAGTCGTTAGTACACTATGTATATGTTTAGGAGAATTTAAACACTATTACGGTGTAAATAAGACTATTTTCTTCCAGGTACTAAATAGTAGTAAATCGATTTACTCTGGATGATTTTAGTATTCTTTCGACTTTTATGTTTTCTGCTCCATAAATTTCTTCATGGAGTATGCTATTAATCATTGGCCTATTACGTCTGTTGTCATGGTGATCAAAAACCAATTGAGTTGGTCGGATAAGTAGGTTTGGTCTATACATTAGATCTCTTAGCTCTCTGATATAATTATGGGGAATCTAGCCTAGTTTGATTGGGACTAGATAATACGCGTAATTTCCAGCATTTTATTTTTCATCTCGGCAACGCGTGTATTGTCTCTGATGTTGCAGGCGTCCATAGGCTGCGGTAACCGTTTTCCATCAGACGGGCCGCATGCTTGTTTGCCACCTTGGCGGAATAAAAAAAAACTCATTTCTAGTTCTTGACTGACTTTTTTATGGTTATTTATTTTAAAGGTTTTACTTTATTTAGGTTCTACTAGCAACTACTACTAGCACTGCCCGCGGCTTCACATACTATGTTTCTATGTAAACGTTTCAAGGCTATTTCTATCCCATGAGAAATAACTTTTGGGATGAAAAGTAGCCTATGATTCTATGACTAGAACTACGTCTACTCCAAATTTCAGCCTGATCCGTTCAGTAGTTCTTGCGTGAATTAGGAACAAACATCCATACATTCATCCAAACTTTCACATTTATAATACTAGCGACCCGCCCAACTTTGCACGGTTATATTATACGTATAAACCTTCCTCTTGAATCACTCTATCTATTAAAAAAAACCGCATCAAAATCCGTTACGTAGTTTTAAAGATTTAAGCAGTCAAAGGGACATAGAGAAATAGGGATAGAAAAAGTGACTTTGTTTTATACTATGTAGTGATTAGAAGGATTCTTGCAACTGTGGGGACGATGGTACCACAATTGGGCAATAGATCGGAATGTACGGTTAACTAAACTAAGAGATAAGAAAGATAGCTAACATTAGAATCTGATCTCCCAGCGATAACACTGTAGTGGTTAAATAAAGATGCCTAGTGAAGGAAAAACTAACAAGATTTGTGTAAAAATAATCCGGTGGCAATGCCACAGTTTGCGCTGACCTAGCTTTTTGATAAGGAATTTCAGAAGAGTAAGAATAGACTAAATTAGTATTTTTAGAACATGTTTTTGTCAGCGACTTCGGCCACGTGGGATACTTAGAGATAACATAACTTGTTGCAATCAGGGTAGATCACCATCACATCATCATCATCATCATCAACCTATATTAGTCCACAGCTGGACATAGGCCTCCCCCAATGAGCGCTATAGCGCCCTGTCTTCAGCTTGACGCATCCAGCATCTGCCAGCAGTCTTTCGCAGAACGTCGTCCCACCTGGCCGGAGGGCGTCCTACACTACGTTTACCGAGTCGCGGTCTCCACTCAAGAACACGTTTACCCCAACGGTTGTCGGTTCTTCGCGAGATATGGCCGGCCCATTGCCACTTCAGCTTGCTAATTCTTTGAGCTATGTCGATAACTTTGGTTATCTGTCGGATGTATTCGTTACAAATTCTATCCTTCAGAAAAACTCCGAGACAACGCGACTAAGTATAAAACAAAGTCGATTTCTCTGTCCCGATGTCCTTTTGTATGCTTAAATCTTTAAAACTACGCAACGGATTTTGATGCGGTTTTTTAATAGATAGAGTGATTCAAGGGGAAGGTTTATACGTAGCTGGGGCGGGTCGCTAGTTAGGTATAATAAAGAATACCTTTACAGACCCAAACTGTAAAATAAAACATTCAAAATCTTTTTGATTCATTTGATTATTGTAACTATATTAGATATGTGTCGCGCGGCGCGACAAATCGCATTTACCACGAGATCTTTACTTGGGTACTTAGCCACTGATCGACTGAATGAGGTTTGTTATGTTTATAAGTTGACAAACATCGCATTCACTAGTTTTTTTATTGTTTATTTTTAAATACTTTTGTTTTAAGAATAGAGTTTATAAGCGTTGTTTGTTTGCGAGTGTTAAGATGAGTAGTACCTGCGTAGGTACTATGATTGAAAATAAAACACACAATTTTATCATGTAGGTATTCATTTTGACTGTTCATCCCCTCTCACAAGGGAACTGTACTGAATTTCGGGATAAAAAGTATCACATGCCCTTTCTCTTCATATGAACATGTTTCATTCATTCAGTAGTTTCGGCATGATGTGCGGCCAAGATACCTACAGAGTACAGACAGACAGACAGAGAAAAATTAAGGAAAAAAACAGTTTTAACTTCAGTATCGATAGTAGAATTCTCTACAACAATAATAACTTCAATATGTATGTCTATGTAAATTTGGCAAAATGTTGTAGAGCCCTAATAGGGTGCATGCTTGATACCCTTATGTTGATTTAAGACTGATTCAAATGTACTACGGCATGGCCGGCCAGGGGATGACGATCTGCAGAAGACTGCTGGCAGATGCTGGATGCGTCAAGCTGAAGACAGGGCGCTATGGTGCTCATTAGGGGAGGTCTATAACCAAGAGTGGACTAATATAGGCTGATGATGATGATCATGTAGCAGTAAATAATTTCGAATCTTGAAAAATCCATGTGGATTGAATTGACCAATAAGTTATATTTGTGTCATCATCATCAGCCTACATTAGTCCACAGCTGAACATAGGCCTCCCCTAATGAGCGCCATAGTGCGCTGTCTTCAGCTTGCCGCATCCAGCATTTGCCAGCAGTCTTTCGCAGATCGTCATCCCACCTGGCCGGAGAGCGTCCTACACTAGGTTTGCCGAGTCGCGGTCTCCACTCTAGAACACGTTTACCCCAACGGTTGTCGGTTCTTCGCGCAATATGGCCGGCCCACTGCCACTTCAACTTGCTTATTCTTTGAGCTATGTCGATAACTTTGGTTCTCTGTCGGATGTATTTTTTAAAAATCCTAACACGTTGATTGAATTAACCTACCAATATTGTAAATACTAGTTGTAATTTTTCTATTCCTTGCTTGTAATTTTCGTTGTTAATAAAGTTATACTTATTTTCTTTGAAAATTATAATTAATATAAAAAAACCTACCAATAAATCATAATAGAGGTATATGTGTATTTCAGGTTAAAAGCAAGCAGTACCAATGCCCCGAGGCTGGTGGTGACCAATGGCCGGGTCGTGGCGGCAGCTGCGCAGGACGGCTCTCAGGAGGAAGAGCTATCATCCTGATCACGTGGAGGACACTCTCTTGAGGAGGTAAACCTTCGGTCATGGGCCGCGACTCATAAACCTTCATCGATGGCGTTTAGGCAACAAACCAGCCCAAAGACCAGCATTTACTGAAATTTGTAGTCCATCTGTCTACAGATCCAGATTATTTTATAACCTGCGAGATATTATAGTGTAGATTTAAGTAGTGGTGGGGTTGCATATTAACAAAACTTGTAATTCATTGAATCAGAATGCCAGAAAATTATTATACCTCCATATAGTTCGATTGGTTTAGAGTGCTGATGGGGTTGCCACGTTTCTGCAGTGCGTCAGGTATGTTCAATGAGGCGCACACTGTTGGCTATCACGCCATCTTAAGAAAGCGTTGTGTGTCGTTCTTGAAACGCCTGTGTGGCAGCCCCAGCATCATTCTAAGCACATTGGGACAATCCGTTCATATAGCACTGGATAAACTTGCACGCAACCCTTTTTAAGGGGCGGTGCCCCGGTCACCCAAACCTTGTGTCGTGTCTGCATATTTGTTTGTCCGTTGGTGAAAATATTTCTATTTCATTTTTTACTATTTTTGTGTCACTTGATTTTATAACGTTTCACTAGTCGACATAAGATTAAAGCGAAGAGAAAATCAACTCTTTATTTCTTATATTACCTTCTTATTTTGATAAGTATGTAAGTACCTACCTATAGTTTAAAATATGACGTGTCTACATGCTTATTTTGTAAGCCTAAAGAAATAAAGTTACTGATTTACTGATATTTACTGAATTCTATTACCATTGTTGGAGGCCTATACCCGCAGAGGAGTCCTTAGCAATTAGATACATATATGTTTTTAAATTTTATCTTGTAATTGTAACCTAAGGAATAATAAAGGCTTTTTTTATTATTACCATTGTTTGAATGTTATTTTAATGAGTCACGTAGTTACCTCCTTGAAATAAACTCTTTATTTGATTGCTTACAGATGTCTGTCCCGCTGGCAGCTGACAGGCATAGGCTTGGGCAGCTCGCTGGGCGCCGGCGTGTTCGTGCTGGTAGGGCACGTGGCCTCCAGGCACGCGGGGCCCTCCCTCGTGCTCTCCTTCCTGCTCGCAGCCGTGGCCGCTTTGTTTGCTGGTGGGTTCTAGATCCTTCTATCGGAGACTCAAATATCAAATGCGAAGGGTTGCATATGTTTGTTACTGATACAACAACAGAAGCGCGGCAGCCTCCTTATCCACCTGAAGGCATTATTATATTGGACGCGAAGGGCGTTCCACGTCTTCTGCGTATGCTTGATCCAAAGGCTGCACGTGTAGGTCTGGCAGTACGCTCTAAACAGTGTCGTCTTTACTTGCGCACTGCAACGCGCAAACCTACCAACATATTAGCTCGGACCGTTAAGGCCCTCCGTTCCCTCTCCATGTCTACATCATCCGTGAGTGTCTCGGTGACCCAGTGGCCCAGGTACTTGAACTCTGACACGCGCTTGGGCTGACTGCCATTGAGTGAAACTGGTGGGACTGTGGCGTAAGTTTTTAAACCCGCCTTGAAGACCATCAGTTCACTCTTGCCCGCGTTGTACCTGAGCCCGTGAGCCTCCGCATGACACTCACAGATGCCTATCAGCCTTCTGAGGGCACTGATCGACGGGCTCAGCAGCACCATGTCATCCGCATAACTTATATTGTTAACAGTGACTCCATCAATAGAACAGACTTGGTTGGTGCTGAGCTCACGTATCAAAAAAATACTTTTATCTCATGGTTCAGCGCGACCCAGCTTTTACGCCCCTAAAGTAGTTTGTTGTTAATATTCTAAGTAACCCGGCTTCGCACGGTTTTATTTTACGTATAAACCTTCCTCTTGAATCACTCTATCTATTATAAAACCGCATCAAAATCCGTTGCGTAGTTTTAAAGATTTAAGGAGTCAAAAGGGAAATAGGGACAGAAAAAGCGACTTTGTTTTATACTATGTTGTGATGATGCGCGAAGGTGTATCGCGCGATAAAAGACGGTCTTCAAAATCTGTGGGAAGGAGGATTTATGCATTATGCATGCATTGGATGAGTAGATTTGAGTCACTTATCTTTATCTGTCATTGTAGTATCATCCAACGACTGAATCACGTAAAAATATTGCGATAAAGCTGGTAGGTACCCAATATAATAAAACGATTAGTAATGCGCTGTCTGATTTGATCTAAACCAAAGATCTTTATCAAATAGTGACGGAATCGTTTCGATTGACGCACAACCATTTCTCTTCAATCTTGTGTTGGTGAATGGTGGCAAAAAATATCTATCATAGGCTTAAAAATTAACATTATTATGTAGGGTGACTTTTGCTAAACAACTGTCAAACACGTGTCGAAGTCGTGATTTTGTTTTTTGTGGTAGTAAGGTATGTCTATGATTTATCTAACTTTATTGTAATTATTAAGTACCTATGAATTAATTAACTATGAAGTCAGTTCCTACAATGTGATTTTTCGAACCTTGATCAAAAGAAATGTGCGGATACACGACACATATTTATCGGTAAAAATCGACATAAAAAAAATTATATGTTATTTATCTCAAAAACAAAGCAGTTTTAATATTTTTTTAAATGAAGACTACTTCATCTGGTTTTTTCTTCGTATCTTTTTGAGTAAATGATGTATTTTATTCGAAGTAGTCTCATTTGAAAGCTAGATAGTTAACCTAGCTAATAAAATAAATAAAAAATACAAATACGATACATAAGCGTAGTAAAAACAGTATTTTTTTAGAAATAAGACAAAAAAAAACGATTTTTATTTTATTTTTTCTCTGTAACTTTAAAACTGGGTAATTAAGGTGTACTTTTTTGCATGTTGTATTAAACTTCATAATTTATTCTACAAATCCTTCAAAAACTAGGGGTCTATCTCTTTCCGTTGTCATGTTATTCACCATTTAAATTAGGTACTTTCTGCCATCAGTTGAGATTCCTGTTGATATCTGTACTTGAATTGTGTTTAAAAAAAATAACATTAAATTGTTTTTATCTCGGTTTTTATCGATAAATATGTGTCGTATATCCGCACATTTCGTTTGATCAAGGTTCGAAAAATCACATTGTATAATACAAGCTCTGCTTAGCTTGAGGCTAAATTCTCCTGAGTGGATTGTCTGTTCAGCATGTATACTAGTAGCGCCTCGCGGTTTCATCCGCGATAATTCCCGTTCCAGTGGGAATTCTGGGATAAAATACATATAGCCTATGTGTTATTTCAGACTATAATCTATCTCTGTGCCAAATTTAATCCATATCCGTTCAGTAGTTTTTGCGTGAAAGAGTAACAAACATCCATCCATACTTACAAACTTGCGCGTTTATAAGTAGGATTCTATAGCATCTGATAACCCTTGTCCAGGTCTTTGCTTCGCGGAGTTCACCGCCCGCGTCCCGAGGGCGGGCGCCGCCTACAGCTACACGCACGTGGCGCTCGGGGAACTCCTGGCCTTCCTCGTCGGCTGGTGCAACATCCTCGAGTTCGCCTTAGGTACTACATCATCCATCATCAGCCTATATCAGTCCACTGCTGGACATAGGCCTACGAAGTGAGCGCTAAAGCACCATGTGACACAGTTTTTTAAACTTCTGCAGATGGCATCGTTTCCATTTTTAACCACGAAACTATTGTTGTTGTTCCATAATAAACGATTTATTTATTTATTTATTTATTTTATGTCTTCAGCTTGCCGCATCCAGCATCCAGTGTAATCTGTATGTCACGTAAAATTTAAAATTACCTAAGACATTAAATGATCTTGACGACAATATATTTAGGACTAAATTGAAACAATTACTGATTAACAAATGCTATTATAATATTAACGCTTTTATGACGATAAATATTGGCATCATTTTTTTTTACTATTGCGCCTGTTACTTTCTCGCATTGTTTAAAATTTAAATACAAAATAATATTAATTTAGACTAAGTATAAAATTTGCATGCTAATCTAAGCAGAACATAATTGTAAATAAAATATTTTTAAGACAACATTGTGTTCAAGCAAATAAACTATCTTTATCTTATATTTGTGTTCCAGGATCCGCCAGCGTGGCCCGGGGTCTGAGCATGCGCACTGACGAGATAGTCAACGGCTCCATGTCGGAGTGGTTAGAGTCTGTGGCGCCCGTCGCAATGCCGCTCATGCTGCCGTACTTCGACCTCTTTGCCTTTGTCATTGTACTTACTATGGGAGGTGGGTGATGCTTTCTATATGGACCAATCGTCAAATACATGTTTGACGACCGATGTGGCGCGGTGGGCGAAGGACCGCCTGCGACGCAGGAGAGTAGTAAGGGGTTCGCGGGTTGAGCCTCGGTGGAACGCCTCGATGAGTGCTGAATTTTTTGAATTTGTGGAATGAGAACAAATTTTTGGCAAACGCTGCCTAAAAAAAAAAAAAAAAAAAAAAAAGTTTGGTGTCAAATTGGGGGTTTTGGCACATGCCCGATCGATTGCAAGCATCCTTTTCAACGTATCTTAAGCCATTCAAAAGTTACTAAAAACCATTAAGCGTCTCTACTACCATGCTGATAAAGAAATAGATAACTAATGAGGGTCGCCCTATTGTTACAAAACAATTACTTAATGAGGGTCCTATTGTTACAATTGAGCTCAGTGCTCACCAGCGGTGACTCATGTTGTGCTCGGTGAATACAGGCAGTCAATGCTGATAACGAAATAGAAAACTGTTTAGGGTCGGCCTATTGATGCAAAATAATGACTTAATGTAGTAGGACCTATTGTTGCAAATAAGCTTGAAAGTGGTGACTCAGGTTGTGTTCGGTTAGTAATAAGTACGGTGAATAAAACAGTCATGATTATTAAATTTCATTTAATGTCTTTAAAACAATTTTTTGAATAAAACACACAATTTTTCATCATTAATTATAGTACTGTCTCCGAATAGTAGTTGAAAATCATTCAATGTTGCCCCATGGTACTTATGGTACAAATACGTCAGACAATACTCTCCACAAACTGTAGTGAAATCGTTTTGTATTCGGTTTATATTATAATTCCACATTCTAGAATTCCTTTCTAAAAACGTGCGGTGATATCCTTTTGGTGGACGACCATAAGAGTCAAAGTACTGTCCAAAACCATTTGCATCTATGTGCATAGCAACCCAATGTGAACCTGGTTTGTTATCGCTATCTAAGTTGCTTATAACATACGCAGGTAGACCTGCATATATTGGCAAACGGTTGGCAGCATACACATTGCATTCAAGTTTAGAATCAAGTTTTCTCAAGTAATATTGTATCTCAAGCGTATTCATGTTGTATAGGTACTTTGACTGCTAACAGCTCTATTTTAACAACAAGGTAAAACAATTAATGAACCTCTATGGTAATGACACAAGATTATAAATGGATTTCATTCATAATAAACAATGCTTACCATTATTAGTGGGGTAGTAAGGATAAATAAAATACCTTGGTATCCTTCGATTTAAATTTTATTGAAAAATAAAAGCTTTACAAAATATTAAAAACTTAATATAGGTCGGTACACACTTAAAACTATTACTTAACTAAGACATTATTCCTTAACTACTATAATCTACTGAAATACTACGGTTCTTATCTATTTCAATTACATTATCGAACTCTGCATAAACCACACAGTTAATAGTTTGCGTTAGCGCCGTTTCAAAACGTACTTCTAACCTTACACTACCATGTTTTATAAGATTCCAATGATTTGCAGAGTTTGCAGATAAGTCAGGTGTCAAATCAAAAGCTAGGAGGCAATATCCGTTTGCATATTGCTCTCTGGATATCCCATTACCTTCATTAAGAAAATGCATGCCTGTTCCCGAAAATAATGTATGGTACGCCAAAGTATAAATATTACTTTCGAATGATGGCTGTAAAGCTTTTGATGGTATTTGATGACCATCTATATACAAACAAAAAGTGTTTATATTGTAATTTTGAAAGTCGAATGGGTTTTTCATCAGACTCCCATTGAATGCAGCATTATTCACAAAACCAACTATAACTCTTTTAGGTACTTGACCTAGAAAAATGTTATCAAGGGTTTTTCCTTGAATACCAGATGGAATAGTTAAAACTTTAACTTCAGCACGAGTTATGGGATACTTGGCTGGTGTAGATGCCAATACTCACCTGAGTCACTAAAAAGCCCCATAGTAACAATAGGACGACCCTCATTAGTAATCTATCAAAAAATGTGGCTAAGGAATTTTAATGTTAACTGCCATTAGTAAGCAAGATTACTTTCGATAACATTAGAATGTTGTCCTAAACAATGATCGGTATTTGTAAACAAGATAAGTTTTGCTATAAATTCAAAATAAGTTCGTTCCTTTCCACAGTTCTGTGCAGTGCCTGCAAGAGTGGGTTTCATCAAATCCAAATCAACAGTGTTTGTCTAAGTGATAGTGAAACAGTGGTAGTGTTCAACGTTATGATGACGGTAAGTTTATTTTATTATCCTAATTATCAAAAATTTCCAAAAATATGTTATAAATTTTAAACTTTGATCACACTTTAATAGAACTTATTTGTTTTAGAACATGTTTGAAGAAAACACGTTTAAGAATTACTACTATGCAGTTTCTGATGAAAGCCAGGATGGCATTTCCTTAAAATCATCCAAAAAAAGAAATTCTAGTGAAAATGGTGACAGCTTAGATCAATTATTTGATAAAGCTGCACCAAAGAAAAAGAAACTTTCCTCTACTGTTTCTAAAGCCCGTCCAGAGGGTAATGTAATTGTTTCAACAAATATTGATGATAGCACAAACTCAACACACCTTATTAAAATCGAGATATATGAGTTAGAAAAATTGGTCGAAATACCTCCAGAAGAACAGTGGAAACATGCTGATTATAGAGTAAAATATTACACAATGTCAAACTCGAATCATTACGAAGCGACAAAGAAAATTTTAATGAGTGTGACGAAGGAAATTGCTGGAAAAGATACATCAAAGAAATACACTTTTAAACATGAGAGCAAAAAACATTGAATTCATTTTTAATAAGAATTAAAATATTTTGGATAGTTAAGTAAAGAATACCTAATACATACAAATAGATAATTATTTTTATATAAGCTTTTACAATTTTGTACAATGAAAGTCAAGCTGGTATATCCTTAAAATGTAGTAAAAACGGTGTAATAAAAGACTGCACCAAAGAAAAATTAACCTATCCTAATTTCAACTAATAATGACGATAGCAAAAGCTCAACACATCAAATACTTAAAATTAAAATATGGGATTAAGAAAAGTTGACTGACTAATGAGATCCAACTCATTAGTGAAATTGTAAAAATTCCACTAACTACTAGAAAAAAAGATCCTACCTGGCAATGGTATTGTGTTCTTTACTATATAAGCCCTACAAATACAGTATTCAACCATCAGTATAATTGTGAACTCCGTAAGCTCAGAACCATGTCATCCAACGGTGAAGTTGTTAGCTGCTTCTTCAACAACAGTGAAGAAATCGATAAAGAACTCACAAAGATTTGTGAACAAATGGAGGGTGTGGTTCACCCACCTCGTCTATCGTTATTCAATAGTGAATACGATAAAGATCTCTGTGATAACTGTCTTCAAGTTGAAAAAGATTTAACGTGAGTAATTCTCTTACAAGTTTAAATATTAATGACATTATTGAATTATAATAATTTAATTTGAATTTATTTATTTTTAGCTTGATCAACAAACAATCTGGAGGGTCCTTAAAGAGAAGAATCGATGACACCATTCCCACAACTGCTAAAAGAATGCGCTATGAAGATAAACCATCCACTTCTTCAATAGGGCCTTGTAAACAAATGGAGGGTGCGGTTGCTCGTCTATCGTTATTCGATAGTGAATACGATAAAGATCTCTGTGATAACTGTCTTCAAGTTGAAAAAGATTTAACGTAAGTAATTCTCTTACAAGTTTAATATTTATGACATTATTGAATTATAATAATTGAATTTCAATTTATTCATTTCAGCTTGATAAATCAACAATCTGGAGGATCCTTAAAAAGAAGAATCGATGACGGCACCATTCCTGCAGTTGCTAAAAGAGTGCGCTACGAAGATAAACCATCCACTTCTTCAATGGGACCTGTTAGAGTGGAACAGATCGAAGATTTACCAACTACATCAACTTCCTTGATTGAGTCTGCTGTTGTGGATGGAAATGATATGATTACCTGCAGTACGTGTCAAATGCAAATTAAAAAGAGGTATTTTGCAAATCACTTAAAAAGTAATCATCATAAAAAAAATAATGTGTTAACAATACACAATACTTTGAACAATGTATCAGTAGTTGAAACAGCTTTTTCAAATAGAATCATATCATACAAGATTAGCAGTCATAATGAAGAACTAAAAAACGAAACACCAGAAGGGTTTCTAACTTCTATAAAAAAAGAAATATTGATTTTAATAAATGATTGCATTCAACAACGTACAGTGTTCAAAGTTAATTTTGTCTTACATGCCGACTTTATTCAACAATCAAAAAATCTTTTCAATTCTTTTGATTTTCAAACACCAAACGACATGATATTAAAAGGCGATGATTTGGATATGTTCTTTTCATCATTGTGTGACACTTTAAAACATAAAATCAGTGCTTTTGAAAAAAAAGATAGCGGTTGGAGTCTGATAAAAATAATATCACTAGAAATGAATGTAAATAAATTCAACCCCTTGCGTGGGACTTCATATATTGATCTACCACAAAGTATAAAATATAAAAAGGCTGTCGTAAATGTTAAAAATATGGATAACCTTTGTTTCAAATGGGCGTTACTTTCCGGTTTATATCCGGTGAGGAAAAATTCTGATCGGGTATCATCATATAGCATGCATTCAGATGAATTAAAGTTTGATGGCGTTTCGTTTCCAGTAAAATTATCAGACATATCAAAAGTTGAAAAATTAAATAATTTAAGCATTAATGTGTTTGGACTAGAAAAAGATCAGAAAACTAAAAGTTTTAGTGTAGTCGGTCCTTTATATTTAACAAAATCTGAAAAATCTATTCATATAAATTTATTATATCTAACCGAAGGAAGTAAAGGCCATTATTGTTGTATAAAAAACTTATCACGTTTAGTAAGTAAACAAATTTCAAATCATCTTGGCACAATTTATATCTGTAATTCGTGTTTGCTTCACTTCCCGAGTCAAGAAAGATTAAATAACCATAAAAGTCATGATTGTGCTCACATCTGCACAAGTTTACCTAACGGAGATAAATCTAAAAGGGATTGGTTTGATCAACCAACACCAAATGATAAACTGAAATTTGTAAATTTTCAGAAAAAGCTAAAAATACCTTTTGTTATCTATGCCGATTTCGAAGCATTTTTGAATCCAATAGCCACATGTTCTAATGATCCTTCAAAATCATTTACGCACAACATTCAGAAACATGAGGTGTATAGTTTTGGTTACTATATCAAATGTTCGTATGATGATAGTTTATCTAAATATGAAACGTATAGTGGACAGAACTGTGCACAAGTGTTTATGGAACGTTTAAAAAAAGATCTTAAATCAATTTGCAAAAAAAATATAGGAAAAAACCCAGTTTCATCCAATAATAAAAATGTATCAATGAGTCCTCTTTGCTATGTTTGTGAATCAGAATTAAATGAAGATACAGTTAATGTATATGATGCAAATACAGGTCATTTTAAAGGAATAGCACATGGAATATGCAAATCCAAGTTTAGAATTCCCCGACATGTTCCAGTTATTCTACACAACCTAAGTCATTATGATGCACATTTTATTGCGCAAGCTCTCAATTTTGATGATGGGGCTATCGAAGTGATCCCACAAAACAAAGAAAGATACATTTCATTTACAAAAAAATTGAAGTTAGATGATCATACTGTGAACTTAAGATTTATAGATTCATTAAAGTTCATGCCATGTAGTCTAGATCAGTTATCTAAAAATCTTAATGATGATCAATTTTGTGAATTAAAAAGAAATTTCCCCAATAAAAGTGGTTTTATACGCTTACGACGCAAAGGTATATATCCTTATGAATCAATGACCTCATTTCAGAGTCTAAAAGAGACCTCTCTTCCAGAAAAAAGTGCTTTCTATAGCTCTCTTACGGATTCAAATGTTTCAGATGATGATTATAACCATGCTATAGACGTTTGGAAACATTTCAATTGTCGTACAATGTCTGATTACTCTGACTTATACCTAAAGACTGATGTATTGCTTTTAACAGATGTATTTGAAAATTTTAGAAATCTTTGTATTTCTACGTACAAGTTAGATCCTACCCATTACTATACAGCACCGGGATTAAGTTGGGATGCAATGTTAAAACATACCAAAGTTGAATTAGATCTACTTACTGATTATGACCAAGTTGCTTTTATTAAATCCGGTATCAGAGGGGGTGTATCTCAATGTAGCAATCGTTATGCAAAAGCAAATAATAAATTCATGCAAGCCTATGACAAAGAAAAACCGAGTTCATATCTAACGTACCTTGACGCAAACAACCTTTACGGTTGGGCAATGTCTCAATTTCTACCCACAGGAAGTTTTCAATGGGTCAGTCCAGATACCGATTTCAATGTGTCAGATACATCTAATATTGGTTATATATTAGAAGTCGATTTGGAATACCCTGATCATCTTCATGATTTTCATTCTGATTTTCCATTATGCCCCGAAAATATATGTGTGGGCAACACCAAAGAAAAGAAGTTAGTACCAAATTTAAACAATAAATGTAAATATGTAATTCACTACAGAAATCTGAAGCAATGTATTCAAATGGGGATGAAATTAGTAAAAGTACATAGAATTCTTAAATTTTCACAAAGTGCTTGGTTAAAAAAATACATAGATTTAAATACAAATTTGAGAACGTTAGCTAAATCTGATTTCGAAAAGGACTTCTACAAATTAATGAACAATTCAGTATTTGGTAAAACGATGGAAAATATTGAAAAACGGGTCAATGTTAAATTGGTAACTCATTGGGTCAACAGAGGTAAATCTCTTGGTGCTCAAGATTTTATAGCGAAACCAGAATTTCACAGCTTAGCCATTTTTTCGGAAAATTTAGTAGCAGTACAGCTGCGAAAAACAAGATTATTGTTCGATAAACCATTTTATTTAGGATTTAGTATACTGGATATATCAAAAACCCTTATGTATGACTTTCACTATAACTATATGATAAAAAAATTTAATCAAAACATAAAACTTTTATATACAGATACTGATAGTTTAATATATCAAATTTACACTGATGACTTTTACGAGGATATTAAACCTGATCTTTCATCACATTTTGATACATCAGATTATCCTTCAAACAACGTTCATAAATTTGAAAAAATAAACAAAAAGAAGTTAGGATTTTTCAAGGATGAAAATAATGGGAAAATTATGTCTGAGTTTGTGGGGTTACGTTCAAAGATGTATGCTTTTGAAGTTGATGATAAATTTACAGCAAAAGCAAAAGGGGTAAACAAAAGTGTCACAAAAAAGATGGAAATGACAAATTTTAAATCATGTTTGTTTGATAAAAATGTGCAATTTTGTAGCATGCTTAGGTTCAAATCGTTAAAACATGTAATATTCACACAGAAAATAAACAAAACTTGTTTAACTTACAATGACACCAAGCGATGTATTCAAGCAAATGGGACTGATACATTAGCTTGGGGTCATTACAAACTAAGGTAAATTGTGTAGACTGTATTCCCCATAAGATACCAACAATTCTTATTTTAGAATTTAAGATAAGTATATCTAAATGTATTGTATAAAGTCAATTAAATACCATGTAATTTACTAATTTATAAGTTGTTTGTTTATAATTTAAGATAATTAATCATTGTATAAATATATTGTATATTTACTTAGTATTAATTGTATAAAATAAAATAATCAAATACTAATTATAGAAGTAGAATTTAAGATAATGTAAATAGAGAATTTAAGATAGCCGATAATGTAAATAATATGTTTAGATAGTCGTAATGTACGTATGTGTATGTATGTTTAAGGTAATAAATAAAAAAGAATTGGTACTTAAAACTTTTACCAAATAGTTTCATTCCAAAGACAAACTTTTTACTAAGTAGACGTATTCAAGTTAAAATGTTTCATTTTTATCATCCATTTACTGCTATTGTTGCTGGTCCAAGTGGTTGTGGAAAATCAGTTTTTGTTACAAACTTTATTAAATCCATGAATGAAATTTGTAACACTCATTTTGATCTTATTACTTGGTGCTATGATGAAATGCAACCATTGTACAACCTTAAACAAGTAAATTACCACCAAGGCATACCTGATCTAAGCATGTTTGATGGGGATAAACCACAACTGATAATTATTGATGATCTAATGAGAGAGTCCGATGGGCGTATCGTTGACATTTTTACAAAAGGAAGTCACCACAGAAATTTGAGTGTATTTTATATAACTCAGAATTTGTTTCATCAAGGAAAAGGACAACGAGATATCTCATTAAATTCAAGTTACATCGTGTTTTTTAAAAACCCGCGCGACAAAACACAAATTAAGTATTTAGCACGACAAGTTTATCCAGAACAACCGAAATATTTGGAAGATGCATATAAGGACGCAACAAAAGAAGCTCATGGTTACTTAGTTGTAGATTTGAAACAGAATACCAATGACGTGTGTCGCATAAAAACAAAAATATTTCCTTTTCTAGATAAGTACTGCACTGTGTATGTACCTTCAAAAGGGTTTAAATATGACAAGTTTCAACTAATTTCCATCATTCACAAATGATGCAGCGACGTTTAAAGACGCATAAGGATTTGTTAAATGCATTGCATGTCCTTAAACCAAAATACCGAAAAGCCCTTTTAGAAACTTGTGATGATAAAGCTATAAATTGTATTTGTGAATGCATACATAATGTTTTACAAGGTAAAGTTGATTTGAACGAAAAAGAAAAAAACAAGTTGAAAAAATACAAAAACATATTGCGAAAATTGCTTCGAAAAGGAACAAACCAGATCAGAAAAAAAATTATTATACAAAAAGGTGGTTCATTTTTACCAATAATACTAGGTTCTATTTTGAGTGGATTGGTAAGCTCAATTGTTTAAAAATGGATAATGCAAAAAAAATGTTGCTCATAGAACCCAACTTATTTGAAAAATTGAAACAATCTAACACAACTGATTCACCGCTTTCACGTCTGGATTCCGAAATGCAAAACATATTGAAAAGTGACATGGAGGATCGCAAAAAGTGTATTTTGTATTTACAGACACTCCAACGTTATTTAAATTACACTAAAGAAGATCGACAACCTTTTCATATACCTATTATAAGCACTGATGAAAAAGATAGTATTGAAAGTGACTCCAAGATAAACATTAAAAATGAAAAACATAATGTAAATGAGGCAGTCTCTTCTGAATCATCAGCGAAAGAAGTAAGAGACAAAGAAAATATAAATGAAACACCAAAATCGTTTTATACAACAAATCATATACTGAGTCTTATACCCAAAACATATACAAAAAAGGGTGAGTTATTATTGAACTTGATTTCATCCAATAAAAATAAAATTTTATGGGATGAAACTGGTACCCTACTTATAGACAATAAAAAAATTGCTGGTAGCAATATTGTTGATTTAGTGAATGATTCTTTGAGACCACTTAAAAAAAGTGGGCCTATTGGATGGGAAATATTCATCAAAGCTTTAAAGGATATAAAAGTTCCACTTACTTATATTGGTAACCCAAAAAGACAAGAATTCCTAACTGGATTACAATCGAAAGAACCTGAAACGAAAAATAATACTTCTGTTGAAGAAATATTTTCTACACCAGTAAATAGTAAGAAGTTCGTAAAAAAAATTAGGAGTCAAGTTGAATGGGAGAAATGGACCCCTTATTAGAAATAAACAAAATCTATTATGATCCAGTTAATCCTGCTGGTTATAGTAGTCTTGATAATTTAACGAAGGCTATGAGTGGAAAAATGAGCAGAAAAGAGGTAAAGAAATGGTTGCAGTCTCAAGAAACGTATACATTACACAAACCTGTTCAAAGAAAATTTCCGAGAAATCAATATATTTTATCTAATGTAAACGAGTTGTGGCAAGCTGACTTAAGTGATATGAGAACTTACTCTAAGGAAAATAAAGGTTTTAACTATATTCTCTGTGTTATTGATGTTTTTAGCAAGTATGCATATGCTAGGTCGATAAAAAAAAAGAATTCAAAAACAATTAAAGAAAGTTTTGAAAGTATTTTTAAAGAAGCCAACACCACTCCAACTCATATACAATCTGATAAAGGCACTGAATTTGTTTCCAAAGACGTTCAACTGTACCTCAAATCAAAAAATATAAATTACTATACTACTAACAATCCTGATATAAAAGCAAGTATTGTTGAGAGATTCCAAAGAACTCTAAAAACTAAAATGTGGCGTTACTTCACACATAAAAATACACATACATATATTGACATTCTACAAGATTTGATGTATTCTTACAATCATAGCTTTCATTCCAGCATTAAAATGTGTCCTTGTGATGTTAATTCTAGTAATATAATGACAGTTTGGACCAACTTATATGAAAGGAATAAAAGTGAAAAATCAAAAACATTACATCCTAAATTGAATGTCGGTGATCATGTGAGAATAACAAAATACAAACATATTTTCCAAAAAGGGTATGAATCCAATTGGAGTGATGAAATATTTGTGATTTCTTCAGTGATTTTTCGAACTCCAAGAATTGTATATAGTATCAAAGATTTACAGGGTGAAGAAATAACAGGAACTTTTTATGAACGAGAATTACAAAAAGTTATTTACGACCCCACTATTGAGTATAAAATAGATAAAATAATTCGTTCCCGCTATATTAACAACAGACAAGAAGTGTTAGTGAAGTGGAAAGGTTATCCGAATAAGTTTAATACTTGGATTTCAGCCTCTAATTTAAAAGAAATATGAATATTAAGGAAAGTTTTTATTTGACTTTAATAAGTAACAGTTCAATGCAGTATTTTCCAGACAACAAGACCACAAATTTTACAACGAAATTATGTAAACCCATTATATTGGAAGGCGAATGGTGTGTTGGAGTTGTTGAATTTCAATATCCATGTACCATGTTTACTGTTCAAGAACATGAGAACATAGTGTACATCAAAAAAATAATGAAAATGCCAAACGAAAACAATCCATCTACTGTTTACTATAAGACTCATATACCAGCAACAAACTATGATAATATCGATCATATTTTATCAGCATTAAATAACATAAAGGAAAAGTTTAAGTTTCGCTATGATAAAATATCTAAGTTTGTATCGTTTTCTGCAACAGATGAAACACTTTTATCTGTGACATTGTCACCGAAATTAGCTCTACAATTGGGCTTTGAACCAAATAGAAACCTTATTGAAAGGAATTTGGGAAAATGTCCTGCTAACTTACATCTAGGTTTACCATCACAACTATTCCTGTATTGTGATATAGTAGAACCTCAAATAGTGGGGGATGTTATGGCTCCTCTTTTGAGAATAATACCATTAGACCCTTCTAAATATATATATGGAGCAAACAAAATGCATGTATTTTCACCACCTCATTATTTACCAGTAATGCGAAGAGAATTTGATATTATTGAGATGGATATAAGACAAAGCACTGGCCAAAAGGTACCATTCCAATTCGGGACAGTGTGTATTAAACTACACTTTAGAAAAATATAATGTATTCACCACGAAATAATATAACTTGTCCTTATGAACATTACTATGCTCATCAAGCTGGATCAGGTATCGGAGTTGTTTATAAAGGTGCCCCTTATCAAAGAGGTCATGGGATTGGAAGTTTTCTGGGAGGGTTGTTCAGATCAGTTTTACCATTACTATCTAGTGGTGCTAAGGCTATTGGTAAAGAAGCATTAAGTGCTGGTGTGGGTCTTTTGTCAGATATGGTAAATGCACGTCCCATGGAAGATTCAATAAAATCACGGCTTAAAGAAGTGGGAACAAACCTAAAACGAAAAGCGGACGATAGAATTAATAGGATCAACATGTCTGGATCCGGATATATAACAAAACGAAAACTAGCATCTACACTCAGTCCATCACTGACTACGAAAGTGGGTGCTATAAAAAAGTTTACAAATAAAAAAAATAAATCAAAACAAATTAAGGACATATTTTCAATTTAAGAAATGTCTTTCTTACATAGCCATTCTTGTGAATGTATAAAGTCAGAACTGGATTTGTTTGCATTGCCTTCTACTCAAACAAGCATAGAAAGTGGAATATGGATTCATTATAAACCAATTTCTTCTCTTGCTGATGATGGACCTTTAGAATTTCAAGTACCGGGAGCAGGAGATGACTACATAGATTTGTCTCATACTCTTATACATATCAAAGCAAAAGTATTGAATCAGGATAACACTAAGCTGGCTCCAGCTGCAGTTGTAGCCCCCGTAAATAATTGGTTACATTCGATTTTTAATCAACTTGATGTGTATTTAAATCAAAAACTTGTATCACCTCCTAATAACACATACGCTTATCGAGCTTACATAGAAAATTTGCTAAACTATGCATCTCCAGCCAAAACATCACATTTGACATGTGGTCTATGGTATGAAGATGTGGCTGGAAAGATGAATTCCACTGATGAAAGTAACAATGGATTTCAAAAAAGACAAGAGTTTGCTAGTGAAAGTAAAGAAATTGAAATGATTGGACATTTACATGGGGATATATTCAATCAAGAAAAATTTTTGATTAACGGAGTTGATATGTGTGTTAAACTGGTTCGTTCTAGAGAAAATTTCAATCTTATGGCTTCTTCAGTAGATCACAAATACAAAGTCAGTATAACCGATGCAACCTTGATTATTCGTCGTGCTCGAATTAATCCCACCGTGTTACTCGCACATCAAAAAGTATTGGCATCTACACCAGCCAAGTATCCCATAACTCGTGCTGAAGTTAAAGTTTTAACTATTCCATCTGGTATTCAAGGAAAAACCCTTGATAACATTTTTCTAGGTCAAGTACCTAAAAGAGTTATAGTTGGTTTTGTGAATAATGCTGCATTCAATGGGAGTCTGATGAAAAACCCATTCGACTTTCAAAATTACAATATAAACACTTTTTGTTTGTATATAGATGGTCATCAAATACCATCAAAAGCTTTACAGCCATCATTCGAAAGTAATATTTATACTTTGGCGTACCATACATTATTTTCGGGAACAGGCATGCATTTTCTTAATGAAGGTAATGGGATATCCAGAGAGCAATATGCAAACGGATATTGCCTCCTAGCTTTTGATTTGACACCTGACTTATCTGCAAACTCTGCAAATCATTGGAATCTTATAAAACATGGTAGTGTAAGGTTAGAAGTACGTTTTGAAACGGCGCTAACGCAAACTATTAACTGTGTGGTTTATGCAGAGTTCGATAATGTAATTGAAATAGATAAGAACCGTAGTATTTCAGTAGATTATAGTAGTTAAGGAATAATGTCTTAGTTAAGTAATAGTTTTAAGTGTGTACCGACCTATATTAAGTTTTTAATATTTTGTAAAGCTTTTATTTTTCAATAAAATTTAAATCGAAGGATACCAATGTATTTTATTTATCCTTACTACCCCACTAATAATGGTAAGCATTGTTTATTATGAATGAAATCCATTTATAATCTTGTGTCATTACCATAGAGGTTCATTAATTGTTTTACCTTGTTGTTAAAATAGAGCTGTTAGCAGTCAAAGTACCTATACAACATGAATACGCTTGAGATACAATATTACTTGAGAAAACTTGATTCTAAACTTGAATGCAATGTGTATGCTGCCAACCGTTTGCCAATATATGCAGGTCTACCTGCGTATGTTATAAGCAACTTAGATAGCGATAACAAACCAGGTTCACATTGGGTTGCTATGCACATAGATGCAAATGGTTTTGGACAGTACTTTGACTCTTATGGTCGTCCACCAAAAGGATATCACCGCACGTTTTTAGAAAGGAATTCTAGAATGTGGAATTATAATATAAACCGAATACAAAACGATTTCACTACAGTTTGTGGAGAGTATTGTCTGACGTATTTGTACCATAAGTACCATGGGGCAACATTGAATGATTTTCAACTACTATTCGGAGACAGTACTATAATTAATGATGAAAAATTGTGTGTTTTATTCAAAAAATTGTTTTAAAGACATTAAATGAAATTTAATAATCATGACTGTTTTATTCACCGTACTTATTACTAACCGAACACAACCTGAGTCACCACTTTCAAGCTTATTTGCAACAATAGGTCCTACTACATTAAGTCATTATTTTGCATCAATAGGCCGACCCTAAACAGTTTTCTATTTCGTTATCAGCATTGACTGCCTGTATTCACCGAGCACAACATGAGTCACCGCTGGTGAGCACTGAGCTCAATTGTAACAATAGGACCCTCATTAAGTAATTGTTTTGTAACAATAGGGCGACCCTCATTAGTTATCTATTTCTTTATCAGCATGGTAGTAGAGACGCTTAATGGTTTTTAGTAACTTTTGAATGGCTTAAGATACGTTGAAAAGGATGCTTGCAATCGATCGGGCATGTGCCAAAACCCCCAATTTGACACCAAACTTTTTTTTTTTTTTTTTTTTTTTTAGGCAGCGTTTGCCAAAAATTTGTTCTCATTCCACAAATTCAAAAAATTCAGCACTCATCGAGGCGTTCCACCGAGGCTCAACCCGCGAACCCCTTACTACTCAGGAGGTTGCGGGTTCGATTCCCGCATCGGAACAAATTTGTGTACGATATGCAGAAATTTGTTCCGTCGGTCTGGGTGTGTTTTCAATGTATAATAAAAAATATCTATCTATGTAATGCATTGTATTAAGTATATCAGTCATCTAGTACCCATAACACAAGCTCTGCTTAGCTTGGGGCTAGATGATGCTGTGTGGACTGTCCGGAAGTATTGATTTATATGTATTTATTTATTTATTAATGAAAACTCGTCCAAGGACAAGTTGTCCTCTTCAGTTTTGGATTAGGGTACAACTGGTCCGAATCTAAAATTAGCAGTTTTGAGACTCGGACGAGTTGTACCCCGATCTAAAACTGAAGTGGACCACTCGTCCAAGGACGAGTTTTCATTCGGACGAGATGTTCCCTAACCCCATTTGATGAGGGTTGCACTATTTTTTCGAACATTACGAAGTTGTCTTTGAAAAACACAAAATAAGTATGTATGAATCGATTCACTACAGATGAATCCCCATTGCTAGGGATCAACCCTTTCCTACCTATTTCAGTCACGTTACACGCGATAGGCGGATAGAAGGTAAATTGTATATAAACCGAAACATAAAAATGCATGCTTTATTTACGAATACTCTGAAATCTTTGACATCATCAGCATTTTTCACTCTGCGCTATTTTACTCAGATATTATGATAAGAATTTACACACGTTAGGACTTAGGCCGGGTGTAATTTATGAAATACTAGATAGCCGCACCGATTTTATTATACGTAAAAACCTTCCTCTTGAAGCACAGTATCTAATAAAAAAACTGCATCAAAATCCGTTGCGTTGTTTCAAAGATTTAAGCATACAAAGGGATATAGGGACAAAGAAAGCGACTTTGTTTTATACTATGTAGTGACTAGCATCTGCCCGCGGCTTTGCACGCTTTATTGCTATATGGAAACGTTTCAAAACTATTCCTATTCCATGAGAACCGATTTATGAGATGAAAGTAGCCTATATTTTATTCCAGGGCTAGAACTACATCTATTCAAAATTTCAGCTAGATCTGTTCCCTGTAAATTCATAAAAACTTTCACATTTATACTTAGGTAATATTACCTAATATGGAATATACGACGCTGAAGCCTAGCCTTTTGTTTGACTATCCTAAACACTAGCTAAACTAGGTACGCTATCGCATTGTTTTTAATAATATCTATTATCGTTTATGATTTCTACCTATCCTTGTTTTAATAGGCTATTGTGTTTCAGTTGTTTTATCGACGGGCGTGCGAGAAGCGACCTTAGTAAACAGTGTGTTCTCGGCACTCAATATGGCGGTGATCTTATTCGTTATCGCAGTGGGAGCATTTGCAGGTTAGTGCGTTGTGCTTTAGAATAAAATAAATAATATGAAGTTTTCATATTTTACACGACAATAATTATCCAGTGATAAAAAAAGCACAACATTCCTTTTTCTCTAAAAAAAATTAAGTGGTATCCCCCTAAATTTTAATTATATTTTTCGAAGTATATTTTTCTATTAGTTACCTTGTTTCTAGGTAGTAGGCAATGGGTTGTAGTGAAAATTAGAACAGTAATTTTCACTTCAACCCATTGCCTACTACGAGGTAATAGCACCCTGTCTTCCGCTTGCCGCATCCAGCATTCTTTACCATCCAATAAGATCTTCACAAAGTAATACATATGTATAATGTATAATAATTCAAAACTGAATCCTCAATATTTCAGCGGACGCAGGCAACTGGAGCATACCCCTAGAAGAGGTCCCCTCAGGCCACGGGAAGGGGGGTTTCTTCCCCTACGAGGTGTGGGGCACGCTGCGAGGCGCCGCGCTCTGCTTCTACGGGTTCGTCGGGTTCGACACCATCTGTGCCGCTGGCGAGGAGGTAGGGACTTTAAACATTAACGTATTATAGAAGAAGAAAACAAAAATAATATTTTACTCCATATTTAGTTATTGGAAAACCAGAAGCTTATTATACAGAAAAACAAATGAAAATGAAATATATCCTGGATAGCTTAAATTTAGGTTTTCACGCCTAACAAATGCGAACGCAACAATTTTTTTAAAGCTATGAACATGCAATCCACAGAATGCCCTCTCCTATTTTTACGCTAGTAGTGGCATGTGGCAAAATATGTAGGTCATAATCCATTTACATAATTGCATGCTCGCACCATGCTAATACTCATGTAGGTATTATAAATGAAAATAAATGTATCTTATTCATAAAAGTCTCCACACACTGAAGCCAGAGGCGGAGCGGAGGCAAAGGCGGAATATGTGGTAGGTGCATGCGAATGTAATTTATGACTTCTTTGGGATTTTCCATGTAAAGCTTGTGTTTTTCCACTTGAGCTCCACCATTCAGAGACTAGAGCCCTCATCGCGGCTACAAGGCTTCTTAGAATATTTTACTTTATTTAAGGCGCTATGGCGCTCATTAGGGGAGGCCTAGCAGTGGATATCAGTCCAGCAGTGGACTGATATAGGCTGATGATGATGATGATGAAGGCGCAAACAGGACCTAAAGTGGCGCCACCACTTAATTTATCATAAGGAATTTCCAAAATTCACACGTACAGTTTGATAAACCTATCGTAGCTATAAGCTTATGATAGGTTTAACAAACTGTAACGTGTGAATTTTGGAAATTCCTTGGTATAACGGAATTATATGATAAATTAAGTGTTGGCGCTTATATTGCAATAGATATTTGTTTAATTATAGGTGAAGAAACCAAGACAAGTGATCCCCATGACGATCGTGTTCGTGATTCTGGTATCTTTGCTGTGCTACGTCGGCGTCTCTGCAGTGGTCACCATGATGGTGCCCTATTATTTACAGGTGAGAGTCCAAAATGCCTCATGATTTTAAACAGACTAATATCCTAATATTATTCTGGGTCTCTTGAAGACAAGAGTAAGTAGGCCTTCCATAAGTATGTATATATCGTCACTTTCAGTAAGTTGAGATGTGGTCAAAAGAAGGATACAAAACTAACTCGGATCAGCAATCCAAAGTGCGTCAGTCATTCTTGGCTTTCAAGTTTCAAAATCGGCGAATAAAAAAAAACGCAGGATTGCCCCGCGCCCTAAACTGTGGTAGAAATTTTTATTTTTTTATTCTTAACATTTTGCATAACCCCTGCGCGCGCTTGGGTTACAGAGCCCGGACACGACTGAGACGATACTTGACTTCAATCTGTCCTGCGTAATTTCATGTCAGTTTTCCACTTGCAGGTTTCTGTCAATTCTCCACTTGTGGCTCTTGCTTTTCCGCAACTCGAAACTTCTCTGCAAGTCGCAACGGCAGAACCGACAACCTGTCTTATTAACCTATGTTTAATGTCCTCAGTAATGACTTACACTTATTTAATGACTTGCAGGATTCGTACATGGCTGTGTCAGGAGCCTTCGCTTACGTCGGCTGGACGTGGGCTCAGTGGACGGTCCGCTTGGGGTGCCTGTGCGGGTTGTATGCTAGGTAAGCTCAGTTTCATTCAAAACTAGCTGCGCCCCGCAGCGTCGCCCGCGGGGAAATTTATTTATTTGTCAAATATCATATTTTTATACATAATATGCTATTCCCGACGAAGACAAATCCAAAAACACAAAAATCATAAAAATCGGTCCAGCCGTTCTCGAGTTATAAGTGTTGTAACAAACACGACTTTCTTTTATATATATATATATATATATATATATATATATATATATATATATATATAGAAATGTGGTTTATACAGGGTGTTAGTGTATGTGTCACCGTTAAATTGTAAATAACGTTAGATTACAATCTATCTAGCGAGATTGTAATCTGTCGATAGATTGTAAACCGTAACATTTGCTTATAATTTAACGCTTTATTTTTCGGTAGATTATAATCTATCGAAGTGAAACCGTCAAATTGTAAAACAGAACGCACCTAGCGCACTGATTTAATCAGGATGAATTTACCACAGAGTTACAAACCTATGACAACGGGCATAATGAAAATAGTAAAAAAATACAATGGAGAAATCAAAGAATACAAAGTGTTTTAAAGTTGGTAGACGAGTTGGTAACTACAACACAATAAAATTATGTTTTCAAAAACATTAATATATTTTCGACTTGTTTTTTTTTAATATTTTGATTTAATTTTCAGATAGTTTTTTCTATAAGAAATTTTCATTATTTTTTCAATTTTACGTTGTGTTTGAGGAGAAAATATTTTTACGTTTCTGATTTTCTTATTTTGAGACCATGTGATATCAGAATTATTGATTAAGTACCTACTTAATAATAAATAAATAAATAATTCCGGACAGTACACACAGCATCATCTAGCTCCAAGCTAAGCAGAGCTTGTGTTATGGGTACTAGATGACTGATATAATTAATTTCTGGAGATCGTTCACAAATTTGTTCCGAGGCGGGAATCGAACCCGCAACCTCCTGTGTCGTAGGCGGACCTTTGCCCACCGCGCCACATCGGAAGTCAAAAAAAAAATAAAAAAAACAAGAACTCAATTATTCTTGAAGTGCATTTATTTTATTTGACTGACACCTATGTTTCATTCCTAACTCTATGGACACAGAGCAGTCTACTGTAAGGCCGACCAATCAGGGATCAGGTCTTCGTATAGAACACAGTTTGAAAATTGTAAGATTGTGATTTGACGGTTTCACTTCGATAGATTATAATCTACCGAAAAATAATGCGTTAAATTGTTATGAAATGTTACGGTTCACAATCTATCGACAGTTTATAATCTCGCGAGATAGATTATAATCTAACGTTATTTGCAATTTAACGGTGACATATACACCGTTGTCCTTGAAACCAGAGGTTCAGCATCATGAGTAGAATCCAAAACGGATGAAAAAAATGATTCTATTTTTTACTCATTTTTTAAAGATTTTTTTTATAAACACTAAACGTTTGCTCAAAAACACGTGACACAAGTACTTCGACCAGGCGACATGTAGCATGTGCGTGCACCTCAGTGTCGGATCACCTTCTGTGCGAATATCCCGTCTTTTGAAGGGCACAAGTAATGAAGTTACGATCCAAGTAAGGCGCGGGTATAAGTACTTACGTAGGGTAGGTACTTAAAGTATGCTTCGCTATCGTACATATACATACATTCACTCTACATAGAGTGACTATGGCATCGTGTACGATAGCGACGACATGAAATATCAAAATCTTGCAAAACTAAAATAGGTGTGAAGCTTTTCTCATCGGTTTTGGATTCTACTCATGATGCTGAACCTCTGGTTTCAAGGAGAACGCTGTTCACACTAACACCCTGTATGCCAGGTAAACTCAATATTTCAGGTAAAATGTTCATTTAAAGCAATCCCGAATCTGATGAAACTAGTTCTCGGGACTAATATTTCCAGGTCAACTCAAAATCCAGAAGGTTTGCGGGTCAAGTAATTGTATGAACTGCAAATATTTGACCTTGCTGTGAAGAGGTTAATTTCACTTTCAGCAAATAAACATAATTACTCGTATGTCAATCATCTCGTTCCACAGTCATCCATCATCATCGATCTATATTAGTCCACAGCTGGACATAGGGTTCCAATAGTCCAATAGTCCAATAGTTCCAAATGCCTGTTTTTAAAGAATGTTATAATAAAATCATCTAATAAAGTAAAAGCAACATGGAGACTAATAAATAACGAAACAGGTAAATCAAAGCCACGTTATAAAGAAATAAGGTTAAAAATTAATAATTCAATTCTTATACATGAAAAAGATATTGCCAATGCTTTTGATGCATTCTTTTCTGCTATTCCTAAAGTTGTTACCCAGTCTCTAAACTCCTCAGCATCAATGGCTGTTAAATTTTTAGAATCTTCAGTTGCTAGATGTAATGAGAGTTTTATCTTTAGTTATGTAAATGCTAATTATGTAGTGAAAACCTTTAAGTCAATTAACATTAAAAATACTGAGGATCTCTGGGGTATATCCACCAAAGTATTAAGTTCAATTATTAAGGAAATGGCTCCTTGTTTGGCCTATATTTTCAATAGCTGTGTCGACGCAGGAATTTTTCCTGATCTCATGAAATATAGTAAGCTGGTTCCTCTTTATAAATCTGGTAGCCACACTGATCCGGCCAACTACAGACCAATTTCAATACTTCCTGCTATGAGTAAAATTTTTGAAAAAATTATTCTCATCCAGTTGACTTCTCACTTCAACCTTAATAGGTTATTCCATGAAAACCAATTCGGCTTCACCAAGGGTAGATCAACAACCGATGCTGGTTCAGTTCTGTTAAGGCATATATTGGAGGCCTGGGATAAAGCCAAAAACGCTATTGGTGTATTCTGTGACCTTTCTAAGGCTTTTGACTGTGTGGATCACAGTACATTAATTGAGAAACTTAAACATTATGGAATTAAGAAAAAGGCACTGGATCTTATGAAATCATATTTATCTGATAGAGTTCAAAAAGTAGAAGTTGGTAAAGAAAGATCTACGGGCTCAAATATTGAATTAGGCGTACCTCAAGGTTCAATATTAGGTCCCTTTTTATTTTTAGTTTATGTAAATGATCTTCCCTTTCTAGCAAAAGATCTTTGTGATATAGTCTTATTTGCTGATGATACTTCACTAATTTTTAAAGTAGACAGAAATAAATATAATTTTGACGATGTAAATAATTCGCTGTCACAAATACTAAATTGGTTTACCGCCAATAACCTGTTACTTAATGCTAAAAAAACAAAATGTATAAAATTCATGTTACCAAATGTTAGAGAACTCCCAACTCAAATCACGTTAAATAATGAGATTGTTCACTTCGTAGACTCTACTGTATTCTTGGGGTTGCATATTGATTCATCTCTTCAATAGCAACCGCAAATTGATGCTCTCGCGGGTAGGCTTAGTTCAGCAGCATATGCAGTGAGAACAATTAGATATCTCACTGATCAGGACACTGCTAGGTTAGTTTATTATAGTTACTTCCATAGTATTATGTCTTATGGTATTTTGCTGTGGGGACAGGCAGCTGATATTCAGACTATCTTTGTTCTTCAAAAAAGGGCGGTGCGTGCAATTTATAAATTAAAGCCACGTGACTCATTGAGGGAATTATTTAAAGAAATAAATATTTTAACTGTAATTTCGCAATATATTTATGAAAATTTAATGTATACACACAAAAACAAGAGTAACTTTTTGAAAAATTGTGATGTACACAATAGAAATACACGAAACAAGAACAAATTACACATTCCTTCATTTAGATTACGAAAACTGGGGAAATCATTTATGGGTAATTGTGTGCGCTTCTATAATAAGCTTCCATCTGAAGCAACTGAACTTTCTATTCGTAGATTTAAACAGTACATAAAACTAAATCTTATCAAGAAGGCATATTACTCCATAAATGATTACATCAATGACGTTAGTGCTTGGCCAGATGTCGCTCAGTTCCACATCGACAATAGTATGTAATTATTTATAAGGCAAACATGTATTAGACACATAAGTTTTACACATGCTAGTGGTTTCTATTTCGCCTCTTCCACTAGTGGACAAAAAATTGAGGCGAATTAAATTTGACTTGTCTAAGTGCTTATTTTGTAAGCCTAAAGAAATAAAGATATTGATTATTGATTATAGCGCCCAATATTTCGCAGATCGTCATCCCACCTAGGATGCTGGAACCTGGGACCACAGAGGGCGTTCTATACTACTTTTACTGAATGGTCTCCTCTCAAGAACATGCTTACCCCACCGGTTGTCGATTCTTCGATAAGGCCGACCAATTGCCTCTTCCGCTTGCAAATTCTTTGAGCTATCTTTCAGAGAAATTCCTCACATATATACCCTTATATCTATATCTTTCCATAGCTCGCTGAGCTACTTTGAACAGGTGGACGAACCCTACCTTGACAGCCCACGTCTCAGCTCCGTAGGTGACTCTCCAGCAGTATAGAGTACTCACCAGCTTGCCAATCTTCCAGTCTGTTCGGAGCCATGTTCCCGCTGCCCCGGCTGCTGTACTCCATGTCTTCGGACGGCCTCCTCGCGCGGTGGCTCTCCAAGGTCACAGCTTGTCGACAGGCGCCTTTGATAGCTACTGCTGTTCCTACTCTTTTTATCGGTAAGTCTTTATACATCTGGGTCAGGAAATACAACAAGTAAACGTGTATGAGCAGTATGCTCAACAGTAAGCTGTGTAACAGTAAAAGGTTACAGGTAGCTATGAGCTGAGTCGCTAAGGGTTGCTCCCCTATAGCTTAGCTGACAAGGGTTGATCTCCGGAGGGAATAATACAACCAAACTTGTTGACTTCTTGTAAGAAAGTATTTAACAATTGCTTTAGCTAGAGCTAGATGGAAGACATGATCAGTAGGAAACGAGCTGTTAACATATTCGCATTATTTACTTTTGAAATTTAATGTTTGCTAAATGTTTTGTACTTTTGTTGTGTCTATGTAATTGTATATGTGTGTGTCTGTGGAAACAAATAAACTTTTTATCTCTCTACCTATTATTATTTCAATGTAGCTAAATCTGTACGGCTCGTACAAAACGTTATTATGTTTATGTGAAGAGTTATCTCCAGAACTTAGCGGCGTAAAGTGAATGTTGGCCTCACCGCGGCCTCCGCGATTTCTCCGGAGGCCATTACAGATGTTCCTACTCATGAATATACGTTGGTGCGGCTCGGAAGCTGCATTTGGATTACGAATACAAAATAACGTGCCTATGACGGCCGATGTGGCTTGGTAGGCGAAGGTCCATAAGCACATTCGTCACGCAGGAGGTGGCAGTTTCGATTCACGCCTTGACAAATACTTACTTCATTCTGGACAATAAATCCACATATAGTTGTATTTTTTTCTATTCCTTGATTGTAATTACATCGACAGATTTTTTTTTATTTTAGATTGTATACACCTAGAACACCCTAACCAAATTTTTGCAGATTAATTGTTTTAGAGAGTAGAACCCGCAACCTACTGAATCGCAGGCGAATCTACTCCCACTACGTCACAGTGGTACAACGTATATCAATAACTTTTTTTTTATACCACCAAGGTGGCAAACAAGCATGCGGCCCGCCTGATGGAAAACGGTTACCGCAGCCTATGGACGCCTGTAACATCAGAGACATTACACGCGCGTTGCCGACCCTTTAAATGTCTTAAAAGACCCTTTTTGAAGAACCCTATCTACCCTCCTGGGGGAAAACATCGACAGGGAGATCATTCCACAACCTGAGTGTTCGCGGGAGGAAATTCCTCAAAAACCTTGCAGTCCGCGAACTAAAAGACTCACACAGATAACTGTATATTTTCAGCGACTCTTGCCGGCTGCTTCGAGTTGGAAGTCCTCGTGGAGACCATGTGTGTGGGGACAGTCTTCTCCTACACGGCAGTCGCAGCCAGCGTTATTATCATGCGGTCAGTTCATATACCACTACATAACATAGTATATATAAATAAATAATGCTGGACAATCCACACAGCATCTAGTCCCAAAGTAAGCTACTCAAAGCTTGTGTTATGGGTACTAGATAACTGGTATATTTAATACATTATACCTCTAATATACATAGATAGATATTTATTATTATACATAGATAACACCCAGACCAATGGAACAAATTTCTGCAGATCGTACACAAATTTGTTTCGAGGCGGTAATCGAACCCGCAAACTCCTGCGTCGCAGGCGGACCTTCGCCCACCGCGCCATATCGGTCGTCAGTATAAAACGTAATGTAGGACGCCCTCCGGCCAGGTGGGATGATGACCTGCGAAAAACTGCTGGCAGATGCTGGATGCGGCAAGCTGAAGACAGAAAAAAGAAAAAAATCTTAGATTTTTTTTTATAATTTATAGGTACCGTTCAGACTACACCCCTGGTAAAGGTCGATATGTGCGACAACTGTTCGGCCTGGGCAGGTCTCCAACCCTGACCTCAGCGATGATCATCTATGTGACCCTCATTTTATTTAGTAAGTTTACTTTCCTAATCTTTTACCTATTCTAATATTCTCGCTATCGATATCACAGTAAGACATCAACACACATATTTCGAATTCTACTACGCAACGCTCCTAATTATTTACGAATGACCTGGGCCCGAATTCCACTAAATAAATCGCTTAAATAGTATTGTGTCAAAATGTCGTTAAACTCTTTTTGGTCTCTATTTTATTTAGTAAGCTTACTATCGTAATCTTTTACCTATTCTGTTATTCTCGGTATCGATATCACAGTAAGACATCAACACACATATTTCGAATTCTACTACGTATCTATCTACCTAATTATTTACGAGAGACCTGGGCCCGAATTCCACTAAATAAACGCTTAAATAGAATCGTGTCAAAGTGTCACTGTTAAACTCTTTTAGGTATTCTACTAGCATAAACTTTTTGAGGTTTATTCATAGCTGTGACGATTACCTTCATGACTACCAATTTGACATTCTGATTATGAAAGTCTCTTCAAGCGCAAAATATAGTGGGATACCAAATGCACAACGTCATTTTAATCATCTGATTGAATGGCACTATAGACCTTTGTTTTGACATTAGTGGAATTCGGAATTCGGAATTTTACATAGAAACCGCATGGTGTTCTATGTTTGCTAGTTAGCTAAGCTAGTTAGTTAAAAAGTAGTTGTGTACTACGTATGAAATTGACAACCGAAGAGTCACGGGACGGGGAAGGTCTGTTTGCGAATTGTGCGATGTAGGATGTTGCGGGTTCGATTCCCTCTCTATGACAAATACTTATAGTTACGTGTTTCTAAAAATAGAACACAAAGATATTGTGAAAAATATCTATCTGATCTACGTATTGAGTTAAGTTTATCGGATATTAAGTACCCATAAGGGTGCCTGTCCATTGGAGCGGAGCAAGCCGGCCGCGACGGAGCGGAGAAACGAGGAAATATTAACCAATAGGATTGCATGAAAAAGATTTCATGGCAATCCTATTGGTTAATATTTCCTCGTTTCTCCGCTCCGCTGCCTCTCTCCGCGTCAATGGACAGGCAGCCTTACCCTGCTCTGGATAGCTTGCGGCAGAGATGAAGCATAATTCTACCCAACGGTTCTGCCGAAATTCTCGCGTAGAGTTCAGTGTCAGCCATCTCATATTTTAACCTTCTACGAAAATAATGCATTTTATTAATTTTAGACATCACGATTCATAGTAACATTTACTCCGTAAGACCTAGATAATCGATGTCTAACTAAAAATAGTGTTAGTTTTATTTTTCAAAACATCCGGGTTCGATTCCCAGACTGAGTACAAGATTTTTTAAATGTGTGAATGCAGTTTTTCTATTCACTAAAATCGATGACATGGTTCTTAAAAAGAGATCTTCTTATGTCTTATAGTTTCAGACTTTCCCATACTGACCGATTTAAAACTCTCCACACACTGAAGCCGGAGGCGGAGCGGAGGCGAAGGCGTGGCGGTTTTGCCTATGGCACCGCGCCGCCACCGCCTGCGGTGTGTGTGTAGGCTTTCATAGGATTCCATAGAATACAACTCGCACGCCTTCGCATCCGCTCCGCCTCCAGCTTCAATATGTTTCTTACTTAAATGTTACACTCTTTATTCCAGTCTGCACCGGAATCTCAGCGGCCTTGGTGTTGACCCACGTGGCCAGCCCGCTGGTGCCGACCTCAGTGCTGCACGGCGTCGCGCTGTTCCTGGTGCTCCTCATGGCCATCCAGCCGCAGAACAAAGAGGACCTACCTTTCAAGGTATAGTACTTAACGGGTAGTCTTAGATTTGAAGATACTCTCGTACACTCGTACATTTGAATTGAAAGTTTTGTGAGAAATTCGATAGCAGAAACCGCATTTGATTGTCCGAAATCAGTGGTGACATAAGTGCGAGGTGGTTGAAGGTCCGCCTGCGATGCAGGAGGTTTCGGGTTTTATTACCGTCATGGGACAAAATGTTTCTACAACCTGCAAATGTGTATATAATATGTCCCATGGTTCTGGGTGATTTCTATCTATACCTTCCTACTAAAAACATAATAATGATTAATATTGACATTGCACGCTTATACACCTATGGATGATCATTTACTGTGATGTAGGGAAGAAATTATAAAACCAACCAAAATATCTCTTTTCAGACACCTCTGGTGCCACTAATGCCGTGTCTGAGCATTTACTTCAACATCCATCTAATGGTGATCATCAGTGAAAAAACTTGGATACGAGTGGCAATCTGGGTCGCGATAGGTAAATTCACTTGACCGTTAGATTATTTTAAATCATTACAAACTCACCAATATGAAATACAACTGTTCTATTGTTTCAGGAATCGTAGTATATTTGCTAAAATACTGCTGTTGCAAACGGGAAGAAATAAAAGTGAAAGATAACGTAACCGTCATTCACACAAGCGAGAACGGCAAAGTTCCTGTTCAGATCGTAGTTGTGTCACCCACGCCTCCAGGCACTGTACCTAGAAGTAGTTACTACGGAGAGACTATACAGGAAGAAGTAATACAAGAAGACATATCTGAAAGTATCGCCAGAACAGTCGTACCGATCGAAACAGAAGATGTAGTACTTCATCAATCTTACATCGAAAACAATGAAGAGAAGGAAGCGAAGATTATAGACCTACTTGACCAGGTCTTGCAAGCTGAAGAGGATTCGTACGGAGAGATAATCAGTCTCAAGGAACTGTCGGAAGAAGATGTAGTGTCCACTTCGCAAGAAACCGAAGTGCACAGGAAATCTCTGAGTGAACTATCTGACGCAGGATCGGACATATCTCTAGGTAGCCCGGGGTTATCTAAATATGATGTTATAGCGCAAGTTCATAGGGAAGATTTGCCGAGAGTTAACGAGGAGGAGGAAAGGATAGAACGCGATGCAGGCGATGAAGATGATGATGAAGAAGTGACTGCGTTCAATGATACAGATTCTCGAACCGATGAGTCGGGGTACTCGGATACCTTAGATAGAAACGCACTCAGCGAATCGCTAGAAGAATCTAAGGAAGATCTACCAAAAATACCAGTTCCCCCACCATTACCAGATTTAAGTTCCGTATTCATGAGCCCAAACTTTAGGAAATCTTATACTATTGCCTCTAAACACTATAAGCCTCCATCGTTTGATGATGAAGAGGATGAAATAAGAGTTCCTCGCGAGAGCATCAAATCAAACAGCACTTTAGGCGAGGACAATATTACTTTCGGAAGCGACAGACAAGTGCATTTCATGTCCAAACTCAATAACATATTCCAAACTAAGATAACCGACGACGAAGAACCAAGAAAACGATCGCATTCAACGGGCAACGTTGTAGAAAACACTGAATTTTCAAACCAAAGACCCTTTATGTTACTAGCATTACAAAATGAAATTCAATCTAAAGAAGCATCACAGAACTTGCGACCTGTGAACGTGGAAGAGAAACCTGAGGAGGAGTCCGAAGAAGAGGACGTAAGTCTTTCGAGACAGGAATTAAAATCTAAGTTGGAGGGTATCTTCGCAGCCGGTGGCCCGCAGTTGCTCAAACCAAGACTGATGAAGTCTAACCCACCGACGCCCGAGGAAGCCTACCAAACCGACACGTCTAGCAACGAAAGCATTCCAAAACCACCAAAAATGGACAAGAACGATACACTAAAACGACAGAAAGACAAGTTCAGCGCAGTGTTGAGTTCTATTAACAATAGGCTAAGTTTGAAAGACGACGTAGTGTAGTGTATGTAGATAGCGATGTGGGACGATATGAAAGTGTTTCGGGTATGAACCTAGTCGCATGTCCAAGTGCCTTATTTATGTTTGTTTTAGCGTTGTCTCTTAGTATTACGCGTTTATTGATACGTTGGTTGTTATAGTTTAGATATTGAACAAATCGTTCTCATAAACAAAAGTTATCAGAAAGACTGATAGCGAAAAGCTATAATGAAAGCTATAATTGAATACTGTGAATAAACGAAAAGTGTATTTCAATGGTAGTGCCATGTATTTAATTATAATAAGTAGCTTTTCAAATCCAAGTTTAAGAATGATGTCAATAAGCAATAAGGGTATTTATTCCTATTATATTTTAAAGATATCTATCAACTGTTTATTTTATTACCCTGAATCACCTGCAAGATTTATGATTCTTTAGTACATTTAGTATGGTCCTATAATATCTTAGAGGCATCAAGCATGAACCCTGTTAGGGCACTGCACCGATATTTAGTTGTATAATAAAATGAAAAGATAAGTCCACAAACATAAACTATATTTCACTCTCAAATAATAAATATTGTAAAAAGGTTCACAAGATAAAATCACTTGGTCTCAGATTGGTAGAGATCCGTCAGCACATCTTTGATCTGCATCTCCGACGCACATTGCAGAAGGATCTCGTCGATTATTTTATCGGAGACGCTGTAAGGAAACAAAACATTTACCAACTCAATTAAATAAGCTAAGACGTAACTAACTGCAAAAAATACAGAGAGCAGTTAAAATAGTGGTGAAGTGGTGAGTGATATAGATTTAAAGGTCTCCACACACTGAAGCCGGAGGCGGAGCGGAGGCGAAGGCGTGCGAGTTGTATTCTATTGACTCATATGAAAGCCAACACACACACCGCAGGCGGTGGCGGCGCGGTGCTATAGATGCTATACATGATGGTATTCTCGCATAGATTACTACCAACAAGTGTAATAAGTGTAACACGTGAAATATGTTTGGAGAGGTATGAGGCTCACCTGCAGATGACCTCCCAGGGCTTGCCGATGGAGCTGTTGGCGTAGAGCGAGCTCTCGAGCATGTGCTGCACGAACTTGGTGCGGTACTGGAAGTGGCTCTCCGTGGTGCGGTCGGACAGGTTGAACTGCATGCGGTGCCGCACGGGGTCGCGCGCCGCGCCCGCCCCGAACCACGGCTTCGGGAGCTTCTTCTTTATTGTTGTCTCTAAAATCTACAGTGTGTAAGCTATCAGAAAACTGAACCGTTCAGCTAGCTCGCTACGTTATATTACGATGTATGAAACATAACTATCATAATGTCGATAAATAGTTTGTTATTTCATGAATCATATCGCGCAAAGGCAAGCGAGCATTTGTAAAATCTTCAATACCTATCGTTTAACTTATCGAAGTTGTCGTGCCCGGCACATTGAATTAACCTGAATCTGGCGGAATGGACACGAAATATTTGTCAGATAAAATCGTCGTAGCTTGATATAAGCCGTCATACACAGAAGCCGTGGCTGGGCCTGAGGCGAAAGCGTCCGAGTTGTATCCTATTGAATCATATGAAAGACTACACATACAATAGAGGCAGTGGTGGCGGTTGGGTACCAATAGGATACAATCTTTAGCCTTCGCCTTCGACCCAGCCATGGCTTTCAGTGTATGGCAGTTTTTAATCGCTTGCGTCGGTTTTAACCGTCAATTATTCCGTGTGCATTTTGCCAGGGTCAGTTTATTACACAACTACGATATTTCGTCGAGCGGTTAAAGGGTTAATAACTGTTTTCAATACCTATCATATGATAACTATGAAATAATTAATTAAATGCAATAAGACCCTTGCAAGTGAATGTTATGTTTTTTGTATTTTTAAAGCCTACAAAAGAAACCACCTCCCCATTTCAAAAAATAAATTGTCAATCAAAATTCCTGTCTGTCTTTTGGGTCAATGAAGTTTATATGACTTAGGCAGGGTGCAAATGAAATACTTTATTCTCCTACTAATATTATAAACGCGAAAGTTTGTAAGTTGGGATGTTTGTTCCTCTTTCACGCAAAAACTACTGAACGGATAGAGCTGAAGTTTATAATGGACTTAGGTCTAGGCCTGGAATAACACATAGGCTACTTTTAATCTCGTAAATCAGTTCATGGAATATAAATATCCTTTATGCTCCTGCTCCACCTGCGTCCTAACGCGTTATTTAGCGCGTTAACTAAGTCGTTACGTAGATGTGGCCAACACTTTAGCGTGTTGATTGTCAAACGGCATTACTAATGGCATCACACTGTAAGGCCCCTTTCTTGATTTATTTTATTTCTGTGTCCACGGAGCCATTCTGCGTCTTAGCGTCTGTCATTGTCAAATTGGAGTTGACAATGACAGCTCCAAGGTGACGTCTGTCTATTCTACTGTCGGGCCGCGTTGTCATGTACCGACGTGTCGAGTCATGGTTATTTCTTTTGTCCCGGACCTCGAGGCTGGTCAGATTCCTACATAATCCTTGAATCCTCGTGATACCTCTTCAGCTGGTACGTATTCTGGCCATCAGCCTGTGCGTGGTTTCGCCAGCGGTCTGCCTAACCGTCCGTTGTTTCTGTCAAACTCCAGGATCCTGCATTCAGACTCCCAGGGTTACCTCGTGGCATCCGTAGTACCGTGCAGTTGAAGTTGCCTGCCCGTGAGGCCGTGTCGTCTTCCTCCTACGGTTGGGATCGTTCGATCTCGATCAGGTAAATTTCTATATAAATTTCTCAGCGCCACGTGTCGCTAGAGATAGTACGCGTTCTGTCTAAAATATATCTATTTTGTCCTACAGCTATCTGGCTGCAGGATCTAGCTGAAGGTGGTGAAATCTTTGTATGTGCTGTCCCTGGAGAGTGGTCGGAGAGAGACCGCTCGGAGGCTGTTCGGTGCGGTTCAGTGCAAGCCCCTTCCTTTGTGCCCGCCTGACCTTTGGACCGACAGCGCTAGCTTACTGGTAACACGGCTGGACCCTGGTCCCCGTGTCTCAATTATTACTTGTGCTGTGACCCAAAACTAACCTCACTCTGGAACCATCCGGAACCCTCTGTTACTTACTCCACTCGCTGAACATCATCCGTGCTATAAATTAAATAACTGTAGATTTCTTCATTATCTGGTTGCTAAGAAGTTGAATGTAGGCTATCACACCCTGTTATTTCACTCTAGGCTCTACCGCTGAACATAATTTTACTTTACCCTAAGGCGCCCAACATTACCATATTTGCTCTTGTAAAATTTAATAAAACTATGTTTATATTGTAACTCTAAAACTACACTTTTATTTGTAATCCTACCCCTCAACAACTATAGGTCCTTCCTACCTCCTCCCTCCTCCTTTCCTCTCACCCATCATTTTTTAAAGCGTTACAACACGTTAGGCGATAGCTCGGGTGTCGGTTTTTTCGACACATCAAAGGGTTTTGACGCGTAGTTTAGCGCGCTAGGCGACGTTGGCTACATTAACCCTAGAGTACTAATCATCGCCTGGGAGGCCGCGCGCGGTCATTTTTTTCTGTTATTTCAAAAACGCGCCTGCGATTCAAGTCATGCTTTCACGCCAATTCGGTAATTACCCGCGCCGTACAGGCAAACATAGGCGGGCCCGGCGTGGACCCTCCGTTTTCAAAATATAAGCTACTGGATCGCCTGGGAGGCGATCATTAGTATTGCCGTAAGTTTATTTTTCGTTACTTATTTTGATTTCTGATTTTTTTCAGCATTTAGACATGTTATAAGTTAGCAAATGTTTATTTTCTTTTTAGATGAATCTAAATCAAGAACAATTTCCGTTTTTTTATAAAATGAGAATTCCTATAGCGAAACTGAGGACAACCTGGAAGTCGATCCTGTTGACTCTGACGACAGCTCGGCAGTTCCTTCTTTCGTGCCATTTTGACTGTAAGAAGACCTTCAAAATATATTTATAGATGACTCTGAGCCACTGAAAAAATTTCAGTACCATTTCAAGCCACAAGCAATGATATTGCTTGGAACATCGATCTTATAACTGCAGTTCTTGAGACAAGAAATAAAAGGCTGACTTCAAATTACTCTGTAGACATAAATGTGATGTTACCATAATTTTAATTCAGTGTATTAGAAAGTTTATATATTGGAGAATAATATTTAGGCCAAAAAAGTATGGATATAGTGGTATTTTTTTTTTTACTAGACTGATATAAGACTGTTATGACGTGAGAAAAAATTTTTGCTGTTGTAGGATTCAAGTCATATTTTAGGACTAATTTTGATTTTAAAAATGAATTTCAAATACAATTTTAGAAAAGGTAGAGGACTGCCAAGTTATTTATGTTATCATTACAAAAAATAAATAAATATTTAGTACAATAAATTAGTTAAACTTTAAAAGTAGCCTCCCAGGCGATCATTAGTATTAAGCGGTGGTAAATTTATATTAGTATTCTAGGGTTAACGCCGTCTCTATCCACGCCCGCACGCGCAGTGCAAGGACGTGTTTATGTTTGGTTTTTAGCGGAAAGAATGAAAATAGAGTGGTCAAACGAATAAGTATTGGAATTTCTGGAGTTATTACAAACAGAACCGTGCCTCTGGAATCCAAAGCTGCAATCACATAAAAATTGCTCAGCACTTAATGATGCGTGGCGATGTATCATCCAGTGCATATAATAATTTATCACACTCATTGTTGCAACTATACATCAGCCAAACTCGATGTAGAATGTTTGTAAACAAACCGCCTATACTTAACCTAAAATACACTCTGTTGGCGCGCCTTTTTATACGCAATTTACATTACTTGTCGATTTAAGATACCTACTTCCTTCACTAAATATTTCGTACATTCATATCTAAAATTCGACGCCAAGCAAGTGAATTTTAGTTTTTTGTGTCGTGGTTTGTTTACAAACATTCTACATCGAGTTTGGCTAGTGTATAGTGTAGCTGCTTCAGACTCCATTTTGTATGTTAACGCATTACTTAAAGCGAATTTACATTTAACGGCGTTGTAACCTTAAATGTAGCCAACGCGCATTTTTAATGCCTTATTTGACGCGTAGTTGGACATTATCGTCAACGCTAACGTTAACGCAGGTGGAGCAGTAGCATTAAACGTTTCAATAGAAACAACGCGTGCGAAGCGGGCGGCGGGCAGGTACTAGTAGGTATATGAAAAAAATAAAACGGCCCTCATACTGACAATGTTTTCCAGTATACTAGGTACCTACTCACTTAAGGTATACTTGAATTTCTTGTAGTTATCATCAGATTTGTTTGAGAGTTTGAGTTAGATTGTTTGAGTAAAATAATCTATTAAATGAAAAAAAAAATTTTTATTTATACTAGCGACCCGCCCCGGCTTCGCACGTCATTAAAGAGGGAGGTTTATTATACGTATAAACCTCCATCTTGAATCACTATCTATTAAAAAAAAAGCGCATCAAAATCCGTTGCGTAGTTTTAAAGATTTAAGCATACAAAGGGACATAGGGATATAGGGACATAGGGAGGGACAGAGAAAGCGACTTTGTTTTATACTATGTAGTGATTTATAATCTGAAGTTACCTTAAGCAGCTGAGGTGTGCTCGGCGGCGGCCGCGGGCTGCTGCCGTTCACGAAGTGCAACTGCGCGTTCTTCGAGCCGGTTATATTCTCACTGCGAAAATGTTTATTATTTTATTATTTTTCATTACTCATACTCGGAAAGTAGGTCTGAACATGCCTGAAGAGCAAGTTGAAAATGATACTTTTCCGCCATAGGGAGAATCGTTTTCAACTGACAGCTATAACGTTACTATTGAACCATGATATTCACTGAATTCAAAAAATACGAAAGACAAGGCAGTATGGCTTTATGGCTTTCGCCTGTCCTAGATGGACTAATATATATAAAAAAGAAAATTGGCGGCTATTTGATTAATTTGTTTTCTCATGTTTTTTATTTATATTTCCTTGTGTTCGTAATGAAAATCACAGTGTTTACCCCGGGTGAAAGTAACGTATGTAGTCCCTCGAACTATTGGCGCAACCCTTGGGTAACAAAACAATGTACTATTACTCATAGTTTGACTTTTAAAACTTTTTATTAATACTTATTATGCATGTCTCTAATATTGTATAATTTTGCACACCAAAGCCGATTACCTGGTAGGTAAGACATCGCATGGGACGAATGTAAAATTTTTATAAGCATACCAACCTGTAACCCGTTGTCTGCAAATAAATGATTTTGATTTTGTGTGGTCTGTACTCTGTAGAAGGTTGTTGATGGTGATGATGAAGGCATGACATCAGATGGATAACAAAGGAGGGTCCGACCCTCAGGACGCGACGTCTAGACGCAACGTCGTCGCATCTGCCGTCACTTCCATTTTTCATACGGGGATTCACTTTTATAGTGGACTAGCATCTGCTCGCGGCTTCACACGCGTTATTTCTATAGAAACGTTTGATGGGAACTTTTTTATGGGATGTCAAAGTAGCATGTGTTATTCCGGGACTATGTAGATCTACGTCAAATCCAAATTGCAGCCAGATCCGTTCAGTAGTTTTTGCGTGAAAGAGGAACAAACATTCATACAACTATTACATCCATACAAACTTTCACGTTTATTATATTAGTAGGAATAATTATTAAAATGTTTAATCCTAATGTATGAGCTCATTTAGTTGGATGTCATCAAAGTTTTATGCTTACTTAATGTGGAAGTAAATTCGAATTCAATTCACTTCACATTTTGAGTTTAAGAGTCTTATCAGATCTATGACTCGATTTACTTACTTTATTAAGTGCTATAAATAGTTTACTTGTCTATGGAAACTTTTAATTAGCCTTTAGCGAATATGCACAGGTCTATCCTGGCATGATCTTACATTTTTCCTATCGGTATTATTCTAAACCTGTTAGTTTTCCACGTGACTCCACTCTTCAATCTTTGTAATAAAATCCAGCTCGAAATAAGAGACATCAAGCCAAACCCATAATGAATAGTATATACTAGAGGTAGCAGTAACAATAGCGCCATATAGCCCATATTGAGTACTAGATGCGGCCCGCGGCTTCACTCGCGAACCAGAGGCATAAGGGCATAAGGATAAATAATTTGTCTATTCTTATGCCAGAGGTTTTTTCGTATAAAATTTCAGAAATTTATTGCACTTCCCCTAGGGATTACTGCGTAAAAATATAAAATAAGTGTTTAATTATTCACTCCATAGTTTATGTATATCGAGTTTTGAGTGAATCGAACCAAGGAAAAATTATTTTCCATCCTATTTAACCCACTTAAGAGGTTAAAATTCCCAAATTTTAATACCCCATGTCCTATTCTAGGTCCCAACTATCTACGTACCAAATTACATTTAAATAACTTTAGTAGTTACGGAAATTACTTATAACATACATTCACATAGACTTTCCTATTTATTATAATAGTAAGATCAGTGAGGAATGAGCGCCTGTTTATTACTGAAACGCAATTTACAAATTGCGGTGCTTTACAAAACATCGAAACAGTTATAGTAGTATCTGTTAGATGAAGGTCCATCTGTGCCACTCTAACCGGGCTTCGGCTGATCTCATTGTCTTTTACAATCTTATAATGATCATTAGGTATTTTATACCCAAAAATAAATGGCAATGCAAGTTAGATTGAGTCGACCTCGCGGGCAGCTCGGTTGATGTCACTGCAATCGCAACACTTTAGACAATCGCCTTCACGGCGCCGCTTATTGGACCAGATTAGATGAGATAAACAAGGAATGTCGCCAGGGTTAGATACTGTTTTCAGGCACTTTACAGCAGTCTTTTATATAATCGTAAAATGTACCTACTGGATAGAACATTTAACCTTTGATATTGTTTAACTGCTAATTGATAGTGATCAATCAGCAGTTAAACAGACTGTATAATGTTAAATTAGTTTCGCATGTTTTTCCTGGATAAAAATCGTTTTCCCGAGGAAATAAATCCTTAGATTCATCTACAATGTAGTCATGAACCTATATCAGTCCACTGCTGAACGTAGGCCTCCCCTAATGTCTTAAGCTTGCCGTATCCAGCATTTGCCAGCAGTGTTTCGCAGAACGTCATCCCACCTGGCTACCGGTCACACTACTACGTTTGCAGAGTCTCGGTCTCCACACGAACACGTTTAGGTTTACCCCAAAGCTTGTCGGTCCCGAGACGGTTCAGTCGTTGACCTCATAATTTACTCGAAACGAAATGAACACATTTCATCGAGTTCTAGAGTCAGCCTTCGTTTTACAAACAACTTATCAGCTAGGTCATCTGAAACTTAATTCCCTGAACAAAACCCAGTCTCAAAACTTAGTCTTCGAACAGGTAAGGTATAAGATTCACAGATAGCCGTCATTAATGACGCCTCCATGATTGTCTCTAGCCACGCAAGGCGGACGTGGAAATCTTAAATTGGTCTTTAAGTTTGAAACGAAGCTAAGAGATACTTGTTGAAATTGCTTTTCGTATCTCTTGCTAAAATAATGCATATTTAGTAGTTTCATTTAACTTATTTTATTTCATGTAATCACTACATATAAAACAAAGTCGCTTTCTCTGTCCCTATATCCCTATGTCCATTTGTATGCTTAAATCTTTAAAACTACGCAACGGATTATGATGCGGTTTTTTAATAGATTGAGTGATTCAAGAGGAAGGTTTATAAGTATAATAAAACCGTGCGAAGTCGGGGCGGGTCGCTAGTTATATGATAAAATAAGTGTTGGCTTGTACCTGCTGATGGCGCCTTAACTAAAGGCTTCTGAACCTTCGTGCGGTAGGTAAAGCCTATTTCCCATGTCAATGATATAGGTAGGTTTGGACAATGTTAGCACAGTTCCCAAGGTTCTGGTTAGATCGATTTGAACCCTGACCTTGGCACACGGCAGGAAGGGCTCTGGTCGCGAGGCTCTTGGGACGGGCTGGTACAGTAATGTCACCACGATTCGGCACTATATCTGATCTGATCTATCCCTTGAGTAATGGAATCAATAAGGCTACTAAGTTGAGTTTTCGTTGTTATTTCTTATTTTTGTGAAAACATTAGCGTCAAGCCATGGGACCTACGGGAACTGACTTTTAAAGATAACATCAAAACTTATACAAATTCATATTAATGTAAGCGGGTTAACTGCGAACCTAGTGTTGAAAGTTTGTATGTACCTACTTAACTGTAGTTTTGTACATTTTTTAATAGTAGTCCGTACCTACCCACACTTAGAGAAATATCTAAGGCTTTGAATAATATCTATGAGTGGAAGATTGCGGGTTCGTTTTTTGTGATATTATTAAAATTCTTAAAATCTTTTTTTTTTCAGTTAAAAGGCGTTAATAGCGCATCTTGCCATAAATTTTATAGACTTCATCCATCACCTTAAGATAACTGAAAAATTATATTTACATATGAATTAATATTAGTAAAATAGTTTCGGATAAATCTTATCTATTCTATCTAGAACTTGTTTTGCTAACAAACATGTTTAGGGCGTAGAAGATCGGTGATCAAAAACCTACTAATGAAATGATTCTCAAATGAAATTGCATCTGTAATATTGCAATAGCATTGTGAAAAAGGTTCATTTACTTCTCACGGTGTTGCATTGTACAAATTTATGGAGACACTAGTGTTGGTAGAGCACGCCATGGCAAGGCGATAGAACACCTATTTATGGACAGACATCATACACCTTTCTACTTGATTACTGCACGTTCCATTAATTTTTCATGAAACTCATTACTTAATTGCGAAAGATTCCATTCCATGATACGTACATAAGTTAATTCTTCATGTCAAAACTGCCGAATGCACTGCAATTTTGCATGTTTAATACTAATGCTGGTCAATTCACTCAGCATCATCTAAGCCAGCCAAGCACAGTTTGTGTTATAGCTACTGGATAACTTAAAATTTAAACAATAAGGTGCTAATTATATTGATGTTAATTTATAAATACTAACTCATTTTCTAAATGCCAAAATATATTGTGCCAACTGTAAAATCTGCTACTTAAGTTCCTACGTTCGTATTTATGTATGTGCCGTTTCTTAGTCAAATACATTTCTCAGTATCTTTACTTTACCTAACTGATTTAGATAAAACAATACTTCATATTGATACTTTTATTTACTATACTTACATAGAAAATACCCCGAGGCGGGGATAGAACTGGCAACCTCCTGCGTCGCAAACGGACCGCGATGCCACTGAGAGCGTCGAAACATAAAATACCTATTTGTAATATTATTTCTAGTAATTAATTTAATGTTGTAATAGTAGGGGAGCCCAAGTGGGGTTTTACTCGAGCGCGTCAGATTAACATACAGGGGATTTCTTGCACCCTGTTGAGTACCTCCACCTAACATGGCCTCTTTATACAATGTGATTCTTCGAACCTTGATCAAAAGAAATGTGCGGATACACGACACATATTTATCGGTAAAAATCAAGATAAAAAAAATTAAATGTTATTTATCTCAAAAACAAAGCAGTTTTAATAATTTTTAAAATGAAGACTACTTCATCTGGTTTTTTCTTCGTTTCTTTTTGAGTTAATGGTGTATTTTATTTGAAGTAGTCTCATTTGAAAGCTAGATAGTTTACCTAGCTAATAAAATAAATAAAAAATACAAATACGATACATAAGCGTAGTAAAAACAGTATTTTTTTAGAAATAAGACAAAAAAAAACGATTTTTATTTTATTTTTTCTCTGTAACTTTAAAACTGGGTAATTAAGGTGTACTTTTTTGCATGTTGTATTAAACTTCATAATTTATTCTACAAATCCTTCAAAAACTGGGGGTCTATCTCTTTCCGTTGTCATGTTATTCACCATTTAAATTAGGTACTTTCTGCCATTTAGATTAAATCAGTTGAGATTCCTGTTGATATCTGTACTTGACTTGTGTTTAAAAAAAATAACATAATTTTTTTTTTATCTCGGTTTTTATCGATAAATATGTGTCGTGTATCCGCACATTTCGTTTGATCAAGGTTCGAAAAATCACATTGTATAGGGACGCGCGTTTATTAGAGCTAAATGTTTTTTTTACCTAACAAAAACCATACTAAGAGGGCTTGAAATCGTCAGATTAAGAAATGCTGAGTTAATTACATTCAAATATGTGTACATTTCAAAAATCAGACGATTTGTATGGGACATAAGGAAAAATGAGAGTCACAAAGTTGCTGGAACAAAACTTAACCTAGAAATACTCCAGCGTGTTTATTTTGCTTTTAGTTTGAAGGCAATCATTCAAAAATCATGTAAATAATATTACCTACCCATCTCCACGAGCCGAAGTAGTGAAAATCATCAATAAAGTGTGGCAGTTGCATATGGAGTGAATATTATACAACTACTTCCGTCATAAAAGGTGACATTGAACTGCAACTTCATTTTACAATCATCATCTTCGATAACAATTTTTTCAAATCATATTTTACTGAAGTGTTAGTTCTATTGCATTTCTTTGAAGTGTTTTGGTGAACGTATAATTGTTATTATTTCATAATCTTATCGGTACGTACAGGATTCGATATTGATGGTTAGTTAATCGTGCTATGACTAGTATTAGTGTGTAGGAAGCGGAACTTAAGTTGCGGTATTTAGATAAATTTGTTTTTTCACTTCTTTTGCTTGAAAAGCGTATCTATATCGGAACTAAAATAGGATATAATTATTATGCTTTCGGGTTATAGGTTATTAATTGAACAAGTGGGCAAAAGAATTTTGTTTTAATGTAGGTATCGATATTAAATCCCGAACTAGAGAAGCAATCTAGAGTAGAATCACGAGCGTAGCGAGCGGCGCTAAAGTACACAGATGAGTGATGAGGTAACGAACCCGCAACCTCCTGCGTCGCAACCGGACCTTCTCCCACTGCGCCAGAGAACTCGTCAAGTATTCAAAATCCACGAAAATGTAAACAAAACTCTGGTAAGTACCTATTTTTATAATTCATCATCAACAGCCTATGTTAGTCCACTGCTGGACATAGACCTCCTCTAATGAGCGCCATAGCGCACTGTCTTCAGCTTGCCGCATCCAGCATCTACTTGCAGTATTTCGCAGATCGTCATCCCACCTGACCGGAGGGCGTCCTACAATACGTTTGCCACGTCGCGGTCGCCACTCAAGAACACGTTTACCCCAACGGTTGTCGGTTCTTCGCGAGATATGGGGCCCACTGCCACTTTAGCTTGCTAATTCTTTCTTATAATTGCTTTGATAATAATAGCATTGATGTGAGTGAAGTCATCAGTCCATAATATTCCAGTAATGGCTCCTCGCGGTGGTTCAAAGGACCGTCACGTAGTATTACGGGGGCCGACCCATGTCGGGTGCGGGCCATGTGCAATAATGTGCATCGCGCCATTGTTTCCGACAAGCGTACGGAATTCATAAAATGTGACCTATTTGTTTCCCTGACTTCTGCCGCTTACAATCAATCGATGTGAGGAAATGTCCAGTATTTTTAGAGTTTGATCTGTATGTACCTATTTCAAAAAGAAGAGTTAATCTGTGTTCCAGTAACAAGTAGTAGTATTTAGTAGTAACCATTGAAACCATTGAAACCATTTATTTATTTGTTAATTGTGGTATGTAGATGATCTTAAATTTAACTTACGTTCTACACAATCTACTCTTTCGAGCGTACAAATTATTATTATTTATTGATTTGATTAAGCATGCACTTTTATGTAACATATTTCAAAAGTTATAAAGTTAAAAATTAAATTAAATTTCACATAAACAATCTTAATAATTCCATAGATTATCCTTACCCCTATCACAAGCTTTGAGTAGCTTACTTGGTGTTGTGTGGATTGTCCAGCATTATTTATTTATTTATGTGTTATCTTAAAACATTATGACCTCAAAAGTGCACTCAAATTATATGCATTAAAAGTTGATTCGCGCGTATAAAGAGAAAGTTCTTAACTTACCTATAGTCTCCATATGTCTGTATGACCAAATACGATAATCCTGTCTTTCTTCAATTTAAAATAACTTACGCCGTTATAGATTTTTCCTTGTTTTTTGAGTCTTAAAGACTCGTATAAATCGCATTTGAGGAATCCATTTATTCTTTGAAGCTTGTAACTGTCCAGAAAACTCTCCAAATGCCCATAATATGCATGCATTGTATATCATAAATTGTGTTAATAAATATATACCAAAACTAAAAAAATAACCGACAATTCACAGCATTATCTAGCACCAAGTTGAGGGTTGTTGTTGGAGTTATGAGTACTAGAAAATATATTAAGTACCTACATCAGTTTATCATACTACACAAATAGATTATACATATAAAACAGCCCATATATGCAAGTATAACGCTATTTAGACTTGCGATGGGCTAGGGTTATTAATGTAATGGGAATGGCTGCCTAAAGTGGCTGAATGTCTAGATAGATAAAACGGCTAGTTTATGGTCCCCTAGGTCACTCGACGCACGTACACACACTTAGGTCATACGGGCGCGGTCTAAGGCGATGTGCTTTTCGCCTAAATTATCATCATCAGCCTATATTAGTCCACTGCTATATAGTACCTATACATCTATTCATGATTGACTAGATTCTGCCCGCAACTCAGCACACGTTCCTTTGACTCTACACTAGTAGTGGCAGCCATTTAAAATTTAAATAAAATACACCCAAACAGAGTAGTTATAAAACAGAAACAAATAAATAATTCTGGACAATCCATACGGTATCACCAAGCTTGTGTTATTACTAGTTAAATGATATATCTTCTAATATATTTATGTAGATTCAGTTGACTCAAAACCGCACTGGAACTCTTCCTAGGTTCCCCCAATCATTGCACCAGTCATAGGTGCATCATAAGGATGTATTCTCCTATGTATCTTGTCTATGTAGGTTCCTAAATAGATTTTTGTCAAAATATTGACCTAAAATTAAACGTAAGTGAATCTTATTTTTAACTAGCGACCCGCCCCGGCTTCGCACGGTTTTATTATACGTATAAACGTTCCTCTTGAATCACTCTATCTATTAAAAAAACCGCGTCAAAATCTAATCTAAGTTTTAAAGATTTAAGCGTTCAAAGGGACATAGGGACAGAGAAAGCGACTTTGTTTTATACTATGTAGTGATAATTAACCAAAATTTACATATTTTCTTCCTATTTGGTTCGTATTATAAACAACAAGATATCTTTCATGATGGTAGATTGGGAACATAGCTTTTATTGTTTAGTTACAGACCAAAACGTGCAAAATACTAAACCTATACAATTTTTGTTATTACGGAACACAATTAAATCCATAACAAATTTTGAACAGCTACTATTGCTATCGCACATGCACTGGACTCGCTGCTAGCTAAACGAACAGAGTTAGCAATATTCGGGCAGTTTACAGGCGCACCTCGAATTGGAATTGCGAAAAGACTACGCCGGATTCTTAACAGTGAGAGCGTAGCCTTACTCATATAATATTGCTAGAGTGTACACCTACTCATTTAGTCGCTAATTAATACGTCTGATCACACCAAGGACGCACCTGTTTTACCTTAAAATGACATTCATTATAATATCTTCTTAATATTTATCACTCTATTGTTGATGTGTAGGGAATTTCTTTTATGATGACTCAGTTAAAAATATGTTCGAACAAATTGTATGTTTTAGAGTTAAGGTGGAGCGAGTCCCAAAACCCACGTTTTGTCTGGACGGACAAATTAAGTCAGATAAGAAAGAAATTCCGAAACTCATTCTGATCTTTTCCTATTCTACATTATCATCGAACACTTTGCACTTGACAATTCTATAATTCGCTTCAATGGGCGTCTGAGAGTAACGTTAAATATTCATGTACCTAAAGTCAGCTCCAATCTGTTTCGACATAAACACTGAACTATTTAGGTACTCTTATTCTCTCTCTCAGAATTAGAAAGTCGGTCTACCATATCCATATCTAACACAGCACCAACATCTGCTGGTTTAACATGAGGAGAATACGACTCGGCGAACGTAGTGTACGATGCCCTCCGGCCAGGCGGGATGACGAAAGACTGCTGGCAGATTTTGGATGCAGCAAGCTGACGTTATGACGCTATGGCAGAAGCTTATGTCCAGCAATGGGCTAGTAATATAGCTGATGATTCTTCAAGCGTAGGTATGGTTACACAATACGCTACAATACAACGTATCGAGGATTTAAGCTTTGGCCTACATTCCCAGTCATCACCAGTGGGGGTATTTTAATTAATTCGTTTCCGTAAAGGAAACACAAAATTCAAATTCGACTACATTTTTCTAAAATCTTTATCAAAACTAAAGAACTACCTAATGATCCAAATTCAAATGCCAAAAGTTTTCGAGTCCGCTTGTTTAAAATTGCGTTCATCGTCAAAAGCTTCCGATATCGAATACGAAGGCTTTTCCGATGAATTTTAATTCATACCCCTGCAGCAATCGAAATCATACACCTATAAACGGTTCCGTATAAACGAATCTACACCGGGCGCAAAAGCGTCCGTCTCCTTCTATAAATACGCGGTAGACAGGGACAGAGCATGACGTTTCGTCGCCCCTCCCACGTGCTTCTTATTTGGCTCTATGAGTAATTGCACCTCAGAAGATCGGTTGAAACTAGTTTTTAGATAGCTTTTGGGTTAGTATTTTAATTAGGTTCTGACCTTAACTGGATTATCAGCCGAAATCGAACCTAGCTCATCTTTTATTATGTAAGTACATATGTTTTAACTTGATTGTCATTTATTTGTGGTTTTAATTAAACGAAAATCGCCCCATTTTTGGTAGAAAACTAAACTGTGACAAATCGGCTATGACATGGTGCCCCTATAATAAAAGAGCGACGTTGACTCGATGTTGGACTCGATTGTCCCTCGCATGTGATACTTAACAATGTGTAAACCAGGCATTAGATTGTTTATCCCTCGCTAAATTACAATAAAGAACCAATGTGACTTCCGAAACTAAGCTCCAAATCAAGTCATTATCGTCCCACGTCAGCAGATCTAATGAGGTAAGTAATTAGTCACACGCCTTGTTAGCCGCGCGCGCGTGGGTCGGCCTTATCACTTCTCGGAACGTTCGCGCAGAACTGCGCGAAAGCTCGTTCATTGTCAGGTGATTAGGCGATGATACACTTGATTCTGTTGTGTTTACGCTTCCGGTGCTGAAGAGCTCAATCGGAACCTTTTTAATTTCGTTGCTTTTTGTCTATTCGTAAGTCTATAGCTCTGGCTTCACACAGAGTTTGGCAACCGATGTGGAGCGGCGAGCAAAGGTACGCGGAGATTGCGGGTTCGGTTCCGCCGAATATTCGATTCGAGATTCGGGTCAAATGTTTTTATGATTTGCAAATGTTTGTTGCGGGGTTCTGGGTGTTTTCTATGAATTATAATCAAGTTGCTACGGAACCATAACGTCCAAGACAGCCATATCGTTTTATTTTTGGGCTCATCAGATGCGCTAAAACAGGGATGCGTATTTCGGATGTAATTATTCACTCACAGCAAAGTAATGCCTATGATTCAAACAAGGTACGCCTAGCCTCTGTTTTGCATAGCTCTGCTACCCAAAGGGGCGCGCAGGTAGACCTATGCTCCATCCAAATACTATGTGAAATGGTTGTTAACAAACCACAACAAAAAATGTACCTCACATGCTTGACTTTAAGTTTCAAACATAATTTTACAGAAGTAGATAGACATCTAGAATCGACTAGGAATATCTAGAAACGAAAAGCAAAATTTAGAATCGAATTCATAGAGAAAAAATCAATTAAAGTTAAGTAACTATGGGTTTGTTATTATTTGTTTACAAACCTTTCACATCAAATTCGGCTGGAGTATAGTTGAAGAGTTTGAATATATCCATGCAATCAAAGCGTTAAGTATGTGATTGTGTCGCGAGACTTAAGGAATAAACAAAAGCGTAAATGGGTATCTTGTTCTGTTGTGTGTGACCTGATAAAAGTTGAATCAGGAAGCATTTGTCATCACGCGAAATCGCTTGCCTGCGACGACAATACAAATACAATACTCTTTCTTTACACACCACGGTGGTAAAGCAAAACAGAACAAAAAACTACTGTCTTCGGACCTTGAAATAATCAATATTTATAACCGAAATATACATTTATTAATTAACAAAGAATAAATATAAAGAATAAATAAAATAGAAACAAATTAGGACTAGTATTTACAATTAATACTAGCAGCTAGCTGCAGACTGTTGCAAGCAATCTAGAGATAGATTTACTGATCCTGATGCTGCTTCCTGTATAAAATAATTAAAATAAAAATATTTTATTTAGGATAACTGAATCCATAGTTCGTGAGTAAAATAAACGGCTTGTTATTAGGGTTAGTTAAAACTAAATTTAATAATAACTCCCTTGAATCATTTCCACGGAGGAGAGGTCATTCTACCAGCTATGGTTTTTCGAATGGTGTTGGGTCTGTCACGTACTCTGCGCATCAGGGATGCGGTCTTTTTACGAAGGATATCCGTCTCATATTCTGCAAACATCCCCAATGCACTGGAAAATCGAGCCAGTCCCGAAAACATTCTAACATATTATTTTGACGACCTCAGTGGCTCAGCTCAGCAATTTGTGTAAGATCTTTTGAAATTTGTTCTGTTGGTCTGGGTGTTTTCTATACTTATATAATAAAAAATAAATCTATGTATGTAATGTATTAATTATGTGATCTATATATGATGAATGCCAATGAGGCGCAAATCATGGGAAGGCCTGCGTCCAGCAGTGGACCAGTAAAGGTTGTAGATGTAGATGTAATGTATTAAATAATAATATATCAGTTATCTAGAACCCATAACACAAGCTTTGAGTAGCTTAATTTGGGTCTAGATGGTGCTGTGTGCATTGTCCAGCATTATTATAATGGTATGTAGGTAGGGCCTCCAGCGGCCGTTTGGTAACAAATACATTTTTTTTCTCTTTTCTTTAATATTCTGTATGGTTTGTGTATCTAGTTGTTAGAGCAAAATCCGTAACAAGCTTTGTTATTCTCTAGATCCTACTATTATTATAAACGTGAAAGTTTGTAAGTATGGATGGATGTTTGTTACTCTTTCACGCAAAAACTACTGAACGGATGTGGATGAAATTTGGCACAGAGATAGATTATAGTCTGGAATAACGCAAAGGTTATTTTAACCCGGAATTACCAAGGAAACGGGAATTACCGCGGATGAAACCGCTTGGCGTTGCTAGGAATCTGATATTTTGTAGTACCTAAGCCTTTTTTACAAAGAATTGTTTTGACAATTTATGAGTGTACAACAAGTTTTTATATTGACATGGTACTGTCATTTAATTTTACTCCTTTGAATTTTGAAGCGCTGTCGTTTAAATTGTAAGTCGTATAGACTCTGTTGAGACTAGAGCCGAAATTCAGCTAGGAACATGATCAACAACGCAGTCGTTTAAATTGTATGATTCGAGCTGAAATTCAGCTCGGATCATCATCATCAACGCATAAATCAATATATAAAATGTACTAAAGTAAGTAGTTGTTGAGACTAGAGTCAATATTCAGCTAGGAACATCATGATCAAAGAATCGTTTGGGAAAATTATTCCCCTCAAATACCTATTAACGGGCTCAAATCATGTAAGAGTCATCTACCCAATGGGGTAGATGACTGGGTTAAAAAAATGTTATTCTATTTAGATCGTAAGTTATTTTCGTAAAATATTGGACACGTATTTTTTTCTTTTGACAATCAAATAGAAAATGATCAAGATATTACGCATTACAGATTTACAGTTGAGAAGTGGCTCGTGACGTCACGTCTCTATAAAATATCACAAGGCGTGACGTCACGAGACCCAACTACTCAACTTTAATGCACTTTATATTGGTCATTTTTTGTTTTATTCACAATAAAAATACGTGTCTTATATTTTTCGAAAAACTAACTGACGGACTAATTCGGAAAAATGTATAGGTGTTTATATAATTTTTATAGTTTTGTAGGTATAATTTTTTAAGGTATAGCGACCTCTAGCATGACGTGAGTTGAACCAATAATCCTAGATCGCGCGAACACTGGTTTCAACTACATCTGGCCTATATGCAACCTCAACTGTGTCGGTCGAAAGACCCCGGGTAAGTGGGCCAGTTGGGCCGACCCGGTACAGGGAAAATCTTCCCCTGTAACTATTTGGGGGAATACCACCTTTAACCCCCAAATTAGGCATCTATCCTTTTAATGGAATGAAACGTATAATAACAGCCTTCGAAGACTTACCCTGAAGAATCTCCACTGCATAGATGCTTCAAGAGTCTGCTGACCTCACGCGCTGGGCCGATTCTAGACACCTGCAACGAGAAACCATAGCTCAAAAATTGTAGTCTATCCATGTAAGACTATCGAGGTAATGAGCACAAGTATGAACTTTTGACCAAAGTGTACATACATGTATTTCCTTTTATTAGTTGGCAGTTTATTAAGAAACTAGGGGGCAATTCAGATGTCACCAAAACTAATTTGACAGCAATCAAAATGATACGATACTTTTTATGTCTAGGGTTGTGAACGGGGCGGTAACATACTTCGGTCAATGTAATTTTCAATAGACTTTATTGGTCGCAAAACCGCATCACATGTTCCTATAGGTATTTGTCAAATAAGAAATGTATCTTCATCATTTGGTTAGTTACATACATTAGGTCCGATTTATATCTATTGACAAAATATAAGTAGAATAAGAGAGATACAATGAATATTGATTTTTGTACCGTCTTTAAGCAATTTTTTATCGATAGACTAATTATTTTTAATATCATAGTTGTAAAGCCTACTTAAATGCAAAAAAAGCACAGAGCTGAGGTTGGTTTCAGTGAACCATCATCACCAATACCCGATAACACAAGAGGTTCCGGGATCGATACCTGCTTCGGGATATATTTTTTTTCAATCTGCAGATATTTGTTCTGGGTGTATTCTATAGTAAAAATATCGATCGATGTAATTTCTTAAATCATTTATATACCTAGTAGTACCCATAATACAAGTTGTAGACGACGGCCTCTTTGGTAGAATTTTAAATAGTGTAAGCGATAACCTCTTTTTTTAGAAATTTGATTTTTTCTTTTTCATGCTATTGTCAATTGTTTTCTTAGCACTGTCAGAAAATTGTGAAAATACGACACGATCTTACAAAACGCTACGAGTTTTTACTGAATTCTTGATGTACAGCGGTCTTTCACAATTTTCTGACAGTGCAGAAGAAAAAAACAATTGACAATAGCATGAAAAGAAAAATTCAAATTTTCTAACAAAAGAGGTCATCGTCTACACTAGTTACTCTTCTTAGTTTGGTTTGGGGTCTGAATTGTCCAGAATTATTATGATTTTACATATTACCCAGGATTAGCTGATTCCAGGTTAGTGATTGATGATGATGACTGATTATTATTGTAGGTATCTAAAATCCTCGTATCGCGTTATCGACACATACCTAAATGATTATAAGTAATTGATAACGATAACATACGAACTGGCTAAGCTTTCTGTGAAATTATAAAGGCATTACAACGTATTCTGTCGATACAGTTACTACTCTTGTATCTTCTATGACAATTTCCCTGTTTCTTTGTAGCATAGTAACTGCTGTGAATCTGTGTAGTTATCCTACTAGCTATGTTGTAATCTGTGACATGGCCCAGAGATTTAACTGCTGTGCGATTACGCTAAAACCACCCATCCAATATTTACATATGAAGGCCCTTTTAATGGCCGCTCGCGATGGCCATTGAAATGGCTAAGAATTTCAATTTGGATTCGCACAGCTGGTAAGGACGGACTATGTGGTAGTTATACGGGGAAAGGCGTATTTACAAGCTTTTTACTTCTCTTGCTCAAAAAGTGTGTCATATATTTATAGCGTGGCGTACCGGGATCAAAAACCATTTTACACCTTCAATGGTCCAATGATTTTTTATTTTTGCCTGTTATTATTATCATACAGTGCAAAAACATTGTCCTCTTAATACATAAAAACTAAGCTTTTTGATGTTTCATAAACAAAGTGCATAACATTTTTATTGTAGGATGTTGTATTGTTGCCTGGAAGAGATCGCTTCTGAGCGATAAGGCCGCCCATTGTACTTGTCTTTTGTTATGTTCCTTTTAGTAATGTTCTTTCTGGTAGTACTAGCGACCCGCCCCGGCTTCGCACGGTTTATACCTACTTATAAACCTTCCTCTTGAATCACTCTATCATTTTAAAAAAACCGCATCAAAATCCGTTGCGTAGTTTTAAAGATTTAAGTAGTCAAAGGGACATAAGGATATAGGGACATAGGGACAGAGAAAGCGACTTTGTTTTATACTATGTAGTGAAGTATTTTTGTATTGTATTGTATTGTAGTAAGGAAGGTAAGGTACCTTCAAGTTATATGGCATACTAACAATTAGTAATGCTGTGGTGTTATCATGAGAGGTGCGGTGTATTCTGTGGTGATATAGCAGTAAGGCTCGTCCTATGTAGCCGGCAGTTCGCGAATCGCCTCCGACCAGAGAGCACGTGTTCTTGTGACCTGTTTTGAAGTTTATAGAGCGATATGGTAAGTGTTTGTAAACTTGTTAGAATCGGAATGGGAATTTCTTCCAAGGTTAGGTTGGTAGCTGGAATGAAAGTCAGATTTTACGAAGGTATTTGAAACACGAAATCTAAAATTAGTTTGTTATCAACTGTATAGCATCAAATGCAATCAACTGCAATAAATTTTCTTTTGAATATAGTAAAATGTTGGTTGTTATTATTTCTGTTAAAAATATTCATAATTTTACATTTTTAAAATATTGTAGGTAAAAGTTTCCAGCACTTCGTATAATTTATGCAAATTATTATCCTTGCTTATCTTGTTGTTAAAAAACGCGTTAAAATGAAAATTACCATTTTAAAGGGTCATAAAGGTTCAGTACCTTTATGACCCTTGAAACTGGTAATTTTATAACGGAGAATGTTGTTCAAACAATGTAGTGATTCTTTAAGATTTTTATTGTATTTAATGCTAAGTGCAAAGGCGAAATCCTCAGGGTTACCTACTTGAAATGTTCAAAGATACAAAATCGAAAAGTTTCGGTTCCGCATATGTATTTGTCGGTATTTGGATATAAATAAATATTCATAAATACTTTTTATTGCATTAAATAATAATATCATTTTGTAGAATCTTCGTTTACATACAAACAAAACAAAAGTTAGTAGCTAACTACTAGGTACTAAAACTCCTTTACAAACCTCTGTGGTTTACTTCGTATTATATTATGATTTTTCCTTGAAACATTTTCATATTTAAGTTGGTATAAAAAATCCTAAAGATTTGTTTTTGGCTGAAACTTTGGCAAAATTGACTTGCCCGCTGGAGCAAGGTCAAACAAACCCGAAATTTTAATAGAAGTCGAAATAAATATAATGAAAATAAAAGTTACATTTGCAAATCAGGTCCAGTTCTAAGATCTGGGATAATCAAATAGAAATTTTATCGCCTAGCGACCAGCATCTGTTTCTGTTCAGCTTGCATCGCTCCGGCTAGATGGTTTACGTTGGTGCTCGTATTGAAGTACATGGCCTTGCATCTAGACGAGAGATCGATGTTCGATAAATATTGGACTAATATAGGTTGATGATGATAATGTTTGATTACATTTCTACAATTCATCTTTTAATAAGAGATCGACTGATAGGCACCATCAAATCGATTTGCAGGTTTCAAGTTTCTTTGTCTAATTGGTTGGTACATCACTTAAGTACCTATCTACCTAAAATATTCTTGGATCGTGAAAAAATGATAGTAAAAATTGCGTAGAAAAAAGCTGTGGCTTTTTCATCCTTGCGCAAGGTTTCAGTTTGAATTAGGATACGTGATAAAACTATATCTATATATTTTTAAATCCTGATTTGGTTATAAAAAGTTATTTTCATTAATTGCTTACGTCTTCCTTAGTGACAAAACATAATGCGGCAAATTAATATACATAGATAGGGCTAATTCTTGTTAATTTGATGATGACAGTTGTTTATCGATAAAATAGGTATCATTTCTTACAACGCTACATAATCTGATAGTGTTTGATAACGCAGCCTTCAATAACAAAACATCGTTCAGGACAAAAGCCAATCCTTTCTGAACAAACTCTCATTTCTACTCAAAATATTGAACAAAAGATTAAAGCGAAGAGAAAATAAATTAACACTTTATTTCTTATTTCATTTTGATATTATGGACCTACCTTTAGTTTAAAATTTGACTTATCTACGTGCTTATTTTGTAAGCCTAAAGAAATAAAGTTATTGATTTCTGAAATCTCCGCGTTGGATATAGGACATCAAGGGCAAATATAAAATAACATTAGAATGAAGCTAATATAACAATATTAGTTTCGAAAAATAGAGGAATACGCAGTAATCGTAATAAAACTGTTCACAAGGAGCCTTGCGTTTACACAAATACTATTCGGATTTTGGAATTTGTAGAGATTCAGATTGTTGCAATCGTAGATCAAAATTTGTTGCCTTGTTGTAAATAAGTAACAAATGTAACTAAATTTATGGACATGCTATTTTGTCATTGTTGTTTTACGTCAACAAATTTCCGAGACATTTAGACAGTAGTCAATATAACAACAGTAGTCAGTATACAAATACACATAAATTTTCTTAGTAACAATAATAAAACCTGCCAGGTGCGAATCGCACGCGGATGGTTCCATACCAACGTATAAAAAACTATTTCACAATAGAAAAACTTAAATTTGGCTGATTGAAATGTGAAGATTTTGTGATGTATCAAAAAAACAGCTATTAAATTTATTAATTAAATTTTTTTATATAAATAAATTAACAAGATTAGTTTTGTCAGAAGAAGAAGAAACAATAGGTAGAATACACTTTAGAATAAGTCATTAAAGATCTTTATTAATAACGAAAATTACAATAAAGCAATAGAAAAAAAACTAGTGTGTACAATTGAAACCATTGAGCTAAGACGGTTACAAACAGTCTAAAGGTAAAGGTGCCCATAATGCTAGCAGCATTACCACCATTACCAACTCTAAAATGGGAAGCTGTCTAGGTAAATACGATAGTCGGTAAGGTAGAAATGTGTGAGCTACTCTCCTTTAGTGAGGGACACGTACCTATGTGAATCTAACTGTCAATGTCAATGATGGATGAAAACCTACTATTATGAGCTTTCAATATCTCTGGTGAAAGTAAAAGCGTGTAGCAACTTAAAACGTGTACAAGAAGCTCTCGTGTAAGCTTTACGATTCAAATTATAGTTATTAGTAGCTTCGCTGAATTTCATGTTCCAGATACTGTAAATAATGTGTTTTCACGTGGAAAAGCGTGAGAGGCGAATAAAAACTAGGTTGACGATGTCGACGTCTGCTCGGTTAATATAGTTATTTAAGAAGTGGTCTAGATGGAGACAATTATTTAAATCTAGGACAAATGTCTCAACTGGAAATACTTAGTAAATAGCATTATGTCGTTTTGGATTGCTGACTTTTACGACTCAATTCTAGAGCGAAAACAATAAAAAAGGTCATGAGACTAGTTATTGTAGCGTCAGGAACAAATAACTGAGCTATTCCTGTAGTCACGTGATAAGATATAAAAACAAATTCGTGTTTATTTTCGCAGCGGCTTAGATTGTTTTGATTGTTTTATAGATAATCTAGCGTAGAATAGCTTGGGATCTATTTATAAGACGGAATCATTGAGTAATCCGGTGTTTATTGAGCAGTTGAGCGCGTCTTCGATCTATTTGCGATATTAAATAGTCATCCGTTCAATTGCTTTCAATGGAAGATAATCTATTATTGACTTATGTTTTGTTTGCGGGTGTGGTAAAGTACTCATTTAAAAGCTGTAGGCCAAACATAGTGAAATGATTATTGACTAGGATAAAATAGACTAAAATTACAAAAAATAAATTGCGTCTATGCGAATAATCTTTGAAAATTATTTCATTAACTTCAATCTTTAACATAATGTATTACTTTTTTCCATACAAAAATTCGCTATGCGTCTTGTTATGACTTCATCGCCATGTACCTACTATGATTATGAATTACTTTAGGTAGGTACTTTGTTTGATGTGTAGAGTGTGTAGATGATGTCTTAAATATTTCAAATATCTCTTTCCATAATTTTTATTTTTCTAATTAGACAACTAAATTATTGCATAAGTATTCTCATCCTCCAATACAATGTGACCTTGACATATTTTGACCTAGAGTTGCATTAGCAACGCGTATAATGTAGATACATTCCCAGGCAGATGTGTTTTTATATTTTACGGTAGTGTCGTAGAACGTGAGTCAGCAGCACGATATTATTTACGTTTAGTCATACTTACAAATCTGCGAGATTCTGTGGGCCTATCTTGTAGTATTATTTTGTGTTAGAGGTATTTAATGCTTTAATTCCAGTAGTAGCGATGACGTCTTATTTAATAACTGTGTTTTTCGTATTTACTGCGTTTAGTTTCCTTTATTTTATTTAACCTACAACCGTTTCGCGGTGACGGTATCCGAATAAATAGATTTCTGGTTAGTAACTTCTGATCGACGATCATTTGTACAATTACGTTCAAAACCTTAATTTTGTTTAGTACCAAATTCACTAGGTATTGCTTTTGGTTTTTGCTCTTGTCACTTTTATCAGTCATAATATATGTATTAAATTAATATGTCAGATTTTTTTTTTAATGTGCAACAAGCTTTACTAATATTCCAGTCTCACCTATCTAATGCGACGTTATAAATTGCTCTACAGTGCCAACTTCACGCGTGACTTTGACTTTACATTGTGTATTTTTCGGAGCTTTCTGAAGTGCGTCTATAATTGTTCTGTCTGTAGTGTCGTGTGTAAGATTAGGCACATTGTATACTAAAGCATGACTTCATACGTTTCTTTGTGTGTTTATTATATTATCATTGTTTTGGTATTAACTATGTGTGAAGCTTAGTGGTCTCATCGTGGTCTTATTCTAATGTTAACTTTGTTGCACTGATATATCGTGTGCATGATATGCAGTATAAGTGATTATCATAGTCAGTTGTTGCTTTTCTGCAAGTGCAGTGTATACCATAATTTTGATTTTTAACGTAGGAAGGGAACTAATTAATTTGCTTAATTTAACCATTTTGTTTGTTGTATATTACCAATAACTCTTTGTTCATTTAATTAATGCAGCACTTTCCTCTAATACTGGAAGTTATGTTGTCCTCAAGTTGAATCACTTTAAGGCCACAAAAGCTAGCGTTGGAAATTAATAATGGTTGATTATTAAATTAATTGAATATATAGTCTCATTATTTCAGATCCATTTAATGAGAATGGAATGCATTTATCTACAGATCATTCTTCTATAAAAACAGATAAATAAAAAAATGATGCTGAACAAATTTAAACAGCAATAACTACCTTCTAGATTAAGGATGATTATTCAAGCAATACAAAAACTGAGAACACTTAGCACAATTAATCACTTTGGAAACAATGCGCTCGCACATAATTTATTATTCTTCAAGAATTATTCTAAAACACGATCACCTACAGACTTTTTCTTCAGGTCATGCAAGACTTTCGTATTGGATTTAAAAATAGTGATATTTTGACACATCACGATAACAAATGGCATGTGTAAGAAAAAACATTAAATACATTGATATAATAGGGATGGGCGACTGGACGTGTATGTTAGAAAAGATTTGCAAAAAAGTCTATTTTTAAAACACATATACCTACTCTTGAATTATGATTAACGATACACCAAGTCTGTTGAATTACCAGTAATAGGACATGACAGGGTTTTGTGAAGTGCGAAACTGCTCTTCAAGTACCTAAATGAGATGATGAGGATGTTTATAATGCTGAAGAGCAAGGCCGGTCACACGAATTTATCCACTCATCAACTGTACTGAGACTTGGACTCAGGGTATATCATAAAAGAATCAATTTCTTCGTTTAGTTTAATAATCTTCTGGTACTTTGATAGGTCCTTAATGAGTACGGCTCGCCGTGTAAAGAAGATTCAACGTACGTTAAGTAGATTATGCAGTCAATTACCGCGTGTCGAGTGATATGCTACACATGCATGTTTGCTTGTTCACATATTTCAATTGCTTGATATCTTATTTGCCATTGATTGACAACATCATTTTCAGCATCAACTTATTACTTGCCTTTCTCAAGATTGTTTAGTTTTACCGTTCTTATGTGGTTGTACCACCATGCTTCCTTTTTGGCTTATATGTTATTTATTTAGTAGAATGTTTCATCTGCACCGTTATTCGCAATCCTGGAGAGCCAGAGATTCGAAGCCGGTGTTACAATGGCACCCACGCGCGTACTATTTAAGTTTTTGGGGTTATCGCGACCGGCGCTCACGCAATCTCCAATATTACAAGAGTGCATATTCAGATGAAACAATGGCAGACTCTGCCCTCGGATTGTTTTGAGTCATGTGCTTTATTGCCAACGAAGTTCGTATAATATTAAAAAACCAAAAAAGTACCTAATTAGTAAGAAAATAGATTGCTATTTTTGATTGTGTTCACCCGAACAAAAGATTAACAAGATAAAAATAAACCTAAAAATTAGAACTAACATTATTGTAAGTTATAATTTTTTCAGCTACAACAACCTGAACCAATATCAGATATCGTCCATTTAGCTACTAATGATTTTATAAATCCCTGATAACAACATATTTTGCATATTTCTCATTTATTTACTGATAGTTATGGCAATGATCCATCATTTTGATTAATTTAATAAAAAAGTAATGCTGGAACATAGCATCAGCGAATATACAAAATAGTTTCAGGTCAGACATACTCTACTCGTAATTTGGATAAATGACAAATAAGTCTTAAAGGGGGAACAACTGCATACCTAATTAGGTAGACTGTACGTTTATATTTAAAAACTTTAGTACATACGTACATTAAGTGGCAAATCAATTATTATGGGTAGAAGTAGCCAGACACCATAACAATAATGACCTGCAAACCACCGCGACCTGGGCAGTGAGCGTACAATTACTCCGGAAGCCCAATGCAAAGTTCAAGTTAGGCAGCTCGATTTTCCTTGACTTTGCCATACTAAGAAGTACCAGGAAAACTGGTTTAATGGCGGCTACTGAGAAAAAGTGATTGGTTAACTAATTGTGATTCGCACCTTTTGACCAATTTATTGAGCTTACAAAGCAATTCTCACGTCTATAGTCTATACATTAGCTAGGGTTTGATAAAGATATTTTTGATGATTCATTTACATTTAAAACTACTAGGATGTTCTAAGAAATTTAATAATCTTTAAAAAATATTCATCGAACATCGACGGGATTTGACCCCGCAACTTACATACTTGGATCTTGTAGAGATTTATTTTGTATACTCCCGTAAAAGATTAGACTTTTGAATGAGAACTGTTTTTACAAATGATATTAATATTGTGGAACATGAACAGGCCTCACACCATATGAATGACACCAAGTAAACATAAGGTTGAAATGAGCAAGTCAGAGGGAAGAAAATTTATAAATTCTGAGGTTGACGTGTTTAGACGCAAATGCGTATGAAAATATAAAATGCACAACGCAATTTGACTTTGAACGCTAATAAATGAATAACACCTAGATAAGCAACAAAAACAGCGCTATCTAAACAGCGCCTAATCAATGAGTAGGTGATAGATAAGATAAGCTTATTAATATTTAATATTTTTTACCACGATAATGTTTATGCAGATTAGGCGATTTGCTATATGAAAAACATCCAGGACAGAGTCAGTAAAGTAATACGTTTTAAATTTAAAGTTTAATGTGACCTGAGCGTACGAACATGTACCTATTATTCTGATCAACATCGTAATTTTGGTTACAAAAAAGTCGAATAAGATATCATCATCATCTTCATCATCAGCCTATATTAGTCCACTGCTGGACATAGTCCTCCCCTAATGAGCGCCATAGCGCCCTGTCTTCAGCTTGCCGCATCCAGCATCTGCCAGCAGTCTTTCAGAATAAGATCAAATTTCAAACTTTCATTCAGCAATAATATCTATAATATTGATCGCTCAACTTCGTAAGAGCGTTCCATTATAAAACGTAGGCAGTAGTGTAGTTTATTCTGAGAATCAACACATTGGTTGGATGTTTCAGAATGTCGTGTTAGATGATTTTTGAAATCTTATATTTACGCTACTTCTGTCATAGTAGTGCCAAGCCGTATTTATATCATGCGATAAACAATCAACGATTCTCTTTATGCTTTTACATATTATTGTATGATAGACACCCCTTATGAAGGGTTTTCTTTCTTTCAATTCTATCGAAATATTTTCTTAATTTGTACCCAATGTCTATTGAATTTACTTCTTCTGCAAATACATTATCTCCATTATTTCAGGAATCTCTAATTTAATGATCCATATTCAAGTCACTTCGAACCAAAATATGGCCGTCGCCAAGTTTATATCCGTAATGAATTACAGTAAACATTACGACTGTTACCTTTCTGTCACAAGTTTATAGGGAGCGATTAGCCTGAATAGCTATTTATACAACATTAACATCACAGGTGACAAATAAACAAACTGTAATATTTTTACATGTCTGGTAGGTATAGGAGGAAAAGAGTGTCTGATACCTACATATAAATTAGCTAAGAATAGACTATGGGTAAATTGTTAAGTCGGTTAGGTTTTTATAAACATGATTGATAATAACATTTTAAATAAAAATAACAAAATGGATAAAGAAGAACACACAACCAAACCCTAACAAATAAAACGAAGAAGGACAAACCCTTGACGAATTTAGCGAAACCAAAATACTTCACGATGATCATCAAACTTAAAATAGAGAAAGTGAGATTGTTTTGTTCACGGCAGATTTATCTCCAATTATAAATGAAAACCTTGTAATACATTGCGGGTTTTCATTATGAGTTGTCAAAATAAACTTAATAAAATAGTTAACGAGAATTTTGCAAGGGAAGTTCGCGTTTAGAAGCAACAATAAAATTAAAAGAAATATATAATAAGATAAATGTAGAGCTATCTTCATATATCTAGAAGCTTTTCTAAATATAAATGCCCTTGTAAATAATAAAGGACTATTTCGATACATAAAGGCTAAAGTTACATAAAACGACATTCTTTCGTGCCAGACCGTTGAACCTATGCAGTGATCTACGGCATTGCTCGTAAGTTCAAGTAGCCTTGGCCTTGCGACCAGCGCCCTACATTTGACAACAACGGCTGCGCGGGAGCATCCGCTCACCGTGCTTTTAGCTATAGATATTAGAGAGAATGTGATTTATTTACCCAGTTCCGGTCAGGATTGTATAAAATCATAGATAACAGCAAAAAGTAACTTCGAAGAGGATAAAACACGCATACTATGAACAAAGTAAATAAATAATGCTGGCCGAATCACACAACATTATCTAGCCCCAAGAAAGGTTATTGAACTTCTGAGGTAATTACAGAGAAACTATGATATTCCATGCAATGATTTTAACACATAGAGCAATAGAAGAACATAAACAAACAGATGCTACTGAGCTCAAAGTCAAGGACAGAAGGTCTGACAAACAACTCACGTACAGGCATGAGTCACCACGGGCAGTCTGCAAATATTATGATGTTATTCAAAAGATAACGATCTTGTGTACCGTCTATCAAATTCTGCTAGAAAATTTGGTATCAAATTTACAACCATAGATAAAAAATAAGACAGAAGCCTTTAAATAGAGGAAGTAGTCAATGTGACTAGTAAATGATATGCCTCACTTTGATATTTCTAAAATTGTTGGCATTGTGCGTTTCAGAACTTACAACAAAAACAAAGTACACAATTCTAATAGTCACCTCGCAGACTCTTCATGCGGTCATGAGTCTATAATCTACGCATACAATAGAAAGGTATTTTAATCAACGACCTTCTACGATACGATCAATTGGACAATATCCAACACAGACCCCTTCGACATAGACCTAATAAACCAAAAGGGACACATACCGCTTGGCACATAACGTAGGTATTGTGCCTAACACCTTGATTTTTTCATTGATTATTAAGACAGCTTCTAAATACGAGGATGACACAATTGACATTGACACAATAAAAACAATAGGGGATAAGGTTTGAAGACGATGAATAGATAAGAAACTTATTGAGATACAATGAGCCAATTTTTCTTTTCCTTGCTTGTAATTTTCGTTGTTAATAAAGAATCCCTTCAAGAATACCATGAGCCCAATCTATATAGGTATGCAATAGTAATGATAAATCTATTGAACTAAGAATTGCACCAACAGACACAACATAATGTAGAGTCAGTTCTGAACTATATGAGGGCATCAAAATGTTCAACTCAGTTGCAATATAAACCATGGACAGACCTTGGGCCTCCATCGCAAACGGCCACCATGCCAATAAAGGCATGGCACGTCAGCAATTTGTTTTCATTACTGTGTGTGACCTAAGTGTCTGAGACCACATAGCTACTTGATATCACATTGGAATTTGCAAAATCGCCGCGGATGGAAAATACTTACTCACTTGTCTATCTAGTAGGTAAAATAAAAAAGTGATTTTTTCTCCTCAAAAGTTTAAATCAAATAACAATAAAACTAATAGGATGAAAACGATACATTAATTATGCGAGAAGCATGCAAATCAGGACATTTTAAAGTCTTAAACAAAGCCAAGGTCCTCGTGAACTTTCATCGTCTTTACGATCAATTAGTGTAGCACTAGCACTGTCTGCAACAGTGTTGCCAGCATCTGTTTCAGGCCGGAGCCGAAATAATGTACACTTTATAGAGGTCTTGCTCTTGAATACGACATCTTGGCTAAGGTTGATATTATGAATAGAAGAAACGACTGACCGTGTTATCAAAATACTTTACAATAAGGAAACAGAAAATTTATATCTTAATTATTTGAACCTTAATAATATGAAAATATACCTATTCTGTTGAGTGAGAAAATAAATAATTTGTAGTTATAAAAAGAGGAAGATGTTCCCTGGGATCCGAGTAATTTGGTCCACATTCCCGGGGTCTTTCGACTAAAAGAAGAAGTGGATACGAAAGAATACTCGGATTATGACAGCCAATATTTGTACCAAAGCATCGACCTTGATCGTGCACTAATTAATAAGTAAAAAGGTGACTAAAGTGGCGTCATCGCACTTCACTGCTCATTATAACAGTCTTCTCGAGTGTCAACCTACACAAGACATGGCTACTTACGCGATGTGTCATACACCTACCAGTGGGCGATGGGCGATTATCCCAAATTCGGTGTGAAGTAAATTAATAAACCTGTTCCAAGAATTTAATAAATAGATAGTAATTGAGAACTTGGTAGGTAACTAGATTGATAACATGATGTCATGTGTGTTTTTTAAGTTCGGTGGTAGTGAAGCATGCATTGTAGATAGTATAATCGTACGTATTATTAGTTATATGAAGCTAATGTCTCTAGCTGTTTTACCATATAAATAATTGCGACACAATAATATTACAAATGATTGATCATCTAATAATTCCAAAGACATAATTGTTTTTCCCCGTGAGTTCAAAATAAATAATTATCTAGAAGCTAATAAAAATTCCTTTTTTTAATCAAACCGACAACAGGTACAAATTTATGGTATCCTGCTACGAAAAGGACCCCGTTCAATACGTCAGTATACCTATATACAGGAAATGATTTGCATGTCCTCGAATGATAGCTAAAACAAAACACGCATCACCATAGACATACACGAAAGAATATAGCTCATACAAGGTAAAGCTGATGATGTGATAACTGATAACATCTACCAACTCTACTGTATTAGTTACATATTTAAGCGTAACACGATTTTTGTTGAAGCCGCATAAATATTTTGGATTGGATTGCAATGCAACTTGCAAGCTGGCTAGGTTTTGAGAAATGACATAGCTAAATACGTTTTCGGAAAAGAAAGGCCCGATTTGTAACCTTAGACGAAAGTACAGTAGTGACCGAAAAGAGTCAATCACTGGACGATTTACATTATCTGCGACATTCAAAAGTTCTAAAAACACCACCGAATAAAAGTTTAAAATAACAAGGTGTCATAAAATGGAAACTTATTTGTGACAAACCATTTTCAACTTCTTTAATTCTAAAAAATTATCTCGATGACAATGGAGATCCATCAACTTTATAGGCGCTCCACATTCACACGAGACATTCACGCGAGATTCTCCGGAGATTCTCAGCGAGAACTGTAGCGAAAACTTCTTTGGGTACACACTCTCACAAAGTTCTCAAATAGTTCTCGCTACAGTTCTCGCGCTCGATGACGATGACGCGCGCTACTGAGAAACATGCGAGTGTGGAGTCAATACACGTTCTCGCCTGTTCTCACGTTCTCGCGCTCCTTTGTCTCGCGCCAAAAAACCGACAAAAAGTGTAGAAAAGCCCGAGAACAACGCGAGAACTTGAGAAGAATACGCGAATCGCTTCCACATTCACGTTTCTCGCATGTTTCTCGCGTTCTCACGAAGTTCTCGTGTGAATGTGGAGCGCCCATTAAACTAACAGCAATCAGAAAGAATGATACAAAATTTGAGTCATATAAGAATGAATATAGAAATCAGAATCCCGAGTCACACAGCCGCTCTGAACACCAGCTGCATTACCCGAATGGTGGGTGACATCATAACGTAATCTTCAGTGGCTATCGTTATCGACGCCGCGCCGCTTGCTTTGAAGGCTTCGGAAATATTGAAGTTGAATGGTTGATAGTTTGGGACATAGTTATAAATTTCGTATTACACGAGTAAATTACCAACATAATGTTTTAGCGGATACAGTTTTAGTTGTTTTTATCTTTTTCTGGTAACTGATTTATCTTAACCGAGGAATGCGTAAATAATGTTAATTTAAATTTTAAAACTTTCATATCATAATATGTATTTTTAACGAGATATTTTTTTATTGATTAATCAATATAGGCATTTTATTAAAGTCTATAGTGTTCAGTGATAGTGTTGAGTTGTTGATGTTTTAATTTTAGAGACCGTATTTTTGTTTGTAGAAGACACTTGCCTAACATTGCCTTTGTTTTGTTTCAGTCTACCAAAGAAGAAGCGCCGGCTGTTTGCAACAGCTGTCATCAAGTCATTTCAGGCAGAGTAAGTTACTATTTTGAACAAAAAAAAATGAACAAGAAACTATCAAAGAATATAGCTACAATAACATTCGCAACTTTGCCTCAGTGTCTTTAATTCTGATGAAACATCTAAAATCAAAATTCCACCAATACATAATGCTATTATTAGATATAGCCCGATCCGTATATTATTGCAAAAAATATGCATGGAAGTTATATGTACTAGAAAATGCAGCCAACTAAATGAACTCATTAAGTATAACAATATATGAAGCCTGCAGTTAAATCAATTGTAACAATTTTGTAAATACCATTTTGCTTTTTTTATTCTTAAAAATATAACAAATTATGGTATGAAGTATATCATTTTGTGGTCAAATCCGTCACTCATCCGTAAAATGATGAGTTAAGATAATACCAATTAAATTAAATGTGGATACATAGGTACTCTACAAGTCGTTTACAATAGTTCTTTATCGTCGATATCTCTGATACACTTACGAGAATTGGACCAATCACACGAGTATTTTACCTACATACTTCATAATAAAGTCGTAGGTAGGCGAATTGATTTTAGTGTCGCGTGCAAAACCATCGGAGAAAATAAGTTTCAGGGGACATTCACTATTTTTTCATATTATGAACTAGCGACCCGCCCCCGCTTCGCACGGTATTATTATACGTATAAACCTTCCTCTTGAATCACTCTATCTATTAAAAAAACCGCATCAAAATCCGATGCGTAGTTTTAAAGATTTAAGCACACATAGGGACAGAGAAAGCGACTTTGTTTTATACTATGTATAGTTGTGATACCCACAACCATTTTAATTAGACTCCAGAAATAATATTAGTAGAAAAAAATCAAACCTAAGTTTACAAACAAACTCTTTTTGTCTTCAAAATAAACACAATTAGTGGTCTGTTCTTAAATATATAAATGAACTAAAGAAGTAAAGATAAAACAAAAATACTACAAAAAGTTAACGACCGCCGAAACATTCATAAATGTAAATTGTTCAAAAGACCAACAAAGCGTCAGATCTATTTGCGACTGGGAATAGGGATGACGACAGACTCTACAACAGTTTCCCGAATGTCTGTTGTCACGGTGCTAATGCCACTCGGTACTTTGTGGAAACACTGCTTGCCAATACAAGGAAGCAAGAGAGGAAAATACGCGCGAATTAGTAAATTGTCCGACTCCTATTGGAGTCATTCAGACATCGCCAAAAATAAACAAGAATTATTTACATTATGTTTTGTTTAATATTTTCTATATAATATTAAAAAAAAAATCTATACTAGCAACTGCTCGCGGCTTCACACGCGTTGTTTCTATGGTAATATCTCAAGGCTATTTCTATCTCAAGGGAGTGTTTTTCCAGGGCTAGAACTACGTCTATTAAAATTTCAGCCCGATCTCTTCAGTATTTTTGAGTGAAAGAGCAAAAAACATCTATCCACAAACGTTCCCGTTAATTTATTGTATTAAGTATATCAGTCATCTAGAACCCATAACAAAAGCTCTGCTTGGTTTGGAGCTAGGTAATGCTGTCTGGATTGTCCAACGTTATTTATACATTTACTAAATATTGTACCTACTTTAAATATTGCAATCCCTATCATAACAATTGAAAAAAAAATTGTGATGTCAAATTAGTTAAGCCTTGGCGACATCTGAGTTGAGACCATCATAAACATTTCTAACTTATCACCAACTCCACAGACAGAAATAACAAAAGCAAATTAATGAGCAATAACAAAACTACGTATTTATGGGCATTTATGGGTATCTTGGTAACAGTTTCCTCAAATTTAGATCTGCTATTGGTAACGTTATGTAATAAAAACAAAGCTCTTAGGATAGTATAATAACTAATAAGATTGGCAGTCGATGATGTATTCGACCTTGACGAAGCTTGACCGAAAAACATGCTATTTGTCATCACATCGCTAGGCGACGAACGCAACTTAGCGGAATTGAATTTTGGTGATGGTGTTCTCTTGAGCAAAAAGTTCTGAATATTTCGATGCTTCAAGCTTGCAAAGAATATATCTAATAGAATATAAATCATTTATTCATACAGCAACATAACTAACTATAACAGTATAACACAAAAAAAAACAAAAAAAGTAGTAAACAAAAGTACACGCACACAAAGGTGAAAAAGCTGCTTAAAAACAAAATACCAATTAACATAACAAAAATAATTTAAAAAAAGAAAGGAAAAAAATTAAGAATAAAAACGTTAATGTGTATGTTGTTTATAGGTACTAAATTGCAAATATTAAAAGTGCGTATGTAGAACACATACGTGTCGATTTGATGTTCGAAAAGCACTGAGCAATGCTGCGGAAAATCCAAAAGCTGATTTTCAGTACAAGGCTAAGTACCACGCATGAACGGGACATGTTATGATCTCACGCAAGGAATCTCGAGTGTATAACCAAGGACTCAGTTTTAATTAGGTATTCCCGCCTGTCCATTGTTTTGAGAGTGCGGTTTTGTGCATTTAAAATTGTATTGGTTTTCAAAAGCAAGGTCGGGATGGTTGTATTGAACACTCAACTCGCGTTCCTTCGTGTGTGAGTTTAGAAATCTTTCTGTTTATTTGCAGGTTTTAATATCTAGGCAATTTTAATAATAAGAGATATGCGGATGCATTTGTATGCGGCAAGATGAAGACAGAGCGCTGCTATGGCGTGGTCTATCATCCATTTTTTCTGCAGAATCAAATAATTTCAATTAGCTTGAACCTAATTTATTAATTAATGAAGTAGGTACAATGATAGCACGGCAAAGAAATCAGAAATCAGAAATCAATATCTTTATTTCTTTAGGCAAAATAAGCACTTAGATAAGTCAAATTTAATACTATAGGTACATAATTATCAAAATAATATAAGAAATAAAGTGAAAGTTGATTTTCAGTTCGCCTCACTTTTTTGTCCACTAGTAGAAGAGGCGAATAAAATAAAGCACGGCACCAACAAGTCAGTATAACGACGCGACTCCACCGTGTTTGCGCGACCGCGGTCGCGCCATGTGTTTAGTGCTCCATATAAATTCATACAAAGCAGTAGGTCGCGCGCGCGTCGTGGTCGCTAGGAACGGAAGTTAATAGTTAAGTTGTTTCCTAAAAAAACTTTGAGGTAAAATGGGACATGTATTTAGAAAACGCTCTGCATTATTTCCTACCGGTTATCGATGGTCAAATGTTGATGATGGATGATAGAAATAAGCTTGAGTTGAAAGGTATATATTTTCCTTTTCTATCGGTACGCTGACCAGCCCTTCTCCTTCCACAGATAGTAACAGCCCTGAACAAAAAGTGGCACCCGGAGCACTTCACGTGCAACACGTGCCGCAAGCCGATCGACGGCGCCAAGTTCCACCAGCACGAGGGCGGCGTGCACTGCGTGCCGTGCTTCGCTCAGAACCACAGCCCGCGCTGCCACGGCTGCGGGGAACCCATCACCGACGTAAGTACATTTACTGAGCCCACGTTATCTTATGCCCCCGTGGATGTTCTGTCTTAGCAGCCGAATAAGGAATGATATATAAATTATAGGAATTTTTAAATAAGGAACAAATTTTTGACATCGTAATTTACTCTTTTTTAATTGATTTTACTAGGGTTTTGTTATAAGTATAATATAAAGTTTGGACATTATTTTATAAGCCTTTCAATCTTATTTTGCTATTGGTTAATTATTATTTTTTAAAGAATTTTGCACGCGTTGACGAGGCAGAATGTATTGGAGCTTTACTAATTAAGAAGATCTATTTTACCGACATTCCTGCAAATAAATTATTATGACTGATTGACGAGATGGCATCAGGAATTCCCTCAGTTCTTAATACCAAGTCCTGCGATTATCAACCCGCCTGCTAAGTAGTAGTAGTTTGGGTAGTGCAATAATGGAGATCCTTTTAATAGAGGGAGGCTGGTAAGTGATGGTAGAGGCTTAACGGTAGCCCGCGTATTTTGTAAGTCTTCAACTGTGCTAAAAATGCACTAATAAATGAGTTTATGAGTTTATGAATCTCTTAAGAGACATAATTTCGAACCTCAAGGTTCGATTCGATTATAATGAATTGAAAAATGAAAATAATGTAGTTGATTGATGTGGCGACGAGGAAACAAAAACTAGTAAGTGATATAATATAGCTAACAATAAAACCATTGCGCAAACCCATTAAAATCCATTAAGCCCATATTGAGAACGCAGCATGATAACATGTTACGTAAAAACAATATTCTGTTATATCTAAAGGTACATACAGCGAACAATATGTGGTTTAGTTACTGATATTGATTTGAGAATGGAAATGGAATAAGGAAAACTATCATAATATTTTTATTAGTCGATATTTAATTATGATGAGTTGTCGGATAATCCACTATAATCCTAGATACGACTAGGTACCTTTTAATCAGAGATAGTTCAAAGATACGACAAACACCAAATACGCATTACAAAATTATGAACAATTCGTTTAAAATTTCAAAACTCTGGTGACAATTTGTTAAGTAGGTAATAGAATTTATTAGGTCAGAGCATAGCGGCATAAAATATAAATCCACATTCGAAATTTTACGAGCGCTTTAGAGGACCCCACATGAAATCATGAAAAAATATAAATTGCTCCCAACAAAGCAATGCTATACAGAACATTAAACTATTATTCGCAATTTGGTAATCAAATATTACATCAATGACTATCAATCACCACATAATTGAGATATATACTAAGTATCAAATGACAATGAATTGATGGTAATAACAGGTTGCTTCTAGCTGGCCTATCCCTGGCCACGTCCATTAGCCGAGATGAATGTAAACAAGGTCTCCGTCAATAATTACGATAAACATGTGTGTGCTATGCAAACCAAACGGGTGCTAAACAGATTTGAGTTGCATTATATCGATGACAACGATACAGGAAGCTATCCATGTTGCAGTAAAATATAGAGATGGAATTCAAATCGTACATAAAACCCAGACGATCTAAATCAACAATGATTTTAAAAATACTATACCTAGTTCTAACCAGGCCAGTTCTAAGGGCCAGATAACGGTTTTAGGTATTATTTTTCAGATATAACTCTGAAAATATTGTAGTTTACAAAAACAGAAAAAGGCCTTAATACATTTTCTTATCAGACTCTTTAAACTAGCTAGGTATAGCTAAGACATTAGGAAAACTTGAAACCCTACAAATTATGGTCCTTAATGTTACTAAGTGCGTTGAGAAATCTTGTCATGTCGCGTATTTATAACGTGCACCGCAGGGTTGGATTGGAAGTTTGAAAGAAGACAGGTGTCAGGCATAATATCTCGATGAACAAGTGTGTCCATAAGGGATAAGGCAGGAACGTTTGTATGTTCTTACAACCATATTGAATCGATATATTGAAAACTCTAGTTTTAAAACAAACACAACACATACAAATTAGCACAATTACAATGAAGATGTGTAATGTGTATCCTTTACAAGACGCACGCCCGTGTTTACTCGTCAATTAGTGACTCACGTCGACGTGCTTGGTAGGTCTATTGTGTGTGGTTATTTCAATCACACCTACAAATATTGACTAATAGAGATCTACATAATGGATTTATTATGCCTCATCCACTATTGATTCTGGCCGGAAGACTCGCGTAAGTCTATATGTAACGGGTGTGTATATAATAAGGTCAGGTTCACAAACACCTGTTAATTAACCGATTAGATTTATTTGGACAGATGTTTGCATACACTTAACCAGATTATTTAGCAACGCCTGTTTTACACCCAGTAATTTTATATGGCTTATCTTAAAGACAGACGTAAATTGCGATGGCATGAACGGATTTTTGACTGTGCTTATTGAAAACTCTGTTTTATTATGGTGGTTATTCGGATAGAGACATATCCATACTGATGGATTGAAGATATTTTTATTTCAAAGCCTAGTAAAAATACCGGTTGTACTTTATTTAACTGACTGTTTCATCTGGGTTCACAAGAAATTAACAATCTTTCTCTATAATCTTTATAAAGGCAGTTCAAATCCAGTTTTCTGTAAACATATGGGCTCGAGGACTTGTTATAACGTATGAGTGTCATTTCAGCAGTCATTCGCAGTGAGTCAGGCGCTACCAAACATGGCCAGCTCTGTATCACACGGCGAAATTATTTAATAGGCTCTAAAGCGCGACGACTTCTTTAAGGTCACACGGAAATCATTAAAGGATTTGACAGGTTACCTTTTAAAGGAATCTACTTAGCCCGCTTTATTATACCGTAACTACTGACGTTTTTGTTGGTCATTTCATCTAGCCCCAAAGTTTGTTGCTCCGCTTGCATATCGTGTGTACTAAATGACTGATATATTAGCAGATATGTTTTAAGTTTATTAAAAACATTTGATAAAAATAAATAAAGATAAATAGATGAATCAGACCCAGCGCAAACATTTCGTATCTTGGCCTGGGTTTACCGGTTCGGAAAATAAGTGCACAAGGTTCACGAGGTTGTTTTTGAATCTTCCTTACTCCAATGAACAATGAGGTCACTAGATCAAAAATATGAGTGCATCAGGTAGGCAAGATAAACAAATTTTACGTCTGGAACACGGCAGCCATAACGGTCGACAATGGGATCCACAACACCATTGTGCGCGGTGACATCATGCAGAGACGATTCACTCGCGACAGGACCAGACCACTCTTTGTTTTTGTACGATTTATTGGGATGTGTGTGACTAAGGTGGAATGGGAAATCAGCGACCGCATTTTTAATAACTTGGAGAATATATAAACAATTATTCAAAGCTTTTTAAAAGACATGTAACAAGGGTGTGATTTCATCCCACCTGATCAAATGCTAGTTTCACTGTCTATCGAAAAGAAGAAGAAACATGACACAAAATTTTGGCGTGTATTTTCCTAAAAAACAGTAACATCGTGGTTGTTATTTGTTGATAATTCAGTTTAAAATTTGACAGGTCCAAGCGCTGATTTTACAAGCTTCGAAATAAAAGTTTTTAATTCTGATTTCAGAACCAATTTGACCTTTGTGAGACAGATAGTAGTTTCATTTAAATGTGTACAATTCACTCTGTCTCACGTCTCTTTCCCTGAGTATTATCTAAGATTTCAGCAGGTTTATGTAGGTACACAATACAGCCACGTTACAATCGCACTTACCTATAACTTTTGTAACTTTGATTAAAGTTTTGTTATAAATGATCAACAAGAGTTTCCTCTATTCCAGCGCGTGATCCAAGCCCTGGGAGTGTCGTGGCACGCGCACCACTTCGTGTGCGGAGTGTGCAGGAAGGAGCTGGGTGGCGGAGGTTTTATGGAACAGGTACGTGATCCAAGCCCTGGGAGTGTCGTGGCACGCGCACCACTTCGTGTGCGGAGTGTGCAGGAAGGAGCTGGGCGGAGGAGGCTTTATGGAACAGGTACGTGATCCAAGCCCTGGGAGTGTCGTGGCACGCGCACCACTTCGTGTGCGGAGTCTGCAGGAAGGAGCTGGGCGGAGGAGGCTTTATGGAACAGGTACGTGATCCAAGCCCTGGGAGTGTCGTGGCACGCGCACCACTTCGTGTGCGGAGTCTGCAGGAAGGAGCTGGGCGGAGGAGGCTTTATGGAACAGGTACGTGATCCAAGCCCTGGGAGTGTCGTGGCACGCGCACCACTTCGTGTGCGGAGTCTGCAGGAAGGAGCTGGGCGGAGGAGGCTTTATGGAACAGGTACGTGATCCAAGCCCTGGGAGTGTCGTGGCACGCGCACCACTTCGTGTGCGGAGTCTGCAGGAAGGAGCTGGGCGGAGGAGGCTTTATGGAACAGGTACGTGATCCAAGCCCTGGGAGTGTCGTGGCACGCGCACCACTTCGTGTGCGGAGTGTGCAGGAAGGAGCTGGGCGGAGGAGGCTTTATGGAACAGGTACGTGATCCAAGCCCTGGGAGTGTCGTGGCACGCGCACCACTTCGTGTGCGGAGTGTGCAGGAAGGAGCTGGGCGGAGGAGGCTTTATGGAACAGGTACGTGATCCAAGCCCTGGGAGTGTCGTGGCACGCGCACCACTTCGTGTGCGGAATCTGCAGGAAGGAGCTGGGTGGCGGAGGTTTTATGGAATAGGTACGTGATCCAAGCCATGATAGCTCGAAAAAAAATGTCTCTAAAATTGATGGAGCCTGTTTGTTGGGTAGCTTGTTTTTATATTTGTGGAAAAACAGCCTCGTGCTCGGTACTATAGGTAGATTTTGCGCAGCCTCTCTAGTAAAAAGATTTTTGACAAGGTTAGAACAGAGAAAGTGTAGCCGTATAAATGATGTAAGTTGTTCATATCTATACTTATAATAAAACTGTAACAGGTCCAAATCTGTACATTGAAGATATTTTGAAAAATTTTTTTGGAGAGCACTCTATTATCGATACTCAAGCCAAAACTGTATTTTTTTTCATTCATGTCTGTCTGTCTGTCTGTCTGTATCGTAAACGCGCATCACGCCGAAACTATTTGATGGATTGAAATGAAAATCGGCATGATTATAGGTCATACTACGAGGAAGGACATAGGATACTTTTTATCCCGGAATTCAGTAAGGTTCTCATGGGAGAGGGTTTGAAAGTAAAAATCCTTTACCGCGCATCACGCCGAAACTGCTGAATGAGTTGGAATGAAACTCGGGACGATTTGAGTTCATAGTACAAGAAAGGACATGGGATACTTTTTATCCCGGAATTCGGTAAGGTTCCCCTGGGAGAGAGGGTGAAAGAAAAATTCTTTAACCACGCATCACGACGGAAGTGAATGAATTCGAATGGAACTCGGGACGATTGGACATGGGATTCATTTTATCCCGGAATTCAGTTTGGTTACCCTGGGCTATACGGGTTTTAAAAAATTAATTAAAATTAAATTAAAATTAATTTTATTATTGAATTTTTTTAAAACCCGTATAGCCCAGGGTAACCAAACTGAATTGAACTGATAAACGCGTAAGTTTGTAAGTATGAATGGATAGATGGACGGATGTTTGTTACTCTTTCACGCAAAAACTGCTGAACGGATCTGGATGAAATTTGGTACAGAGATAGATTATAAGCTGGAATAACACGTACGCTTTATTTTATCCCGAAAATCCCATGAGAAAGGGAATTACGCAAGTAAAATAGCGAGTACTCGATATACTAATCATGCGCAGACGAAGTCGCGGGCACCAGCTAGTAATATTCTATACATTCAATGACGGCACAGAATAGTTTTTGCGTGAAATTCCTGATACAAAAATCTCTTTGCCTATCCTACATAAAGTAGTTCCGTCATTCATCGACGTCCCGGATTACAAAAAACGCCACTGCCAACCTATGAAAGCTAACTTATTGCAGTCTTTACCGTTAGAATTTAGCCTCTATTCGTAACTCTTTTAGCCTCTATTCGTAACTCTATAAGCTTCATTTCCCTTTCAGGCCGGGCGCCCCTACTGTTCGGGCTGCTACGCGGATAAGTTCGCGGCTCGCTGCGCTGGCTGCTCCAAGCCGATCGTCGACAAGGCGATCATCGCGCTCGACGCCAAGTGGCATCGCAACTGCTTCATTTGCACGGTAAGAGCTATAACACTCGCCGCAGATGTGCTTCTACTGCTTATGCGCCCAGTCTGCTATTTACAGCAGCTTCCTAATGATTAGACCCGTGTATGCTTATTAGTATGTCCAGCAGTGGACTAATATGGGCTGATGATGATGATTATGATGATGATGATTATTAGGGGGAGGCCTATATCCACCTATGAATTGATATAGGATAGTGAATTAGTGACCTCAGTTAACCTATTTTGATTTTACTAAAAAATTTATGAAATTAGATTGTCTTATTAACTACTTATATTTGATCAAAAGCCATGTTTCAAGCTTCTAGATTCAAAAAATGACGAATCTTTCTTACAGACTTTTATCACCTTTTTCGCATTAAAAAGTAGCCTATGTCCTTTCTAAGCTAGAATCTCTACAACAAATTATATTTAAATCTAAAGTCAAGTTCAGTATTTTGGGCGTGAAAGTAACAGACAGACAGAGATACTTTTGCATTTATAATTTAAATAGGAATAAATGTAAAAAACCTGATCATATAGGTTAAAAAAATATCTGAGCGTCTGGTCGATGCGACGCGTGACCCGAGAGCTGGTGAGTATCTGGCTCAGTGCATCAGCATTGCCATACAGCGTGGTAATGCAGCCAGTGTCTTGGGGACGCGACGACTGGTATTGACATGGATCAATTTGAGCTACCTTTAAACTGTTTGCAACCGTCTGCAGTTAGCTCAATGGTTTCAATTGTATAAACTAGTTGTAATTTTTCTATCCCTTGATTGTAACTTTCGTTGTTAATGAAAATCTATAGGTACTGACTTGATACTTTGGTTTCAGAAATGCACCTTGCCGGTGACTGACTCCACGTTCTCCGTAATGGACAACAAGCCCTTGTGCGGAAAATGCGCTTAAATAGACAGACACATTATTTATTTTTTATTCATATACATCTACCCAACGAGTAGATCCTACGAGGTTAAGGCTGTGTCCCCAGTAGGCAAACAGTGAGCAGCCGACTGAGTTTGCGGCGTATCAGTTCAGTACGCCCTTCCATATATTTTAAATTGAGTGTTCACAGTTTGTTAGTTTGCGCTCATTGTACGCAGTTTGCACGCAGTTTGCAGCGATACGTGCGCCGACTGTCTCAGTTAGCGGCCGACTCGCAGGTTCCAGTGCTTGCGATACGCACGCAAACTGATCTGAGTTTGTAGCTGTTCGCCACAAATTTGCGGCTCACTCAGTCGGCCGCTCACAGTTTGGTTTTTGAACGCATCACGACACCAGCTGTTATGCAAAGTCACAAACGAAAATAAGATGTTTATTTATAACTAAGTTTTAAGAATTAAATTTTTAATTAAGATTTCGATAAAATAAGAAATGTTATTATTATTTTGGGGACTATGGTCACGATTATGTTCATGATTGATGATCTTTCAATTTGTTCCAAAATATCATAATTATTTCATTGTATTTATATTACACAATATTATATGACAATTAATGAGAAACAACGCTTTGGATTTGTTTATAAATAATTGTTAATTAAAATTATAAGTTATTTGCATTTTTAATTTCGGTTAAAAACATTTTATTTTAAAATTGCTAGAACTATTTTGTGTGCTTGCATAAAATATTTTTTTTAACGACGTGTCTTTTTCTTTTGAATACCCGTGTATATCCTATAATATTATAAACGCGACAGTTTGTAAGTATGGATGGATATACAATGTGATTCTTCGAACCTTGATCAAAAGAAATGTGCGGATACACGACACATATTTATCGGTAAAAATCAAGATAAAAAAAATTATATGTTATTTATCTCAAAAACAAAGCAGTTTTAATAATTTTTAAAATGAAGACTACTTCATCTGGTTTTTTCTTCGTTTCTTTTTGAGTAAATGGTGTATTTTATTCGAAGTAGTCTCATTTGAAAGCTAGATAGTTTACCTAGCTAATAAAATAAATAAAAAATACAAATACGATACATAAGCGTAGTAAAAACAGTATTTTTTTAGAAATAAGACAAAAAAACGATTTTTATTTTATTTTTTCTCTGTAACTTTAAAACTGGGTAATTAAGGTGTACTTTTTTGCATGTTGTATTAAACTTCATAATTTATTCTACAGATCCTTCAAAACTGGGGGTCTATCTCTTTCCGTTGTCATGTTATTCACCATTTAAATTAGGTACTTTCTGCCATTTAGATTAAATCAGTTGAGATTCCTGTTGATATCTGTACTTGACTTGTGTTTAAAAAAATAACATTAAATTTTTTTTACCTCGTTTTTTATCGATAAATATGTGTCGTGTATCCGCACATTTCGTTTGATCAAGGTTCGAAAAATCACATTGTATAGGATGTTTGTTACTCTTTAATGCAAAAACTAAACGGATCTGGCTGAAATTTGGCGCAGAGATAGATTTTAATCTGGAATAGCAGATAAGCTATTAATATATTTTATCCCGGAATTCCCACGGGAACGGGAACTACGGGAGTGGAACCGCGAGTATACTCGAAATACTAATCGTGCGCAGACGAAGTCGCGGGCTAGTTTATAATAACATAACACAGCTTGTATGTAGAGAGAAACAACTGACATTGTAAATAAGACATTGCACACGTAACAGTACAAATACATTGAATCACATTTATACCTAAAACACCTTTGACATACATGTATTTCACGCAATAAAAATATTTTACTTTACTAACAACTAGCGAAGCGACCCGCAACGGCTTCACATGGTTTTATTATACGTATAAACCTTCCTCTTGAATCAGTCTAACTATTAAAAAAAACGCATCAAAATCCGTTTCGTAGTTTTAAAGATATAAGCATACAAAGGGACATAGGGATATAGGGACAGAGAAAGCGACTTTGTTTTATACTATGTAGTGATAGTGATATACGCACTCACCCGTTTCTCGTCAGTCCGGTCGCTGCGGTACGAGTCGGCGCCGCGCCGTCCAGCGCTTCCTTGGCGCCAGACATGCTCGCCGAGCTGCTGGCCAGCTTGTTCGGCTCCCACTCTGGTATATCTCTATGTCCCTTATCGATCGGCTCCTTCACGTACGACTGGCTGTTATTATAAATACCCATGGATATTTATAATAACACAGCTTCTATAGAGACAATCAATGCGCACTCACCCGTTTCTCGTCAGTCCGGTCGCTGCGGTATGAGTCGGCGCCGTCCAGCGCTTCCTTGGCGCCAGACATGCTCGCCGAGCTGCTGGCCAGCTTGTTCGGCTCCCACTCTGGTATATCTCTATGTCCCTTATCGATCGGCTCCTTCACGTACGACTGGCTGTTATTATAAATACCCATGGATATTTATAATAACACAGCTTCTATAGAGACAATCAATGCGCACTCACCCGTTTCTCGTCAGTCCGGTCGCTGCGGTATGAGTCGGCGCCGTCCAGCGCTTCCTTGGCGCCAGACATGCTCGCCGAGCTGCTGGCCAGCTTGTTCGGCTCCCACTCTGGTATATCTCTATGTCCCTTATCGATCGGCTCCTTCACGTACGACTGGCTGTTATTATAAATACCCATGGATATTTATAATAACACAGCTTCTATAGAGACAATCAATGCGCACTCACCCGTTTCTCGTCAGTCCGGTCGCTGCGGTATGAGTCGGCGCCGTCCAGCGCTTCCTTGGCGCCAGACATGCTCGCCGAGCTGCTGGCCAGCTTGTTCGGCTCCCACTCTGGTATATCTCTATGTCCCTTATCGATCGGCTCCTTCACGTACGACTGGCTGTTATTATAAATACCCATGGATATTTATAATAACACAGCTTCTATAGAGACAATCAATGCGCACTCACCCGTTTCTCGTCAGTCCGGTCGCTGCGGTATGAGTCGGCGCCGTCCAGCGCTTCCTTGGCGCCAGACATGCTCGCCGAGCTGCTGGCCAGCTTGTTCGGCTCCCACTCTGGTATATCTCTATGTCCCTTATCGATCGGCTCCTTCACGTACGACTGGCTGTTATTATAAATACCCATGGATATTTATAATAACACAGCTTCTATAGAGACAATCAATGCGCACTCACCCGTTTCTCGTCAGTCCGGTCGCTGCGGTATGAGTCGGCGCCGTCCAGCGCTTCCTTGGCGCCCGACATGCTCGCCGAGCCGCTCGCCAGCTTGTTCGGCTCCCACTCTTGTATATCTGTATGTCCCATCTCGATCGGCTCCTTCACGTACGACTTGCTGTTGATCTCGAGCCCGCGCGGCGAGCGCCCGTCCTTGCCGGCTCTAGCGCTCGCGACTTGCTTGTACGAGCCGCTGAGCGGTCTCTCCCTCTCCTCTCTAAGGTTGCCAATCTTAAAAAAATAGTTTATTTTCTTTAACTTAATCTATACAAAAATCTTATAATTATATTCGAAACCTTTTGAGTAGGTATTGAAATATCTGTGTTAGGGGGTTTCGCTCTTGCCTTCTGAGTAATCTCTTATAGACTACTAGCGACCCGCACCGGCTTGGCACGGTTTTATTATATTTAAAGATTTAAGCATACAAAGGGACAAAGGGACGGAGAAAGCTACTTTCTTTTATACTATGTAGTGAATAGACTAAGTAGGTTTATAAAGTAAAGTAAAGTTTATTTAAATTTTAGGATAAAAACATTCAAGGTTACAATACAACACAACAATTTTACAGCTTATTTTGAAACTTATTTTGAATCTAGGTGTAGGTTGTTACCCGTGGTGGAGTGACTGTCTTCCGTACTAGTTTAGCACTGTATTACGGTAAGAAGTCTTGCTCTCCCGCAAATGGTAGGCGTTAAGGTTACAGTTTACATTCATAAGTACTTTTACATAAATTAAAAACTAAAAACTTATGTTAAGTACCTTTAATAAAACATACATACCGTCTTGATCTGATTGATGTTCTTCTTGTTTCTGTCGAACTTGTTGGCGAGCGGTCGCTCGGAGCAGTGTATCTTGGATATGGGGTGCATCACATGGTCCTCCTTGCCCTGGATGAGGCTGAGCGCCTTGATGAGCTGGCGCGGCGTGTGGCGCAGCCGCTGCTTGGGGCTGAGGTGGCTCCAGGCTGAGGTGCTCAGGGTGCGGGCCTTTCTGGAGACAACTTCTAACTTCTATGATGTGGAAGTGTGTATTTCGCCTAAAGCCTTGGAGAAGTTACAGATTACACAAAGCTATGTAATTTCTATCTTTATTCATTTAATAACTAGCAACCAGCCCCGGCTTCGCACGGTTTTATTATATTTGTATAAAACCTTCCTCTTGAATCTTTGTATCTATTAAATAAACTGCATCGAAATCCGTTGCATAGTTTTAAAGATTTAAGCGTTCAAAGGGACATAGGGATATAGGGACAGAAAAAGCGACTTTGTTTTATACTATGTAGTGAAGAAAGAAATTACAGTTTGAGCACCTGGGAGAAGTGAGTGAAGAGCGCGGAGGCCGGCGGGGACGCCGAGTGAGACACGAACGACGACTGCTGCGAATGTTTACATCATCACATGTGTTCACCTGGGAGAAGTGAAGTTGGTGAGGCGGCCGGTGCGCGGCGTGTCCTCGCGCGCGGAGGCCGGCGGGGTCGCCGAGCGAGACATGAACGACGACTGCTGCGAATGTTTACATCATCACATGTGTTCACCTGGGAGAAGTGAAGTTGGTGAGGCGGCCGGTGCGCGGCGTGTCCTCGCGCGCGGAGGCCGGCGGGGTCGCCGAGCGAGACATGAACGACGACTGCTGCGAATGTATATCAGTTAACGAAAAGCTGAACGATCGGGCTGATTTTTAGAATACACGTAGTTTAAGTTCTGAAATAAAATAAAGGCTACTTTTTTTCAGTTCTCATGGGATTGTGTCCTTAAAACGTTTCTATAGAAACAAAGCGTGCTAAGCCGCGGGCAGGTATTAGGTTCATCATCTAAAACTACGCAACAGATTTTGATCTGCTGCGTAGTTTTTAAGATTAAAGCATGCAAGTAATTAAAGCAGCATTAAAAAATACAAACCGTGCGTGCTTTTTTTATTAAAAAAAAAGAAAATTAGTTCTATAGTTGTTTTTCTGAATTAATTTTAGATGTAATTTAGTAATTCCGAAAAGGCAAATATTGGTCCGAAAAATCTTAAGTCTCCAATTATTTAGTTATTTTTCCAACAGTAGGTATTTTAACTCCGATTTTTCCGACCACTGATAATGACAGACAGAGAGACGGCGAAAAGCTTTGTTCTATACTATGTAGGTGTGTTTTTGTTCTATACTATGTTACTATATTCTTTGTTCTATACTATGTATGTAGTGATATCAGATAGTTACCATATCGACAGCCTCCACCATGGTGGATATCTCGGTGTCGTGTGGCAGGTGAGCGCGCAGTCGCGGCGGGTTCTTACCAGCGCGCATCAGCGGCCGCCGGCTGCTGCTTCGGAAACAACCATTACTATCATCATCATCATCAGCCCATATTAGTCCACAGCTGGACATAGGCCTCCCCTAATGAGCGCCATAGCGCACTGTCTTCAGCTTGACGCATCCAGCATGCTAGTCTTTCGCAGATCGTCATCCCACCTGGCAGGAGGGCGTCCTACACTACGTTTACCAAGTCGTGGTCTCCAATCAAGAACACGTTCACCGCAACGGTTGTCGATTCTTCGCGCGATATGGCCGGCCCACTGCCACTTCAACTTGCTAATTCTTTGATACATTACTATACCTACGCCGAAGCCATAGGAGGTGTTATAATTAACAGAAGGAAGCTGCAATACCTGCTCTTATACAGCTCTTGTGGCTCTTATACACCATTGGTGTTTGTGGGTTCGATTTTTATGATACGATCGTGTCGGCTTAGGAAAAGCAGCTCATAATGATAATATAGCTTAAATAAAGCTTTGCCATATTCAGTTTATATAAACATATATTTTGAAATGATATACATTCAGTCAAAAAAGTATCGGGAATGGATGATTTGTTTATGGTTCCATATTAAAATTTTTGTTTTTTTTGTTGTTAGGTTGGCACAACTGTTTGCCATTTTGGCGCGGAGTTTGAGTTGCATCTGTTATTTATATTAAATACAGTGCTGTTTTTAGTTACATCATATCTAGTGTGTATTGCGAATTTCACAATGGACAAAAACATCGAACAAAGAGTTTGTCTTAAGTTTTGCATCGCCAATGGAATTTCGTGTTCGGAGTCACTGAAAATGTTACAGAAGGCTTTCGGTGAATCGACTTTATCAAAAACACGTGCATATGAGTGGTACAAAGCGTTCAAAAGCGGTCGAGATGTGATGGAAGATTTGCCTCGCTCTGGTAGGCCATCAACGTCTGCAATTGAAGTTAACATCGCAAAAGTGAAGGAAACAGTGACTGAAAATCCTCATTCAACTTTGCGAGAGATAGCCGCCGAACTTTCTGTATCTCACGAGTCGATCCGTACCATTTTAAATAATCACTTGGGTATGAAACATGTTGCCGCTCGACTAGTCCCAAAAGACCTGAATTTGATAATGCGCCTTCGCACAAGGCCATCATTGTGACCGAATTTTTGACCAAACACTCAACAAATACCATCGAGCAACCACCATATTCACCAGATATGGCTCCGGCCGACTTCTTTCTTTTTCCTAAACTCAAATTACCACTTCGTAGCACCCGTTTTCAATCGGTACAAGACATAAAGGAGAATTCGCGGCGAGAACTGAACTCAATTCCGGAAACAGCGTTTAAAAAATGTTTTGATGATTGGATAATTCGTTGGCGTAAGTGTATCGTTTCTGAAGGAGCATACTTTGAAGGTGATAAAATAAATTTGGATGAATAACAAACATTTTGTGTATTATTGATCTTTTCCCGGTACTTTCTTGACAGAGTAGTTTACATAGCTGAACAATAATTTTCAAGGATTTTTGATACGGAAAGAGTATTATTTAATTTTATTATGCAATTACTTTATCTATAGGTACCTATAGATAAAGTTTACCCTTGGTTTAATTCCCTTTTATGTCCCTTTCACTAACATCCTTAACTAGGAAAGTGGATAAATAATTGTTATCGTCTAACCGTGGCGTTCGCTTCGGACTCTTGGCTTTGGGTGACTTATTCTTATTGGCAGCGTTCGCCAGCCCGTGCAGCTTTGGGACGCCGGAGAAACCACTGCCAATATTTATTGAAATAAATAAATAATGCTGGAAAATTCACACATAATCTTCTAGCTCCAAGCTAAGCACAGCTTGTGTTATGGGAACTAGATAACTGATATACTTAATAAAATATTACATAGATAGATATTTTTTTATACAAAGATAACCCTCAACCAACACGGAACCAATTTCTGCAGATCGTATATAAATTTGTTCCGAGGCGGGAATCGAACCCACAACCTCCTGCGTCGCAGGCGCCCTCCTGCGTCGCAGGCGCCCGCCCGCGCCGCCCGAGACCCTCGCCCGCTGCGGCACATCGGTCGTCATTATTACTAAATAATTTGAAAATAATATAATAATATCAAAATTTGTGAAGTTTGTGGTGATAATCCGTTGAGATGATAATGTTTATGAGTGCGGGAACCTATAACAATCTCGTAACATTGCTAGATACTCTCTGGGGTTCTTTGAATTCCCTCTTTATTTAGGCTTACAAAATAAGCCAAGTAACATTTAATTTAAATGTACTCCGAAACACAGCATTGTTGTAAGAAGGGTTTTTATTATTTGCCTTTAGTTATAGATTTATGTACTTATTTAATCGACTGATAGTCTTAATTTTTAATACGCACACAAAGGCAGCTTTGTGAAGTCTCATAAGGATAGAGAGCCCGATCACAAAATATACAGGGTTGAATACCCAAGTTGTGTACTTACATCACAGGTTATCTATAGCATCTGCCGGCCCTAGTAGTCAACCGGATTTAATCCCCGGGTTTAGACCATATCTAACAAATTCATATTCTGATTCTAACTACTGTAGCTAGGTAAATTATCGAGAAATTTTGATGACAGAAAGTTCATCCCTTCATCTGATGAAAAAGACGAGAAAAAGTTACCTAGCTTCAACATTGACTTACAGATATGATAGGCATGAGTTACAAGGCCACACTGTAGTAATTTCATCTACCCCGCGGGTTCTGAGGCTCTCCAAGGTAATCAAGAGTCGTGTTATTGCATAGATATATATCAAAAGTAATGAAAACGTGTACCTATATGCTGCTGAAAACGTATGCGCAGGACTTACCGATGCAGAGCTAGATACTGGACTTATTGAACTAGGGACTGCAGGATCTTCTTAACTGGGCAGCTAGGGTCCTGGGGAATTTAACCCAATGTCTTTATTTGAAAAGGTTCCCTTACAAGGAATATATTCTACTCGTTATGATTGCTCGGAGAAAATAAAATATAAGGATAATATATATTTAGTAACAATTCCCCGCTAAGCCCTCTAGGCCAGCAACGTCCACCCACAAATTGGCGTGCTATGCAACATAGAAGGTGAGTATGCCAAGTCACGTACGCTCACTTTAAGCTCATACACAAAATATTTGGCACACTTGAAGCTCGGAGAGGCAACATCACTGCGGAACTGGGTCGTGGTTGCCTGCTGCTCTCGGCACGCAAGATCAGAAGATGGTATCCTGATGAATTCTCGTGGAGAGACGGAACTGGTTGACGACTTTGATAATATTTTTCAGTGCAGTTGGTGTAGTTATTATTTCTTATCCAAATAACCTATTTATCCGAGACTATAATGTATTTGTGCAGGCGAGAATTTATCGAACTAGGGAGAGATTTAATTTTGAAGGAGATAAAATAGCAGAGTTTTTGTTACGCCGAAATGCTTTGAAGCCATTCAATCACGGGTGGGACAAAGGTTTGGTTTAATAAGCTTAATAATAAACCTTAAGCAAAATAATAAAACATTCAATTATTCTTTAAACTTCAGACCGACAGATAGACAGGAAACCAAACACTGCGAGTGTTTGGTTTACTGAACCTATGAATAATAGAGGTGGCCGATCTCACTCAAGAGACAAACAAAAGGATGGGATGCTAAAAACATCATGCACAAGCACGGGAAGAGCTGAGTGCCAACAAGTACATTGTACAAACAATATCCGAAGCTCGCAGACAATTCACAAAATGGCTGCCACTAATGCATTGTTCTAAGACACAGTTGAGAAAGTTCAACACCTCAAGCCGCGTACAGATTGCTGTAACGTAACATGCAATGTAACATGAAAGGAGCATTTCATAAGTGTGGACGCAGCGCGCGCACGAACTGAGCAGGTACGTGTTCGCATCTTTTCCGGCATGCGCGCGGCGAACATAGCTCAGTATGCCGAAAACACGCGGAGAGAATTTATTATACAATTATTACTGGCTACGATGATTGTCGATGCTTCTATGATTATCATCAATCATGTGAAAAAAAACGTAACGTAAACGGCTCTGCTGTAGCTGTGTTTTCTTCCATTCTTTCAACGTTCGCGCGCGTTCCGCAGTACATCCCGTCCACACTGGCGCTCCGAGCACACTGCGCGCCCCTTTGTGTTCGGCGAAAAAACCGACAAATGGCGGATCGCGGCGAGCACGAGTTGAAATGCTCTGTTCGCGCTCGTAGTGTGCTCGGTTCGTCTCGCGAGGCGTCCACTCTATGTGAATTTTGTTACATTGCATGATACATTGCGACAGTGTGGACGGCAAATTCTTTCATTGCGTGATACATTGCATGTTACGTTACAGCAATCTGTACGCGGCTTCAGAGATGAAATATACAGGAGTTTTGACACAACCAGATTTTGAGTGCTGGAGTCCTTTCCAAGATGTTTTTGGAAATAAGAAATAGATGGAATATTGGACGTACCCCCCCGTCCGATATTTGACCTGGGTCGACTAAACAGAACAAAACACTTCCACCAAAGTTACGTTGTTTGGTGAAAATATACCTAACACAAGACTACAAGTGCGTACCTATTGCACTGTTACACCGGGGCGCTCTCTAAGAGTTCATACTATTTACATCTACAACTATCAGTTCCACCCTTCGCGCTTCGGTCCTACAACAGCGCCAAAATTTGCTTGCTACACTAACAAACTGGATCGCGGAGATAGATCTTACGAGGGAAGGCTGGGACCTTCAGTTGGGTTGGGACTTTTAGTCTATTTAAACAACTTTCTTCTGGTAAGTAAGGACAGAACCTAAGCGTATCAGGTTTCGGAGCCCTTGAGTATCCTAGAAAATGTACCAAATGCTGTTTGTTTTGGAGCATATATCAGCATCAGCCTTTATTAGTCCACAGCTGGACATAGGCCTCCCCTAATGAGCGCCATAGCGCCCATATAACATACACATATAATATACCGTATTGTAAACAAAATATTGTGTATGGAGAAAAACACAGCTTAAGCAAGGTTTGCTGGTGTTGAGAGACACGTGAAATGACATGGACACACGTTCATGTCATGTTAGAATGTAGCCAATCCAGACGACATTCTGGACTGGCTACATTCTGACGACATTCTGATAACATTCTGGATTGGCTACATTCTGACGAAGACCAAGGATCAAGCAAAATAGACATGGAGTAGTCAAAGTTTACCTAAAACCTATTTTTTAAGAGAAAAACCTATTCCTTATTCATCCCACTGCTGTGCTAAGGCCTCCCCCAAATCTTTCCCAAAAGGTGCGTTCTCTAAACCTATTTTCTAAAGGCAAAAATACAAACCATTCTTCATGTGTTTCGGAGTACATACGAGTATAAGTAATACCAGTTTTGTACTTTACTAGTAGTTCTACGGACATTTGACCTTAGATCACAACCTTTTTGATGAATAGGTATTAAGTGTAGGTACCAACAATGAAAGTGGTTCTATGGTACTGTAATCTACTGTACAGTTAAATGGTTCATTCTGAATCGATACCATGGTAATGGTAGAGCGATATTTACAGTCCAGAGGGGTTACCTATCGATGGAGTCATGATGGTACATGAACTTTGAAATATTATAAATGACTGGGCAAGACAATATTATTCTATTAAGTCCGTGAGTAAGATTTCGATAAATATTGGACACGTATTTTTTTCTTTTGTCAATCATACAGAAAATGACCAAGATAAAGCGTATTAAAGTTGAAGAGTGGGGGCTCGTGACGTCACGTCATTCTATAAAATGTCCCATAGCGTGACGTCACAAGCCCCAGCTCTCAACTTTAATACGCTTTATCTTGGTCAGTATCTGTTTGATTTACAAAAGAAAAAATAAGTGTCCAATATTTTGGATTTCAAACTAAAAAAATTAATAAAAACTAAGTAAAGGTCTCCACACACTGAAGCCGGAGGCAGAGCGGAGGCGAAGGAGCGCGAGTTGTATTCTATTGAATCATATGAAAGCCTACACACACACCGCAGGCGATGGCGGCGCGGTGCCATAGGAAAAACCGGCACGCCTTCGCCTCCGCTCCGCCTCCGGCTTCAGTGTGTGGAGACTTTAACTGTGTTTACCTGAAGTTGCCCTTGGAGCTGGACTTAACACTAGGGTTCATGCGCAGCGTGTCCATCGAGTACATGGACAGCCGCGTGTCGACACCTGTGCAACAATACCATTGTATAACTTTTAAAACTATCAGGCGTTGTCCTAATTGGCGAATATAGCACGATGACATGCGTTCTCGTCGTGCGATGAGTTCAAACATACAGATTTCATCTGGGTAAGGACCAAAATTTTTGCATGTTTGCACAACGGAAACGGAGCAAATGTAGCACAACAGAATTTGTTAAGGTTAGTGTACATGGGTCTAGAAATGATCACACTGGTATAGATTATTTACATTCTTATTGTTTCTTAACCATTGAAAAATATGTAAAGGTTTAGAAAAATATAGCAAATACAAATATATTATACATTAATTTAATAACACGTATTATAAGACCTAAACCTGATTGAGAGTTAAAGTCGTTAAGTAATGTTGTATACCTATCTTTACAAAATTCCATTGTAACACGTCACACAATCTCGTGACATTCGTCGCATACAGGAAAAAAAAACCACATGACACAGCATTCAAAAATTCATACTGAAGAAATTAAACACCTTTATGAATACACATCAGAACTATTCAATAGTAGACAAAATAAGCTACTAGAATTAATAGTAAAAAGTAAGAAAAGTTGACGCAAAACACTTGAAAAGTCTTACAGAAAATCTAAATTTATAATGGTACACATGCACCTTCAACACGTTTTTGCAAATGAGCGAAAAACAACGTGGCGGAATTGGCCTGAATTTAGTCACAACTTAGATGACGGTGTAGCCTTTGCAACAAAACATTATTTGTTATCCTATCTTGCCATGTTCTCGATTTATGCTGTCGCACAACTGAGTGACACAACGGAACGAAATTTGGGACACGCTTTTAGATTAATATTATAAATTAACTATTAAGTTTAACGAGACCGAAATAATAAAAACGTGAAGATAAATTCATGGTGAATATAAATAATATAAAAAGTCTTTGAAAAGTTTTTTTTATTTTTAGAATAAAATTGCAAAAACCTGGAGGAGTCGGAGATGTGCCATTCACATTTTGTATGAAAAACGAAAATGGATTCAGTATCCTTATTTACATAAAATTAATTTTACAACAACCTAGTGAAAGAATTTTAGATATGAATAAAGCACAGGGTGCAAAATAAATTCAGCTATAATAATCAAGTATTAATATTCACATAAGTTAAAAAAAAAAATTATATGTTGATTTGAAAGTAATGTGCCATCGTACTCACGCAAAAAGTGCAAAAATTTTGGTCCTTACCCATCTGAGTGGCCTATTTGAACCTCGCAAGTAATTGTGCGAGCACATAAAATGCTTAATAATGATCGTACGATGCCTTTGATCGTGCGATCATGTAATCAAAGTAACAGATCTCTTTTGAGTGTCCTAATCGGTTACCTACGCGATGCGTTGACGCGCGAGGGGCGTCTTCATCGTCGACGGCATCACACGATGGACATCGCGCGATCTATTAGGACACCTGCTAAGTCACCGCACGACCACTTTGATCGTGAGATGAAAAACGCATCGCGCCATCGTACGCTCCCACAATTCGGACGCCGCCTCAGGGTTTTATCCTTCAGCCACTTTGGTAACCAACTGATTTGTAACCAGTTACGTAAAAACAATTTTCTTCACTGATTTGTAACCAGTTAATACCATTGTTTTGTATTTGACGACCGATGTGGCGCGGTGGGCGAAGGTCCGCCTGCGACGCAAGAGGTTGCTGGTTCGATTCCCGCCTCGGAACAAATTTGTGTACGATCTGCAGAAATTTGTTCCGTAGGGCTGGGTGTTTTCTATGTATAATAAAAAATATCTATCTATGTATACATAATGTATTAAATATGTCAGTTATCTAGTACCCATAACACAAGCTTTGAGTAGCTTACTTTGGGACTAGATAGTGCTGTGTGGATTGTCCAGCATATTTATTTATTTATTGTTATATCAGCCCTAAGCGGGCACCGCTGGACAGTGGACATGGCTCCGTACAGAGGCACACGTGTCGCCCGTCCTTAGAGGGGATCTCCCCACTAGGAGCAACTCGAGTCGGGCTGCAGTTGGCAGTAATTTATTTATTTATTTAATAGGAGAGGACATCCAAATACAAAAAATACAAATACAATATCTTTATTCATAAACTTAAAATACACACATAACAGTGTTTGAGACCCCCTTTTAAGTAAAGTATTTCACCTGTGTTAGGGGAATCTCGCTCTGCCCAAAACAATAGAATTCAGCAATCAAAACATCCAACATGAGATCACACGGCGGCGTGGTAAAAATCAAGTTATATAAATGGTTCTTAAATCTATGTGTCTCTATATAGGACGTCTCAGCGTGCACTATAATATCAAGATTAAGGTAAAGGTAGAAAAATAGATTCACATAGGTAAAAACATGGGACGGCAATAGTGATTAAAATAATTCAGAATAAAAAATGTCGTAAATTTTACATCGTGGCATGATATTTATTAATTTTTATTTTGTTTATTTGGAAAACAAACAGCTTATTCAACAATAATAGTCGAAACTTATGGGTAACTTAAGCCTAAGTATTGAAAGAATCTTATGCCACGAAAATATCTGATCCTGGGTAAAGGAAGCGATTCCAGGTTAAATTTTTGGATATTATTGTGCATTACGAAGTATTTAAGTAGAATTTGAGTTTATATTCAACATATTGCACGTATAACGCTAGAGCAGTAGTAGTTAAAATGTCAGAATAAGTTCTTACTTGACTTGGTGCCACCACTTTTCTGGCTAGCTAACTTTTTCTTCCCTTTTCCTTTCTTTATAAAAGCTTGACTCTGAAACAATTTGATTACAATATTGCTGATTATTAATGTATTAAGTTTAAAAATAATTTCCTGCCAAAATAATTTAACTACTAATGAACTAACTGAAAAGAAACTAACTATGTATCTTACATTATTAGATAATTACCTAAATGTCGCTATAGATTTTGTGTACAAATGTAAATTATTATTTATTTAAGAGACGGCATCAGGGGAGGCTTGTCTAGGAATATAGGTTGATGATGGTGATATTCTCCCAAAAAAGACCTAGAACTCAGTACGCACGCGATTTTAGTTAGTGTCACTACATAGTATAAAACAAAGTCGCTTTCTCTGTCCCTATGTCCTTATGTCCCTTTGAATGCTTAAATCTTTAAAAGTACGCAACGGATTTTGATGCGTTTTTTTTTAATAGATAGTGATTCAAGAGAAAGGTTTATACTTATAATAAAACCGTGCGAGGCCGGGGCGGGTCGCTAGTTATTCATAATAATTAACAATAAATTCACAGGATCTGTTATTTTATTGTCAACGTAGTTTCTAGCGCACTGAGCTAGCTAGCATCCCGCAGCATTGCTCATTGACACTCACCTCGACTCCCGCGCTGCTCAAAGCCTCCGAGATACGCAGCGAGTGGCCGCACAGGGCTTCCTCCAGATTGTCGCACGCTTCTAGCATCTCCTGAAACACATGTGTACACAAACATGAAGTCGTCGTACAAGGCGGCGGTGGCCGGCCTCATGTCGCGCGGCGCGGGGATGGAGGCGCAGTGCGCGGTGGCCGAGTCCTTGTCACGCTCGGGTGTGCAGTACTTACGTCGTCGTACAAGGCGGCGGTGGCCGGCCTCATGTCGCGCGGCGCGGGGATGGAGGCGCAGTGCGCGGTGGCCGAGTCCTTGTCACGCTCGGGTGTGCAGTACTTACGTCGTCGTACAAGGCGGCGGTGGCCGGCCTCATGTCGCGCGGCGCGGGGATGGAGGCGCAGTGCGCGGTGGCCGAGCCCTTGTCACGCTCGGGTGTGCAGTACTTACGTCGTCGTACAAGGCGGCGGTGGCCGGCCTCATGTCGCGCGGCGCGGGGATGGAGGCGCAGTGCGCGGTGGCCGAGTCCTTGTCACGCTCGGGTGTGCAGTACTTACGTCGTCGTACAAGGCGGCGGTGGCCGGCCTCATGTCGCGCGGCGCGGGGATGGAGGCGCAGTGCGCGGTGGCCGAGTCCTTGTCACGCTCGGGTGTGCAGTACTTACGTCGTCGTACAAGGCGGCGGTGGCCGGCCTCATGTCGCGCGGCGCGGGGATGGAGGCGCAGTGCGCGGTGGCCGAGTCCTTGTCACGATCGGGTGTGCAGTACTTACGTCGTCGTACAAGGCGGCGGTGGCCGGCCTCATGTCGCGCGGCGCGGGGATGGAGGCGCAGTGCGCGGTGGCAGAGTCCTTGTCACGCTCGGGTGTGCAGTACTTACGTCGTCGTACAAGGCGGCGGTGGCCGGCCTCATGTCGCGCGGCGCGGGGATGGAGGCGCAGTGCGCGGTGGCCGAGTCCTTGTCACGATCGGGTGTGCAGTACTTACGTCGTCGTACAAGGCGGCGGTGGCCGGCCTCATGTCGCGCGGCGCGGGGATGGAGGCGCAGTGCGCGGTGGCCGAGTCCTTGTCACGCTCGGGTGTGCAGTACTTACGTCGTCGTACAAGGCGGCGGTGGCCGGCCTCATGTCGCGCGGCGCGGGGATGGAGGCGCAGTGCGCGGTGGCAGAGTCCTTGTCACGCTCGGGTGAGCAGTACTTACGTCGTCGTACAAGGCGGCGGTGGCCGGCCTCATGTCGCGCGGCGCGGGGATGGAGGCGCAGTGCGCGGTGGCCGAGTCCTTGTCACGCTCGGGTGTGCAGTACTTACGTCGTCGTACAAGGCGGCGGTGGCCGGCCTCATGTCGCGCGGCGCGGGGATGGAGGCGCAGTGCGCGGTGGCCGAGTCCTTGTCACGCTCGGGTGTGCAGTACTTACGTCGTCGTACAAGGCGGCGGTGGCCGGCCTCATGTCGCGCGGCGCGGGGATGGAGGCGCAGTGCGCGGTGGCCGAGTCCTTGTCACGCTCGGGTGTGCAGTACTTACGTCGTCGTACAAGGCGGCGGTGGCCGGCCTCATGTCGCGCGGCGCGGGGATGGAGGCGCAGTGCGCGGTGGCAGAGTCCTTGTCACGCTCGGGTGAGCAGTACTTACGTCGTCGTACAAGGCGGCGGTGGCCGGCCTCATGTCGCGCGGCGCGGGGATGGAGGCGCAGTGCGCGGTGGCCGAGTCCTTGTCACGCTCGGGTGTGCAGTACTTACGTCGTCGTACAAGGCGGCGGTGGCCGGCCTCATGTCGCGCGGCGCGGGGATGGAGGCGCAGTGCGCGGTGGCCGAGTCCTTGTCACGCTCGGGTGTGCAGTACTTACGTCGTCGTACAAGGCGGCGGTGGCCGGCCTCATGTCGCGCGGCGCGGGGATGGAGGCGCAGTGCGCGGTGGCCGAGTCCTTGTCACGCTCGGGTGTGCAGTACTTACGTCGTCGTACAAGGCGGCGGTGGCCGGCCTCATGTCGCGCGGCGCGGGGATGGAGGCGCAGTGCGCGGTGCTCGTGCGCGCCATCAGAGCCAACGCGTGTAGAACCGTGGCGGAGTCTCGGAGGCACGACGTCTGCTCTATCGACTTGTGGAATACCTGCACATGATTATTATACATACACTACATATATATACACTATATTCCAATTATAAAGGCTGCATCGCCTGCGCGTGGAAGGTCTTCCGGGCTAATGTCTCTGCATTCTTAAAAATAAAATCTGTTTATGTATAAATTTCAATGTGTATTTGGGGTACGCTGCATCCCAGAATGGTCTAGTGAAGAGCATTGGCGTTTATGGGTGAGGTGTCCATCCCAGGTTGAAGAAATGTAGATTTTTAGGAGGCTTCCTCTATATACCCTTAAAACTACTCGCAGCCGTATAGTAAACCCACTCGTTGTTGCTCGCACCTTTTTTTATCTCAAGGGATCCTGGCTCCCTCTGGGAAGTAAAGCTAGATACGCTAAGGGTCAATTTATAATAGCGCAGAGTCGAAGCGCATCGAAGCGATAATTCAAAACTGAACAAAACAAATTCAACCATAACTCCACAGTGTAACGCACACATTACTTCTGAGCTTTTAAAAAGACGCGCGCGTTCTTCGGAATTCGCGAGAACGCGCAGTGGACTAATATAGGTTGATGATGATGATACTCGGAAAGTAGGTCTGAAGTTTTTAATTTATTAATATGTTTTCTCATGTTTTTATTTTGTATTCGTAATGAAAAGCACAATGTTTACCTCGGGTGGTAACTCGGTCTAGTAAGTAGAACGGCAGCCGAGCTGTTGTCTCGCCACTTTGTTCGGCCGAGCGCTCGGCCGTGCACTCGGCGCTATACGTACCGAGTACTCGACCGAGAGCACTGTCTCGCCGGTTTGCTCGGTACGTGTGATCAAGCTATAAAGGAGATGTAGGGTGAGGGTAGTTATACCTGGAAGGCTTGCAGTAGATTGTTGTGCAGCGAGGCGACGCGCACCATCTGCGCGTGGAAGTGAGTGTGCTTCGCGAACGGCGGGTTCTGGCTGTTGCGCTTTAGGTCCTCCAGCTGGAACGTACAACAAGCTCACTTCACACCTCACTCAATTTAGCATTTTATTCACCCAATTCTATTTAGAATGGACGATTCAGTCTCTGTGTTCAGAAACCCTGTAAGATTTCAAAGATATACTGCAGTTATGCCCGTATGATGCAACCTTACTCAGTCATCGATTATCACTATCACTACATAGTATAAAACAAAGTCGCTTTTTCTGTCCCTATTTCCCTATGTCCCTTTGACTGCAAAACTACGCAACGGATTTTGATGCTGTGATTCAAGATGAAGGTTTATCCTTATAATAAAACCGTGCGAAGCCGGGGCGGCTCGATGGTATCGTAAAAAGCGTTACTCAAGCATTAGGCTAGAGTAGAGCTTTTTGACAAACCAAACATTAATCCGGGCCTTAAAGTAGTTGCCTGTCTGTTGGATAGGATAGCTGTAGGTACCTGTCTCTTGAGCTGGTACATGTAGATCCGGTTGAACCGGCTGCTGAACTCGGCCGAGCGTCGGTACTTGCGCGTCACTTGCTCTTGTTCTATCTTCATCACGTCGTGACGGTCCAGGGTGGCTCTGTACAACATTATTACATTATATACATTACTAGCGACCCGCCCCGGCTCGCACGGTTCTATTATACGTACAAACCTTACTCTTGAATCACTCTATCTATTAAAAAAAACCGCATCAAAATCTGTTTTAAAGATTTAAGCGTTCAAAGGGGCATAGGGAAATAGGGACAGAGAAAGCGACTTTGTTTTATACTATGTAGTGACAACAATATGTCAAGATACGTGGAATCGGACAAAACCGTATTTGGAACACATTGTGACACGTCATACGGTTTGTCTCATCTCCTATGTCATAGTGAATTACCCCCTGTTCTATCTTCATCACGTCGTCGTGCCGGTCTAGGGTGGCTCTGAATACAACATTATCCCATCGTTAGATTACAATAGAAGGGAAAATCATTTAAGGGCAATTGTGTGCGTTTCTATAATAAGCTTCCATTTGAAGTCACTGAGCTCCCTATTCGTAAATTCATTTCAAGCCTACTGTGCCCTACTGTGTGAGCAAAGACCAGAATTAGAGATTTCGAGACATTTCCATGTATTGCCTCACCGCCATCGATATGTCTAATGTCGTTAAATAGTTTTCCATTAATTAATTAGATTACTCACATGATGGAATCTATTTCGTCCCGCACCTTTATCCTCAGATCCTTAACCTTGGCGCAATAGATGCTGCTTTCTATCACAACCGATACATTCTCTGGTGGTTTCTCTGAAAATATACACGTTCATAGAGTTTCTCGTATAAGAGATATGTACATATAGACTACTTGGGCGCGCGCCGCCGCCCCGCCATGCTGGAGGTGCCCAACTGTAGGACCAACCTACTTAAGTTTGCCCCCATGTCACTCGCTACTGTCCAGTAACAGCGTGGCTATTTTACACCAAAACCTGCCGAAAGTCATGAAAATGGCGCAGCTAGTAATAGAAACCAAAATATGTATTTTAGATTAGTTTATTAGTGTATTGTAATTTGTAACGGTACCTATTTAATAGCTTACTTAAAATATTGTTTATTGTACTGTAGTGTAGCATCGCCTTAGGGTTAAAAAAACCTGTAATGATGTTATGATTAATGAATAAATATAAAAATGTTCATGTTAGAGACATCTTTATACAAAACGATTTTTCACGCTTCTCTCGCGCACAGTGACCGGGCTGTTGGATGTCGTGTCGCAGATGTTAGTTTGAAAGTAATATTCGTACCGTGTTTTCTTTCATACAAAGTGGGCAAGCTGTTCACGCTTCTCTCACGTACAGTGACCGTGCTGTTGGATGTCGTGTCGCAGATGTTAGTTTGAAAGTAATATTCGTACCGTGTTTTCTTTCATACAAGGTGGGCGAGCTGTTCACGCTTCTCTCACGTACAGTGACCGTGCTGTTGGATGTCGTGTCGCAGATGTTAGTTTGAAAGTAATATTCGTACCGTGTTTTCTTTCATACAAGGTGGGCGAGCTGTTCACGCTTCTCTCACGTACAGTGACCGGGCTGTTGGATGTCGTGTCGCAGATGTTAGTTTGAAAGTAATATTCGTACCGTGTTTTCTTTCATACAAGGTGGGCGAGCTGTTCACGCTTCTCTCACGTACAGTGACCGTGCTGTTGGATGTCGTGTCGCAGATGTTAGTTTGAAAGTAATATTCGTACCGTGTTTTCTTTCATACAAGGTGAACGAGCTGTTCACGCTTCTCTCACGTACAGTGACCGGGCTGTTGGATGTCGTGTCGCAGATGTTAGTTTGAAAGTAATATTCGTACCGTGTTTTCTTTCATACAAGGTGGGCGAGCTGTTCACGCTTCTCTCACGTACAGTGACCGTGCTGTTGGATGTCGTGTCGCAGATTTTAGTTTGAAAGTAATATTCGTACCGTGTTTTCTTTCATACAAGGTGGGCGAGCTGTTCACGCTTCTCTCACGTACAGTGACCGGGCTGTTGGATGTCGTGTCGCAGATGTTAGTTTGAAAGTAATATTCGTACCGTGTTTTCTTTCATACAAGGTGGGCGAGCTGTTCACGCTTCTCTCACGTACAGTGACCGTGCTGTTGGATGTCGTGTCGCAGATGTTAGTTTGAAAGTAATATTCGTACCGTGTTTTCTTTCATACAAGGTGGGCGAGCTGTTCACGCTTCTCTCACGTACAGTGACCGTGCTGTTGGATGTCGTGTCGCAGATGTTAGTTTGAAAGTAATATTCGTACCGTGTTTTCTTTCATACAAGGTGGGCGAGCTGTTCACGCTTCTCTCACGTACAGTGACCGGGCTGTTGGATGTCGTGTCGCAGATGTTAGTTTGAAAGTAATATTCGTACCGTGTTTTCTTTCATACAAGGTGGGCGAGCTGTTCACGCTTCTCTCACGTACAGTGACCGTGCTGTTGGATGTCGTGTCGCAGATGTTAGTTTGAAAGTAATATTCGTACCGTGTTTTCTTTCATACAAGGTGGGCGAGCTGTTCACGCTTCTCTCACGTACAGTGACCGGGCTGTTGGATGTCGTGTCGCAGATGTTAGTTTGAAAGTAATATTCGTACCGTGTTTTCTTTCATACAAGGTGGGCGAGCTGTTCACGCTTCTCTCACGTACAGTGACCGGGCTGTTGGATGTCGTGTCGCAGATGTTAGTTTGAAAGTAATATTCGTACCGTGTTTTCTTTCATACAAGGTGGGCGAGCTGTTCACGCTTCTCTCACGTACAGTGACCGTGCTGTTGGATGTCGTGTCGCAGATGTTAGTTTGAAAGTAATATTCGTAACGTGTTTTCTTTCATACAAGGTGGGCGAGCTGTTCACGCTTCTCTCACGTACAGTGACCGGGCTGTTGGATGTCGTGTCGCAGATGTTAGTTTGAAAGTAATATTCGTACCGTGTTTTCTTTCATACAAGGTGGGCGAGCTGTTCACGCTTCTCTCACGTACAGTGACCGGGCTGTTGGATGTCGTGTCGCAGATGTTAGTTTGAAAGTAATATTCGTACCGTGTTTTCTTTCATACAAGGTGGGCGAGCTGTTCACGCTTCTCTCACGTACAGTGACCGTGCTGTTGGATGTCGTGTCGCAGATGTTAGTTTGAAAGTAATATTCGTACCGTGTTTTCTTTCATACAAGGTGAACGAGCTTTTCACGCTTCTCTCACGTACAGTGACCGTGCTGTTGGATGTCGTGTCGCAGATGTTAGTTTGAAAGTAATATTCGTACCGTGTTTTCTTTCATACAAGGTGGGCGAGCTGTTCACGCTTCTCTCACGTACAGTGACGGGGCTGTTGGATGTCGTGTCGCAGATGTTAGTTTGAAAGTAATATTCGTACCGTGTTTTCTTTCATACAAGGTGGGCGAGCTGTTCGCGTTTCTCTCACGTACAGTGACCGGGCTGTTGGATGTCGTGTCGCAGATGTTAGTTTGAAAGTAATATTCGTACCGTGTTTTCTTTCATACAAGGGGGGCGAGCTGTTCACGCTTCTCTCACGTACAGTGACCGGGCTGTTGGATGTCGTGTCGCAGATGTTAGTTTGAAAGTAATATTCGTACCGTGTTTTCTTTCATACAAGGTGGGCGAGCTGTTCACGCTTCTCTCACGTACAGTGACCGGGCTGTTGGATGTCGTGTCGCAGATGTTAGTTTGAAAGTAATATTCGTACCGTGTTTTCTTTCATACAAGGTGGGCGAGCTGTTCACGCTTCTCTCACGTACAGTGACCGGGCTGTTGGATGTCGTGTCGCAGATGTTAGTTTGAAAGTAATATTCGTACCGTGTTTTCTTTCATACAAGGTGGGCGAGCTGTTCACGCTTCTCTCACGTACAGTGACCGGGCTGTTGGATGTCGTGTCGCAGATGTTAGTTTGAAAGTAATATTCGTACCGTGTTTTCTTTCATACAAGGTGGGCGAGCTGTTCACGCTTCTCTCACGTACAGTGACCGTGCTGTTGGATGTCGTGTCGCAGATGTTAGTTTGAAAGTAATATTCGTAACGTGTTTTCTTTCATACAAGGTGGGCGAGCTGTTCACGCTTCTCTCACGTACAGTGACCGGGCTGTTGGATGTCGTGTCGCAGATGTTAGTTTGAAAGTAATATTCGTACCGTGTTTTCTTTCATACAAGGTCGGCGAGCTGTTCACGCTTCTCTCACGTACAGTGACCGGGCTGTTGGATGTCGTGTCGCAGATGTTAGTTTGAAAGTAATATTCGTACCGTGTTTTCTTTCATACAAGGTGGGCGAGCTGTTCACGCTTCTCTCACGTACAGTGACCGTGCTGTTGGATGTCGTGTCGCAGATGTTAGTTTGAAAGTAATATTCGTACCGTGTTTTCTTTCATACAAGGTGAACGAGCTGTTCACGCTTCTCTCACGTACAGTGACCGTGCTGTTGGATGTCGTGTCGCAGATGTTAGTTTGAAAGTAATATTCGTACCGTGTTTTCTTTCATACAAGGTGGGCGAGCTGTTCACGCTTCTCTCACGTACAGTGACGGGGCTGTTGGATGTCGTGTCGCAGATGTTAGTTTGAAAGTAATATTCGTACCGTGTTTTCTTTCATACAAGGTGGGCGAGCTGTTCGCGTTTCTCTCACGTACAGTGACCGGGCTGTTGGATGTCGTGTCGCAGATGTTAGTTTGAAAGTAATATTCGTACCGTGTTTTCTTTCATACAAGGGGGGCGAGCTGTTCACGCTTCTCTCACGTACAGTGACCGGGCTGTTGGATGTCGTGTCGCAGATGTTAGTTTGAAAGTAATATTCGTACCGTGTTTTCTTTCATACAAGGTGGGCGAGCTGTTCACGCTTCTCTCACGTACAGTGACCGGGCTGTTGGATGTCGTGTCGCAGATGTTAGTTTGAAAGTAATATTCGTACCGTGTTTTCTTTCATACAAGGTGGGCGAGCTGTTCACGCTTCTCTCACGCACTGTGACCGGGCTGTTGGATGTCGTGTCGCAGATGTTAGTTTGAAAGTAATATTCGTACCGTGTTTTCTTTCATACAAGGTGGGCGAGCTGTTCACGCTTCTCTCACGCACTGTGACCGGGCTGTTGGATGTCGTGTCGCAGACACCCTCGTAGTTGTCTTCTGTGGAAGTTAAATTCATTTTATTAAGGCGCCACCCCGAGACAGAGAAGAGCCGCCACTTATACCCGGTTGCGGGTTCGATTCCCGCCTCGGAACAAATTTGAGTACGATCTGCAGAAATTTGTTTCGTTAGTCTGGGTGTTTTCTATGTATAATAAAAAATATCTTTCTATGTAAATAATGCATTAAATATATCAGTTATCTAGTACCCTAACACAAGCTTTGAGTAGCTTACTTTGGGGCTAGATGGTGCTGTGGGGATTGTTCAAAATTATTATTATCCTACTAATATCAAAACGCGAAAGTTTGTATGAATGGATAGATGGATGGATGTTTGCTACTCTTTCACGCAAAAACTACTAAACGGATATGGATGAAATTTAGCACAGAATTAGATTATAATCTGGAATAACACAAAGGCTATATTTTATCCCGGAATTCCCACGGAACGGGATTTACCGCGGGTGAAACCGCGAGGCGCTGCTAGTGATAAAATAAGTGGCGCTAATGTCCCTTCTGTTTGCGCCTTAGTCGTCACAGTTGCTTTCTCTGTCCCTATGTCATTGTGTCCCTTTGAACGCTTAAATCTTTGAAGTAAGCTACTCAAAGCTTGTGTTATGGGTACTAGATAACTGACATATTTAATGCATTATTTACATAGAAAGGTATATTTTATTATACACTAGCGACCCGCCCCGGCTTTGCACGATTGTATTATAAATATATAAACCTTCCTCTTGAATCCCTCTATCTATTAAAAAAAAACCGCATCAATATTCGTTGCGTAGTTTTAAAGATTTAAGCATTCAAAGGGACATAAGGACAGAAAAAGCTTTGTTTCATACTATATAGTGATACCTGAGGGCACGTCCTCCTTCTCGACGTCATTCTCATCTGTGTCGTAGACGCGGAACATCTCCCCGTCCTCGCGGTCCGTGTCCTCCGCGAAGGTCACGTGCGACGTGTGCTGGTTCTCCTCGCGAGGAGCCTCCGCCTCCTTTGGACTCTCCTGGGAATTACCAACATTTGTTTGTACATGTGATATATACAGGTATCTTTTTTTTGTACCATCAAGGTGGCAAACAAGCATGCGGCCCGCCTGATGGAAAACGGTTACCGCAGCCTATGGACGCCTGCAATATCAGAGATATTACACGCGCGTTGCCGACCCTTATATCAAGGGCCCGGACTCAAAGGAGACTGATTCTCCTCTCGATGAGCCTCCGCCTCCTTTGGACTCTCCTGACAACTACCAACATTTGTTTGTAACTACATGTGAAGTACAAGAAACATCGCAGATAAAAATCCTTACTATATAACTACATAGTATAAAACAAAGGCTTTCTGTGTGCCTATGTCCCTATTTGCCTATGTCCCTTTGAACGCTTAAATCTTTATAACTACGCAGCGGATTTTGATGCGGTTTTTTATTAGATAGAGTGATTCAAGAGGAAGGTTTATACGTATAATAAATTCGTGCGAAGCCGGGGCGGGTCGCTAGTAATATTATAAACGCTAAAATTGTATGGATGGATAGATGTTTTTTCCTTCTTTATGGAAAAAGTACTGAAGGTATTGGGCTGAAGTTTTAAATATACATACATGGTATAGAGTTTATTGTATTTTTCTAGTTACCTAATAATAGTGATTAATATAATGAAAATAGCATTAGGGAACCAATTGATATTACTTTAGAGTAATTCAACCAGTTTAATATTTAGATATGATACCTACATAGTACATAAATACTGAAGTAATTTATGTTTATCTGTTCTATCTTTCTAGACCTTTTCGAGACATTTCCTGTTAAATTCAGAATGCAATTTGTTTGGCTTGCTGTGATATTTTTTAAGGTTTGATTTACTTTTATCATCATCAATTGATACTAGTCCACTGCTGGACATAGGCCTCCCCCAATGAGCGTCATAGCACCCTAATTGCTCGTTTAATGACTCGTTTCGCAGTCAAAGGGAAATAGGGACAGAAAAAGCGACTTTGTTTCATACTATGTAGTGACTATGTAGTGATATAAACCTTCCTCTTGATCACTCTATCAATTAAAAAAAACGCATCAAAATCCGTTGTGTAGTTTTAAAGATTTAAGCAGTCAAAGGGACATAATGATATAGGGACATAGGGACAGAAAAAGCGACTTTGTTTTATACTATGTAGTGATGTTTGTGCGTGCTGGAAGCCCTTTAATAAAGGAACACATAGATTTTAAGTCCGATTTATTTTGAAGTTTGTTTTTAACTGTGTATAAAATATAAATAAATAAATAAGTTTCTTTTCTTTACTTTCTCAAGTGGGGCCACGTCCCGAGCTTTCTTCAGCTCCGTCTCGAGCAGCTCCTGGATGCAGGACTCCGGCAGCTGCTGCAGGAACTGGTACGGGTCATCTGGATCATGGAAACACATAAGTGGTGACACAGTTTTATTGTAAAAAAAATTTAAAAAGGGGAGGATTGATGTGGTGACACAGTTTAGCTTATAGTACGTGGCGCAAACGCGTTTCGCTAAGTCAGCAATTTCAGCGGCTAAGCCGAGCTCTGAGTGTCACACCTCAGTCACTCCAGCAACCTCCCTCAGAAAACACATAGCCTAATTAGGTTTATAGATTATCGTAAATGTCATTTCTTGTATCCGTATTTCTGTGTATTGAATAGAGTCAGTATATTGCACAAACTATCTTTTATTAAACCAGCCCACAGTAACTTCTATAGACTTGTAACTTAAATACAAAACATACAACTATATAAATGGAACTAAAGTAGTTCAGTTCGCGGACTGTAAGGTTTATGAGGAATTTCCTTCAGCGAACACTCAGGTTGTGAAATGATCTCCCTGCCGATGTTTTCCCCCTAGCTCTATGACATGGGGTTCTTTAAAAAGGGTCTTTTAATACATTTAAAGGGTCGGCAATGCGCGTGTAACCTCTTTTAATGTCACAGGCGTTCATAGGCTGCGGTAACCGTTTTCCATCAGGCGAGCCGCATGCTTGTTTGTCACCTTGGTGGTATAAAAAAAAAAAAATAAACTTATCAATCTATTAATTATTTAATTTTTATTTTTTCTTATTAATTTTTTGTAGCGCCATATTGGTGAGGCTGGAAGCATATGCATCTTAAGTTATATAATGTATCTCTGTACTATCTGAAGGAGCAACCAACACTTATACAAATACCTACAAAACATTTATTAAAAATAGTGTGTTACAATGGAGTTGGAACACTGTCACCTGTGGTAGCTACAATGTAGCTGTGTTCCAGGTGAACAGTTTCTTTCCTTATGTATTAGACACAAGGGAAGAAACTGTTCCTACTTGCATTACTATGTGTACTTCAGGTCCTTGTGACAGTGGTGCAGTGGTGCCTACCTTGAGAGATGACCTCCACAACATCCGTCTCCTTGATAAACTCCTTGTAGATCTTCTCCTCCTGTTCCTTGAGGAGCTGCCGCCGCCGGCAGCGCCACGTGCGCTCGAGCTCCTCTTTCTCAACCAACTGGAATAACAAACTTAATATATTAATACATAAACAATAAATAATTATGTACACCATAGCTCTGGAGTGAAATGTATTATTTCCTTGTCAGTCTATCTTTGAAATAGTGAGTGGGTAGATACTAATTTGTCTTATTCTAGCTAGCTCTGGCATTTGAATAGGTTCAACGGTGGTGTCAACGGGGATGGGCTGTTTAAGTTTCTGGTCTTATAAAATTGTTTCGTATTTTTTAATCCTACGTGCATTGTGTGGTGAGGTCTAGGGTCCAGCAGTTGTGCCGGCTGAACACGCAGGTGAAGTTTAGGCCAGAGCATGGATTTAAGTAAGTACCTACTTACAGAGAATGATGATGATGAACTCAGAATTCTTCCAAAGGTACCTACCTACTTAAGAAATCATAAGTAAATCAATTTATGTAAATTAAGGTAGAGTGAAGCACCTTACCTGAACTGCGATATTTTCTGGCATAAACGAAAAGCCCCTGACGCACGTCTCCATTTTAATCCACTAGGATCAGGAGAAAAGACTGTTGATTCTTCTGCAAAATAAAATTGCAATGAGTAAAAATATGCCAATCTATGCCAATGAAAACCACCCAAAACATTCAATTCGAATTTTTGACGTGCGTGCGTGACTTTTTGCAATTAGAAATTCTCGTCTCTGTCAATTGTCAATATGCTATAAAGTACTTTTTAAGACTAGCTAGAGAGCGTTCCCAGTGTAAAAAAATAGTTCAGGCTTCCTTCTCATTTCTGTTCTTGCGTACAAGCCATATGCATGCATGCATGAAAAGAAAATTAAAGAATGAATTAAGAACATTCAAATCAATCATGCAATGAACAGAAATAAACTTTGATGTGATTGGTGCACTATAGCTGTTTATGTATGTGGATTGGTGTATCAAAAGGTATTGGATCGTACATGTGTATTACTTTTTACATTCACATAACAATTACTAAAGTAAATTAAGTATAATCAGTCAGTAAATAAAATATTCTACTTAATATTTTAATTAATTTGAATGGATAATGGAACATAGGATAACTGAGTAACGGTAGGTATCTATTTGAACTTTAAATGGTAAGGTCGTTGTTGTTGTTTGGCCTTGTGTTGCCTAGCAACGTAAAGCAAACAACAACAACCAATTGACAACGAAAAATAGGCAATAGGTACCAATAATAACTTCTTATTTTATTACAACAGCGAATTTTTTTCCAGTCCTTGTCATGTCATTCATAATTTCTGAGCGAGCTATTATAGCGTATTTTGATTTCAAAAAGCAAATCAAGATATTTCCCTTTTTATGGACGTACCTACTTAAGTACTACTTTTTAATATCTCAGAGTAGTAAATATTATGCTTGTAAACAGATATACAAAAAAGCTCATACGCTAAAAGCAGGTGCACGACTAATAACGTGGGTGTACCTACATTTATAATTATTCAATGATCGCTATCGTACGATCAGCCTATCTATCGGGTAGTGCAAGGTTGTGAGTAATAATGTTATTAGGCGCTCGGCCGCATGACGGGATGGGCGCACCGTCGCTTCCAGCGCTGCCGGCCCAGGGCGTGAGGCATTTTCCACAGTGGAGCAAGACTGCTATCTTGACGTTGTCAAGCATCGATGATGATATTGAGGAGGTGGGTAGAATCAGTTATTATTTCAACGCCAGTCTTCTTTGTACATTAGTTATGTAGATAGACAACATACAGATTCTTTACTAGGTAGGTTAAGTTTCGCAATTCGAGTCGCGAGAAATCGCTCGGTGTGGGCTGCGCTAAATCGGACATTCTGGAGATTTTCAGGGGAGGCCTATGTCCAGCCGTGGACCTAGTACGGCTTATATTACAATGACGACGCGTGATAAGTAGGTAGGTATTCAGTTATTTCCCGTCCTACATCTAGTTACATTTTAATTATTTATTCAAGTCTCGGTTGTTGTTGGTATAAATCAGCCGTACAGGAGGAGAAAAAAGACTGACTGATAGGAAAAGCCAAGTCTTGATTACTCCTCCTAAACATGTGACTCTCGATAACTTTAGATCTCGCATCGTCGGTGGCACTGCAGTCGTGTAGATTTTCACTTTCTTTTTCCTACGACTAATCATCAAAACTAGAAACGGGAAATGTATTTAAGTAACACTATCAGACCAAAAAAGTACCTTCCTATCTTTAAAATTATTTATATTTTTGGTATTAAGTATCTTATATAAGTAGGTCTGTGGTATAGGTATTAAGTATATACGTTCTTTCAAACTCAAGATACAAGTTTTAAGATAGGTAGTTCTAATTAGACGTCTTAGTTTAATAATCGAAATGGTTTGTGCATCAGTAACTAGTGTGTAACTACTAAATAAATACCTAGGTACTAATACAAATGGGGCGGCGGCGTGGTACCCTATAATAGTATGCCGTTGGTACAACAAACTATGGCAATAGCTCAAGTATTCTAGACGTCCAGTGGTAAGATCAGTCAGTTCTCGTTATTTTCGTAGGTGCTGCATAAAAAGCAGATCGATGTTTTTATGATAATGTACCAATGTGGGGTCCCCGTTACAGTCTCGATCGTCCTCAATCAAAGCGCATAATAATATACCTAGGTACACAAACTGAGAAGCTTTTTTACCTAGTTGATATAGGTACTTACGTACGTAAAGAAATATAATTGCATGACACTATTTATGTATCTTACTTCCGTTGACCACAGAATGATTATATTACACCTTATATTGCGGTTTTTCTTACCTAGTCAATAAATAATTAATATCTTTATATGACTTCCTCCTTTAAACCAGGAAGTTTCTTTACATTTATGGGATGTATTATAAATAGGTGTATAGGGATGTGTCTAAAATGGCATTTCAATTTATGCAATTAAATACCGCATTCGTATTCTAGAGGATAGGTAAGTAGTTTGTGTAGGGATTATGGCAGAACCCATCTCTTTGTTGTTTGCCATTTTGCACGTCCAACTATTGACGTAGGTTAGGTGTGCTGAAAGGTAAATGTTCCTTGCCCAGCCAACAAAAGATAAAAGAAAAGTTGAAGTAACACACAGTCTACTTTAAATTTTCTGTAGTTACCTACAAGAAAACATAGTTATTTACTAAGTACCTACCTACTGACTTTCTATTTTTACAGGCCTTGAATTACCAGCTAGATATCGATCCATAATAAATCTAAATAATTCATCGCTTTCTTCTCTATTACCTACCAATATAAGTTAGGTATACTGCGTTGCGATGATGCAATTTTTGAAATATAAAAAAGCCCTAAAACTTTAGTTTTATCTTTCATCATTTTCACGATTTCTACTCGACTTTCAATTAAATCAATAGTGTTGCTAAACAATACACCAAGCATTGGGTGTTTCTATTAGAGGGCGCTTAAATTAGGTCAAAACTCTACCACAAATATACACGTTTATTTTATCATGGTTATTCATCCATGATTTTATTTAATTTTCCATGTATAAATACTACTATTTAGATACTATTACATTACTTAATATTTCATGCTTTTTTAAAAGCCACGGCTTCCAGCCATTCACTCCCAACACTAATTAACAACGGTGATCGGGCATCACAGAAAAGGATTAATCAAACATTCGTCTTGCGAAATCAAGCTATTATCAGACAGTCTGATGACACGCCAATATACCATCGGAGGATTTGGCACGGAGCCATAGCTGGATAGTGACAGAGACGCCGTGAGTCAGCGGTACGCGGAACCTGTGTGCGGCGGCGCGATCGATAGACACTGCACCCCTCCTGCCCTCTTGTTCGTCCCCTCGCGCGCCCTGCACCTGCCCCACAAAACGAACCGCCTCGCCGTCCGACACAAGACAAAATAAAGAAAACTCCCGAAAATTTATCGGAAAATCCTTAAAAAGTGCTTTGCTGCGTCAATTTCATAGTACCTATACATTTCTATCGATAAGACTAGTTCTTCAGTTCAAGGTCGTTTGGGTCATCGCCCTTTAACTAGAGAAACATCTACCTCGTTATAGTGAAATAATATTTATATGGTGTTTATTTTGCTCTAGAACTGCGTATTTTTAATTATTACGTGTAACAAGGTCGTAGCTTGTACAGATCTTCGTGCAAATGCTGAATTTCTATCATTGGTCGGTCGCGCGTGCTCCGAGGCGGTTCACAACAAAGGAAGTTGAACTAATTACTAGATACGCTTTACTTTGTCACTGATTTTGTGATTTATAAATACTATAGTGCAATTATGGCATCTAAAGTGCTAGTGCCAGCGGCTCCAGCACCATTTACAAAGCTACAAGTAAGTAATTTTCAACACACACAGTGATCTAACATTTCTCGTGGAAGAATAATTTATATGGCTTAGAGTTTATATTTTTATCTGCCTGTAATTATACTATGAAAGGTAGCAATCCTTTTATCACTTAATTAAATTATTTAAACCACTCATGCGTTATTCACTCTCTGTAGTGCACTGTGCAGCACAATGAGATGGCCAAACACAAAGGAAACGTTAACCGGTCATTGACTATGAAAAAATAAATGTAATAAGTAGGTAGGTACATCGTGAATTTGTGACTGTGTCCAGTCAAGTAGGCTTTCCCACCACACCTCCTCCGCCCGCCTTGGGAAAACCGACCCCTTCTACCTGAGTATTCGCTTGGAGAACTATTAGATAACGTCTCTCGTAAGATGTTTGTGCAAATTAAAACATGTTTTAGACAGAGAAACTTAATTGCCCTTAAACCCAGAAAAGATCAATTAAGAGTTTAAGACGTAATAAGGCACTTGGGTTTCTTGATTATCAAAAAACTGTCTGTTGAACAGGTGAAGAAATCCCCACCAGAGCCCGCTGGCAGTGGCTTCATCATCAGCGGTGACCCTGCGTCGAGGGTCGCGCACCTAGAGCACAGCGTACGCTTTCTCCAGGAACAGCATCGGCTGATGCTGAACGGCCTTCATGCCGAAATCGAAGCTTTAAGAGAGAGAAACCGAGGTAACCCTTCCATCAAATGAATTTTTATACAGGTTTTAATCTTGCAGGGCTTTGATGACATGACAACCTACATTTCCACATTGACGTGTGTCAGACACGCCAGGTTACGGAAATGTTGCTTGTGATATTGATTTTTATGTCGAGTGTTTGTGTATTAGATACAATGACCTAGGAGGTAGAATAATTATGTTATGTACTCTCCATCAATGACTTATGTTATGATGGGCCATGGATAAGTAACCAGACACAATAAATAATGTTTAAACTTCGTGGACTATGAATAAGTATTAGAGTGCAGGAGGCGCTCTTAAATCTAATTATGTCTGTTCTGCGAGCGGAGATCATTGTTCAACGAACTTATTAAAATAATACATAAACAACTCTGAATGCTTATTCACATGACTTCATTTTGGACTCATGAGATAAAATCAGCTCCACTGCAAGTAAGTCTTAGTCTACAGAAATTCAAAATACCCTTTTAGTACATAAGTATTGCTTTTATGGTTTAGGCATCTGGTATTTGACGTTGACCCCTGCGCGGAACGTGCATCTCCACTTTAACGACATATTTATGCAATGCTCTGAGCAGAGTATGTTTAGTATCGAACTTGCGTAAGTAATGAGTCACTTGCTTTATATATCAGTCAAACAGATTGGACAGACTTATTTTCTAAAAATAACTCCATTTGAACCTGAAGTAAAAATACCTACTGTCAAATTTGGTACCTACACGAAATTGTTCAACAAAGTTCTTAATTTTCATTAGACCTTATGGGACTCTTGGGGCGTCAGAAAATTCATGTCATACATATAATATTTAAATCTAGGAAATGAAGTGTTCACACTGATTTTTGTTCACTTCAATCTTTTTTAAGGTAAAGTAAAGAAGCGACCAAGAAACCTCTTCGGTAGATACTATTGTGATGATGAGGGTATTTTTGTTGCAGACTTGCAGTTCCAGTTGATCTTCAACAAGGAATCTAAGGAGTCATCTCCAAAACAAACTTCGCCTACGCCGAGTATCGAAGAGAATATCGAAAACAGCGAGGTAAATCATTTAAAAATTAATCAAAACAATTTGGTAGGTCGCGTCACGCTCAAGAAATTAGTAAATCACTGATAGATATCAATTAAGCATGCGTGCAACTATTTCAACTAAAAACGTAACTTGACCTAGATTCTAGCAACAAGGTTTATTATAATAGCTAGAAACAGGATTTAAAATTTCAGGAAGATAAACTGAAAAGCGAAGTTGGTCGTTTGGAGAAAGAAGTGGCCGAAGCCAGGAGCGAAGTACAAGCAGCTGAGGCTCATGTGGTTCAGCTCCGCCAGTTGGTCAAGGTTCAAGCTGAGTATGTAGCCATTTATAGAAACAGACTACCATTTTTTAATGCGTTGAAATGATGGAGTAAGATTTAATTAACCCATTTCAGCAAAATACGCGAACTCGAAGTAATACCGAAATGTGCGACTTGCGAGGAGAACGCAGCAGGTGCCGCCCCGTCTGGAGGCGAGGACAACGCGGAGTCTCGCGCTGAGTTGCGCGCGCGCCTCGCTGACGCTGAGAAACTCGTGCGCCGGCTACGCGCCGAGGCTGAGCGCAGGCGCAGAGAGGTAACTAACTTTGACACGTCTTCCATCGTAAATCACACAAATACAACCCAAGCTAGGCTTTCTTTAGATTGGAATTTGTTGCACTGAAAGAAACTGGTAGATACCGATCATTACCGATGGTAAAATTAGATAAGAGTTCAATACAAAATGAAATAAATCGTCAAAAACACAAAAAGAACCTGACAATTTCTAGCTAAAGCTATACTCGCATATTTGTGTAAGTCTCGTTGCTCAATCAAATTCATTTTATTTGTCCCTTTGAAAGAAACTACCCACCGGTCCTCTGTTCATGTCATTTGATCTCTGCAAGTTTTCCATCTTTCTATTTGATGTGACTTATCCAGATTGATTCTTCGCTTCTTTCTTGATCCAGAGCATTCGTTCTTATATTGAATTGCATAATTATAATTGCAATGAGTGATTACATAGGTGATTAGGTACTAAAATGACCAGTTGCAAATGTTGATTTGGTACTAAGTTTGTATGTGTGTGGAGGTGGCGGCAGCGGGCGTCGTCGGCGCGGGCGGCGCAGTCACTAACCTCTTGTTTGACGGCACGGCCGCAAGGCACGCACACGTACGTCCCGGCTCGCGCATGCGCCTGCCGGCTGCCGATGTAGCTTCACCGAACAGCTGGAACCACCTGGAACCATGTTGTTTCCCTTGACCTTTTATTACTAGGGCTTGCATTGAGAGCAAGATTGCTTGGCTTCCTGATATCAAGCAAAAGCTTACCGGGGAGATGCTTACTAGGTAAATATGGTTCTGGGTGAATAAGTCCATTTGCATAAGTAAGCCCTGTTCAAAGCAGATAAATTAATAATCTGCTATCAATCAATTCTATAATATCTACGTTACTCATGCCCTATCCAATCAATGCTTTCCTCTTGTATACGAGAAAACAATTCCAAATACTCTTAGAGTTTGGCACAAAGCAACGTCTTTGTAGCCTAGATTGCTAAAAATGCCTGTATTCGTGTGAAGCCACGTCGGTAGCCGCAGAGCAGTGAAACGCGGACGCGGACGGGACAACGCGTGACGTCATCCGATTTTAAAACTTCTGTATTTCCTATATGCACTTAAAATAAGTACCAATCAAGCTTTAGAGTTACGTAAGTCGACGCATGGTTTGGGTTTGATTTCTGTTATGTCCCGTCTTCGTTGCGTTTTCTTTTACCTTGTTTGCTTGGTAGAGTTGCGATTTTACTATCTAGCTCTTGGTGTACACATTGATTCGAGGTAGGTACCTGCTAAAATTTCATCGAGTTACGTAGACATCTAATTTGCATAGAAAGCACCATAGATTACGCTTAATTACACTTTTTAATTCTAAAATCGAGGTGCATGCTGGTAGGTAGTAGGTACCTACCTTAATATAAGGATACCTACATACCTACTTACCTACCTAAAGAAGGTAGGGTACAAACAAGCATACTATTCTACCTACCCACTAATAGCCTACCTATCTAGCTTTTTCGGTGTGCAAAATGATTTTTAATGTATTGAATAATGGCTTTTTTTACAAAAATTTACTGATCAACCTAACTTCCAAGTTGTAATAAAACTTGTCGCACCTAGTTGCAGTGTATGAAGAACTCTCTACACGCGAGCTTGCGCGCCACCGGGTTGGACGCGTTCGGATTTCAAAACAACTACCACTTCCCGCCAGTGCACCACACACCGGACTTTTGGCGGGAGCCGATTAGAGAGTAAGAAAAACTTTTAATTTTCAATCAATGAATTTTGATTTATAAGAGTAAAACGAGAACGAGAAAGATAAAGATGAATAAAAGTAACTTATTTGATCTATCTTTCAACAGACGTCGTTGTCGCTTGGTCGAGTGGGGATTTTTATGGAAACGGAAGTTGTTTGCTTCAACCTATCTAACAAGCATAACATAATACAACAAAAAGAGCGGGTTTCATTCGAATCAGTGGGAGGGAACTTCGCTACCATACGAATTATGGTATCAATAATTTCGTATAGATAAGTAGGTAGGTAGGTAGGGCGGGCGGTGAGCGGAATTACATTTTGTTGGATCTTCTTAGATACCTATGGCTTTGCTCATAATTTTGTATACCTACTTATCCGCAACACAGCGCTAGAATCTATTAGATATTTGTATCTCTTTACCTTATCCGTGGCTCAATGACCAACCGAGCTCCGACCGACCGAAGTCTACTCCATATGTTAAGGTCTCTATACACTGAAGCCGGAGGCGGAGCGAAGGCGAAGGCGTGCGAGTTGTATTCTATGGAATCCTATGAAAGCCTACACACACACACCGCAGACGGGTGGCGGCGCGGTGCCATAGGAAAAACCGCCACGCCTGCGCCTTCGCCTCCGCTCCGCCTCCGGCTTCAGTGTGTGGACAGTTTTATACTTTAATGGTTAATTCTGTCTCTATTCTACCTGACTCAGGTAAATTAATAACTATGTACCTATATAACTATGTGTGTGTGTACACTAGGTATATGTATAACTATATGTATAAAATCAGGATATATAGCACGTTTGTATCGTGTTTGTTGCAGAGACGTGAGCGGTCGCGGCCGCAGCTCGCGGCGCGCCGTACTGCTGCCCGAGCTCGGAGGCCAGGCCGGGCACCGCGTCGTGGGCGCCACGGTCTACGCCAACAGTAAGATATCAAAGAGTATCCTCTCATTACCATTCCATATTCAAAAATAGACGCGTGCGATCGTCTACCGGACTCACCACAACACCAGTTTAAAAGCGGTACCTATTACACTACACGATATTGAGTAGTTAGGGCGATTAGGGAGCAAGGCCTGCCGGGTCCGTCCCTTAGGGACCTTAAATCTTATTACACCACTCTTAGTTAGGGTTAGGGTCCCTGAATATCGTGTAGTGTAATACCCCTTTAAATCATCCAATGAACAACACAGTACCAACTCCGATTGTCAGAAAGACTGGTGATGCGTAATAAAACGACACGTCTCAGTAGAAGTTATATATTAGAAAAATCTTACACTGATAAAGGTCTCCATACACTGAAGCCGGAGGCGGAGCAGAGGCGACGACGGCGCGTGGCGGTTTTTCCTATGGCACCGCGTCGCCACGGCCTGCGGTGTGTGTGTAGGCTTTCATAGGATTCCATAGTATACAACTCGCACGCCTTCGCCTCCGCTCCGCCTCCATGTGTTATCTCTGTTGTCAGACCACACGTCCCGCCCTCGACAGAACGGTTACGAGCACAAGAACAAGAAGCCGCAACCAACTTCCTCCAACGAACTCAGCAATGGGAAGAGTCCAGACCAAGATCCCTCGCAGCCAGGTAGACTTTCATTACACCTACCTAATGCTGGACACTCCACACAGCATAATCACGCACTAAGCTAAGGAAAGCTTGTGTTAAGTGTACTGTAAGGTACCATAATTGGACTGATTCATGGAAAAATGATCCAACCCACAACTGACCAGGTTGTGGGTTGGATAATTTTTGCATTAATCGGTCCAATTATGGTACCTTACAGTACAACAACTGACTAGGTTGTGGGTTGGATAATTTTTGCATAATTCGGTCCAATTGAAACTAGGTAGGTTAGGTACATTATGAAAACAAAGATGGATTTATTATTAGATATTCAGAAAATATCCAGAGCCAGTACTTATCTGCAGATTAGGGAATGGACACCGGTATTCGGTATTACCGAAAAACCGGTAATACCGAGCTATTTAAGGCACTTCGGAATACCGGTATTGAAATTGCTAATACCGGTAATTCGGTATTTTGAATTAAACGTAAAAATAAATGAAAAAACTCATGAGGCGGCTCTGGATTACACAAATTTACTTTATTATACTAATTTATATTTATTTTAAATTTATAATGATTGTAAAATTGATGGACAGTCTACGTTTTCGCTTCAGCATGTCTTCACGTGGTCACAAACCGACTTCAAAATAAATAAACGTACAAATTCCCGTAGGCTAGTGTGAGACTGTTTGTTGATTTAAATCTTTACTTTTATAGTACGAGCAAGCAGATAGACGGACGCGGGTGGCTTTGAGCTAGCCACCAAGCTAATAGCGAGCATAGCGTCAGGGACATTATTTCTGCATGCATAAAGCTCAAAACTGACTGGCGAAATTAACGACGAATGCACGTGCAAGTGAAAAAAACTGTTGAACCTGTAATTTCTTGGGAATAAAACCGTCAGACCCGTGCGTCTTTCTTTGTCAGGCACATTTTCAATTGCATGGTGCGCTCCGGCACGGTAGGCGTTCTCTATCAATTGTTATTGTTACTACGCACGAGCACAAGGTTCAAACGGTAATCAGTGTATCGTATTAGGCAGTGACAAGTTCAAAAACAGTTTGTGTTGTTGGTTTGGTATTGGAGACAAAAACAATCACCGAAAGAATAAACGGTAAGTAATATTTCATATCATTTCATATATTAATTTCTCAAACAATTTACCATAACGGAAGTTTTATATTGCACGTCTTATTGTCTAGAGCAAATAAATAACTATGATACTGAATTACTGATGGATGTCAATAGGCTTATTATGAATGAATTCAAAACAAAAAGGTTTTTCAACCGCTGAACGACCGAAATGTAGGTGGATCTCAATTCTACTGTATTTATTTTAGTTTTTTTGTATGTTACCTCCGAATTTTTCTCTAGGTGATACGGTTTGATGATTCTTTCGTTACTTGAAAGTTATTGCTTATCTGGTGGTCTTGTCGATTACTTTCCTATTTAAAAGTCTTCAATATAAAATATCCTCCTCCTCCACAGTGGGAGAACTCCTAAGGCGTGGAGCGGGAGTTTGGTGGTGCTCTTTTTTAAGAAGGGTGATAAAACTCTCCTTAAAAATTACAGACCCATCACATTCCTGAGCCACATCTATAAGCTGTTCTCACGAATCACGAATCGTCTCGCCAGGAGATTTGACGAGTTCCAGCCACCAGAATAGGCCGGATTCCGCGGAGGATATGCCACCATAGACCACATACACACAGTCAGGCATTTTATACAGAAGTCCGAAGAGTATAATCAGCCCCTGTGTCTCGCTTTTGTGGACTATGAGAAAGCCTTTGACTCCGTCAAAACCTGGGCTGTTCTGGAATCCTTACAGCGATGCCAAGAAGACTATCGCTACATCGAAGTGCTGAGGTGTCTCTATGAAGCTGCCACTATGAGTGTCCAAGTACAGGACCAGCAGGCTAAACCTATCCAATTGCGCAGAGGAGTGAGACAGGGGGATGTCATATCCCCGAAACTGTTCACGAGCGCATTGGAAGATATGTTTAAGACGCTGGACTGGAAAGGTAAGGGCATTAACATAAACGACGATTACATCTCACACCTGCGATTCGCTGATGACATAGTCATAATGGCGGAGTCGCTAGAGGAGCTGACCCACATGCTGGACGGCCTAGCTTTAGCCTCGCGATGTATCGGTCTTGGCATGAATTTGGATAAAACCAAAGTCATGATCAATGGCCACATTGTTCCGGAACCGATCGTCGTAGATCTTCTTGAAATTGTTTCCGAGTATACTTACCTTGGGCAGATTGTACAGCTAGGTAAAAACAATTTTGAGAAGGAGGCCAAGAGGAGGATCCAGCTAGGCTGGCAGCATTTGGGAAACTACGTCAAGTCTTCTCGTCATCCATACCGCAATGTTTGAAAACGAAAGTTTTCAATCAGTGCGTCCTACCCGTAATGACCTACGGAGCAGAGACGTGGACACTCACGGTAGGGCTGGTCCACCAGTTCAAAGTCGCCCAGCGAGCTATGGAAAGAGCTATGCTCGGAGTCTCTGAAGGATAGAATTCGTAACGAATACATCCGACAGAGAACCAAAGTTATCGACATAGCTCAAAGAATTAGCAAGCTGAAGTGGCAATGGGCCGGCCATATGTCGCGAAGAATCGACAACCGTTGGGGTAAACGTGTTCTTGAGTGGAGACCGCGACTCAGTAAACGTAGTGTAGGACGCCGTCCGGCCAGGTGGGATGACGATCTGCGAAAGACTGCTGGCAGATGCTGGATGCGTCAAGCTAAAGACAGGGCGCTATGGCGCTCATTGGGGGAGGCCTATGTCCAGCAGTGGACTAATATAGGTTGATGATGATGATGAATATAAAATAGAATTATTAGTTATTAAGAGATTAGAGATAGACTTTCTAAAATACCTGTCCTATTTTCAGTTCCATCCAACCATGAAGTACGAGAAATATAAAAAAGAGCACCTCCAAACTCCCGCACCACGCCTTTGGAGTTCTCCCACTGTGGAGGACGGCATTGAAGTGGTTCTGTAGGTGCTGTATAACAGAGGCTCCTCCTGCCTTCAGAAGCTCTGAAGTCGTACCGTCCTCACCGGGGGCTTTTCAATTTTTAAGCTGCCTCAAAGCTAACACGATTTCGTCTTGACTGATGTCTGGCAATTCGTCGGTATAGTGGTTAGTTCAATAGGTAATTATAATTATGTCAGAAAAGATCTTTTTTGTTCTAAATGTTAATTATTTCGAATCTTTATTAATGTGTTATTAGGAATGTTTAAAGTTCAAAACGTTTTATTATCTATTTGATTTCATCGTGATTATTTTGTTTCATTGGTGTGTGAAAACCTTCGATTTATAAATGTTTAATAAAGTTTGTTGAAGTTGTTTTTTGGTCCAGTTTGTTTGGTCTTGTTTTTGGAACAAGGTTCAAGACTATAAAAAAACTCAAAACAACCAACAGCTGTCACAATATCCATGAAGTTTTCCATGTTGTAAACTGTTTTTTTTAAGTACCTACCTACAGTAGACCTGATCCTTACATGACGTGATAGTAGGGTTCGTACACACATATTTGACTTTGAGGTAGGTATAAAGACATTTTAATTAAAAAAAAAAAAAGTGTCCCTCAAATGAGAATTTATTATAATTTTATTCCTAAATAACGTCTCTTTTTGAAAATATTTCAATGTTGATACAAAGGTATGTATTACCTATTATTTTTGTTTCATTTTTTCAACATTTTCAGAAAGCCGTCTAAGCTCCAAAAAAGATCATTTTCTGCCGAGCCTAAAATGTAATGTGGACCCTAATGTTACATACCCAGAGTTGCAATTAGTTGTTACCAAAATGATTCAACATGGTAACGGTGAGATTTTGATTTGTTATTGTTTATCTAACATTGTTAACTTATGACTAACGAAGTTTTAAAACTAACATAATAATATGTCCCTATGATCCCACAACTGGGGAAAGGCTTTTCTTTTTTAGCCTATCTACTTACCACATAACAGCCTACCTATAGGTAGTTAGTTACTATTAAAATATAATATACAAATGTAGGTACTTATGATGTATTAAATTTAATAAAAAAACTAGCTTTCCGCTCGCGCCTTTGCCCGCGTAGACTATAGGATTTGTCCTGCTCTTCAATTTACCCATTTGATCTATTACAATCGAGCTTCTTGTTAGAGAGTTACTAAAACACTAAAAAAAACCTCTAGGGATAAAATTTACATAAAACCCTTCTTATCGGGTCTCTTTAAAGTAAAAGGTACCCAGCCTTATAGGTTCAGCTGTCAGCCGTTCAGCGTTTTGGGCTGAACGTCTCCAAAAATCGTTTGTTCTTTTTGAAATTGAACAGGTACCAATTAGGTAAATTGGTCGAATACCTACTTTAACTTAAGATAATCTCCCCATGCTAGCTTTTGGTCCTGGGAAAAATAATCCCCGCCTACCCTCATTCCGTATATTGCGGTCTTAAGTTTAAATGACATTACTGTTACAAGGATTTGTAAAGTCTAATATCGTTATAGGATTTTCATTATCTTCCTAACAGTGATCTTTAATTCCAATATCAAGATTTTCATTATCTTCCTAACAGTGATCTTTAATTCCAGTATCAAGATTTTCATTACCTTCCTAAGAGTGATCTTTAATTCCAGTATCAAGATTTTCAATATCTTCCTAACAGTGATCTTTAATTCCAGTATCAAGATTTTCATTACCTTCCTAACAGTGATCTTTAATTCCAGTATCAAGATTTTCATTATCTTCCTAACAGTGATCTTTAATTCCAGTATCAAGATTTTCATTACCTTCCTAACAGTGATCTTTAATTCCAGTATCAAGATTTTCATTACCTTCCTAACAGTGATCTTTAATTCCAGTATCAAGATTTTCATTATCTTCCTAACAGTGATCTTTAATTCCAGTATCAAGATTTTCATTACCTTCCTAACAGTGATCTTTAATTCCAGTATCAAGATTTTCATTACCTTCCTAACAGTGATCTTTAATTCCAGTATCAAGATTTTCATTACCTTCCTAACAGTGATCTTTAATTCCAGTATCAAGATTTTCAATATCTTCCTAACAGTGATCTTTAATTCCAGTATCAAGATTTTCAATATCTTCCTAAAGTGATCTTTAACTCCAGTATTAAGATTTTCAATATCTTCCTAACAGTGATCTTTAATTCCAGTATCAAGATTTTTATTACCTTCCTAAGAGTGATCTTTAATTCCAGTATCAAGATTTTCATTATCTTTCTAACAGTGATCTTTAATTCCAGTATCAACAGTGAACGCCGACGGCAACCGGGCGCGGCCGCGTCGTCCGCACCGCAAGCACGCCGCCGAACATACGTAACTACACACAAACACACCACACACTACACACAAACGTACGCGTGTGTATCTGGCTGAGGGGGCTAACGACTAAAGTTCAAAGTCAAAGTGCTTTATTCGAGAAAGATCGTTCTTCCGGACGGATGGAAAAGTCAAATACAAAGAGTAGGTATTGATCAGATTTTTTTATTAGTCTGTGGTATTTATTAGAAGCTAGATGGCCGACATTTTGAACTTTGTTATGGTGGCGAAAATTGGGCTCAAAACTTGGCATGAAAGTGGCAACCCAGAGACAAGTTGCAATAAACAATTAATAAATCTATGTAAAAATCATATGTACAAATTTCTAGCCTATAAATAATTTTAACAATATTTATTTTGAATCTAAAGCAATATAACTAAGAACGAAGCCTTGGTTTTGAACAATACAGCTCAACCAAACAGTGATATTCCTGAGTCCATCGTAATGCCTCGATGCACGTAGTGTCTATTTTAAGAGCTAAAGGGTAGGCTTTAAGTTCAATTCGCCTTGCACTTGGAGACTGGGGTGCCACTAACGCGCAGTGACGATAAAATCATAGCTTCTCGAAGCCAAAACTAGATGGCGTTAGTGATTCACACCAACTTCAAATAAATAAGGTCAATTTTGCTAAAAGTAGGTATTACATATACTATATTTACTATATGTTAAGGTTAGTTACTTAACAACACAAGATTTTAAGGATTCTAAAACGTGTAGATACATACATGTTTATTTTTAAATAATTGATTTTATCGTCAGGTTGTGCAAGATATTGAAGGTACAAAATTAGGCCTTACGGCAACGCAATAAGAATGTAACTAGGAGACTAGCTATTTTTTCCAAATTACGCCAATCTTCGTAGGCACGCCTTATATATATTTCTCGTTTTTATTCTAGAAAATAGGGACAACAACTAAAGCTAGATTTCAGATTTGAATAATTTCAGTTTAGTGCCTCCATTTTGATTCCAAGATTTAGATTAGCTTTTCTCTACCCTTGTAAGAGTAAAGTGAACTTTTATTACGTACTACTGCCAATATTAGCATTTTTGAATTACAAATGCCAATATTAGCATTTTTGAATTTTTTTTTTTTCTATATTGTTAAGGGCCGGCTAGTTACCGGTACGATCGATTCGAGTATCTGCTGAAAGAAAAAACAGCATAATCTATATATCTTTATATTTACTGCAAATGATTGAACAAATGAAATGAGACTGAATGGTTTGCTGTTTCAAATAGTCCATATAAAGTAGCATAAGTAAATTAAATTAGGTAGCTGTTATTTTTAAATTGAAAGAGCAAATCATAACCTGAAAATATCGAAAAAAATGCTGGAATGTACTTGGTTATTGTTTAATATTGCTTAATATTCATGATGTAACAGATAGCTATTAAGTTTAATAGCTATTTTTAGGTTGCTATGAATTTTGTATAAAGGAAGTGAGAAACGAAAGCAATAACAGATCGTACCGCTCTAGTGAAAGCCGGTCTTTAGGCTGTATTTGTGAGAGTGAAGTATTAAAGTTAAAATGCTATATCGTAGCCTTATCCAATATTACTCTTTAATTAATATCTATTATTGAATATTATGATGACTATTAATAAAATAAAATTATTTATTGCAAATTAAATCTGGTTTTATTCTTACTTCGAACAAGTAGGTACATCAATATCTTTATTTCTTTAGGCTTACAAAATAAACACTTAGACAAGTAAGGTAAGGCATCTATACACTCCAGCCAAACATTTGTACTTAAACAATTCACAACAAGAAAACAAACTCTTTTCTCTTTTTTTGACCTTTAATTTCAGATCAAATTGTTAGCAACATTCATTGAGGCCAAGTGCGTTTCAGGTTCGCAAACTGACTGTTCCACACTAACTTAATGTATGTGGTTCTTCCAATAGAAAACGAGTCTCGAATCATGCCTTTTTAAGAGTTCAGTACACAAAGGCTAGCACAAGGAACCCTTGTGTACTAAAACCAAAATAAAGTAGATTTTCAGGACTCTATTAATAAGCCTCTTTCTGTATGTCTCTCTCTTGACTCGAACATCAGCATGGATCAATGCTGATGCTGATATTCGCAACGACTCTGGGCCCGAATTTCACTAAATAAATCGCTTCACCATTGAAATAGCATCGTGTCAAAATAACAGTGATGAACTCTTTTTGGTATTCTACTAGCACAAACTTTTTGAGGTTCATTCATAGCTGTGACGGACGATCACGTTGATGACTACCAATTTGACATTCTAGTTATGAAAGTCTCTTCAAGCGCAAAAAATAGAAAACCAAATGCAAAAACGTCATTTTAGCCATCTTGATACCTAGTATGACGCTATTGAGACCTTTGTTTTGAAAGTAGTGGAATTCGGCCCCTAGTCTCTTCCATGTCTAGTCATCTTCTTGGACCTATTACTCATGTCATGTACATTTTGATGACTCGTTCGGTTCTGGTTCCATGCTTTGGTCTCCAGGTTGGGTGTGGTTTGACTCCAGATCCTCCGTGATGATGTACTGCTTCTGAAGAACATTGCCGTAGAACCACAGCATGCTGGCTTGTAGCCGGACGTCCTGCAATAAGAGAAAGTGTTTTAGTTTTATTGCGGTTTATTTAGAGATAGTTAAAACCCATAATATGTATATACATAACATACCTACGTAAATATAATTATCAAATAAGGAAAGACCTACTGATTTTCTCTTTACTTAAATTTGAAGGTGGTTTTTCACTGCATATTGAAAGTATAGAACAAAGTAGCTTCCCACTGTCTGTATATCCCTTGTATGCTTACATCTTTAAAACTTCGCAACGGATTTTGATGCAGTTTTTTTTTATGTAGAATACACTCGTAAATGGAAACATCTAAAGGTTATTTCTATGCCATAAGAACTCATTTAAGGGATGAAAAGTAGCTTATATTATGTGTTATTCCAGCCAAGGTTAGAACTACGTCTACTTGAAATACAGCCCGATCCGTTCAGTAGTTTTTGCGTGTATGAGGAACAAACATCCACACAAACTTTCGTGTTTATAATATTAGTAAGGAAGATATGAGTGTTCGCTTTAGGAATAGCGTCTGCAACTATAAAATTAATACACGTGATATCTCACATTCCCTTTTCCCATTTCGTGATTATTTCCGAACCCCCCTTAAACCCCCATCGAGCCTCACGTGATTTAACTACAATGTATTGTGTCTTACCTCGTACAAAGAGTTGAAGAGCTGCCTTCTCTCCGTGCTCTGGTGGATGTGCGAGAGGAACCGGCCGAGCGCCTGTGCCGAGAGCGAGGCGAGCGTACGCACAGCGTACACCAGGCCGCAGCAAGCAGAGCCCGCGCTCGAGCTGGGACAATGTATTGTGTTGTGTCTTACCTCGTACAAAGAGTTGAAGAGCTGCCTTCTCTCCGTGCTCTGGTGGATGTGCGAGAGGAACCGGCCGAGCGCCTGTGCCGAGAGCGAGGCGAGCGTACGCACAGCGTACACCAGGCCGCAGCAAGCAGAGCCCGCGCTCGAGCTGGGACAATGTATTGTGTCTTACCTCGTACAAAGAGTTGAAGAGCTGCCTTCTCTCCGTGCTCTGGTGGATGTGCGAGAGGAACCGGCCGAGCGCCTGTGCCGAGAGCGAGGCGAGCGTACGCACAGCGTACACCAGGCCGCAGCAAGCAGAGCGCGCGCTCGAGCTGGGACAATGTATTGTGTCTTACCTCGTACAAAGAGTTGAAGAGCTGCCTTCTCTCCGTGCTCTGGTGGATGTGCGAGAGGAACCGGCCGAGCGCCTGTGCCGAGAGCGAGGCGAGCGTACGCACAGCGTACACCAGGCCGCAGCAAGCAGAGCCCGCGCTCGAGCTGGGACAATGTATTGTGTTGTGTCTTACCTCGTACAAAGAGTTGAAGAGCTGCCTTCTCTCCGTGCTCTGGTGGATGTGCGAGAGGAACCGGCCGAGCGCCTGTGCCGAGAGCGAGGCGAGCGTACGCACAGCGTACACCAGGCCGCAGCAAGCAGAGCCCGCGCTCGAGCTGGGACAATGTATTGTGTCTTACCTCGTACAAAGAGTTGAAGAGCTGCCTTCTCTCCGTGCTCTGGTGGATGTGCGAGAGGAACCGGCCGAGCGCCTGTGCCGAGAGCGAGGCGAGCGTACGCACAGCGTACACCAGGCCGCAGCAAGCAGAGCGCGCGCTCGAGCTGGGACAATGTATTGTGTCTTACCTCGTACAAAGAGTTGAAGAGCTGCCTTCTCTCCGTGCTCTGGTGGATGTGCGAGAGGAACCGGCCGAGCGCCTGTGCCGAGAGCGAGGCGAGCGTACGCACAGCGTACACCAGGCCGCAGCAAGCAGAGCCCGCGCTCGAGCTGGGACAATGTATTGTGTTGTGTCTTACCTCGTACAAAGAGTTGAAGAGCTGCCTTCTCTCCGTGCTCTGGTGGATGTGCGAGAGGAACCGGCCGAGCGCCTGTGCCGAGAGCGAGGCGAGCGTACGCACAGCGTACACCAGGCCGCAGCAAGCAGAGCCCGCGCTCGAGCTGGGACAATGTATTGTGTCTTACCTCGTACAAAGAGTTGAAGAGCTGCCTTCTCTCCGTGCTCTGGTGGATGTGCGAGAGGAACCGGCCGAGCGCCTGTGCCGAGAGCGAGGCGAGCGTACGCACAGCGTACACCAGGCCGCAGCAAGCAGAGCCCGCGCTCGAGCTGGGACAATGTATTGTGTCTTACCTCGTACAAAGAGTTGAAGAGCTGCCTTCTCTCCGTGCTCTGGTGGATGTGCGAGAGGAACCGGCCGAGCGCCTGTGCCGAGAGCGAGGCGAGCGTACGCACAGCGTACACCAGGCCGCAGCAAGCAGAGCCCGCGCATGAGCTGGGGATTATTTATACAGGGTTTTTAGATGAATTTGAATATAATTCGTTTTGCTTTACTCTTAGATGAAATCTTATCAAGAAGGCATATTACTCCATAAATGATTACATCAATGACGTTAGTGCTTGGCCAGATGTCGCTCAGTTCCACATCGACAATAGTATGTAATTATTTATAAGGCAAACATGTATTAGACACTTAAGTTATACACATGCTAGTGGTTTCTATTTCGCCTCTTCCACTAGTGGACAAAAAATTGAGGCGAATTAAATTTGACTTGTCTAAGTGCTTATTTTGTAAGCCTAAAGAAATAAAGATATTGATTATTGATTATTGATGACGCACAATGCGCATGACGTATTCACTACATAGTATAAAACAAAGTCGCTTTTTCTGTCCCTATATCCTCATGTCCCTTTGACTGCTTAAATCTTTAAAACTTCGCAACTATAAACTAATCACTCTATCTATTAAAAAAAACCGTATCAAAATTGATTCAAGAGGAAGGTTTATACATTTAATAAAACCGTGCGAAGCCGGGGCGGGTCGCTAGTATGTAATATATCAGTTATCTAGTACCCATAACACAAGCTTTGAGTAGCTTACTCTAGGGCTAGAAATGTAAAAAAAAAAGCAATAGAAATACAACAGAAGTATTTTGTTTTTCGCATTTAGTTGTAAGTTGTAATGTAAGGTGAAAATTAATAAAAATAGCAGATAGAATGTTTATTTTCTACCAATTATCTACGCCTACTTACCAGATTGCGAAGAAGAGAAATTGTGTTCTCTAATCTAGCGTAGAATAGAAAAGAAAAGCTCTTGCCGCCGGAAAGTCTTTGAGAATGATTAGGTAGGTTCCTACTTAGTTACACTTACAAAACTGCAGAATGTGTAAAACCTGAGATCACATATTTTTTTTTACATATTCATTTATTCAATCGTAGGTATTAACTATACACTTGATTTCGTTCTTAAGCTAACAGATAAAATTAAGATTAATACCAACAAAGTCATACAAGCTGCTGTATAGGGGCATTGTCAAAATTAACTAAATTAAAGCTAGGTACCTAATCTAACAAACAATACATATGTCATAGTAAAAATTAGCTGCTGTAAAGGGGCATTGTCAATTAAGTAAAATAGAAATAATTTCAAATTGATTTTCATAAATGTCAGGGAAAGATCAAAAAACAAACTTGTAAACAAAACATACCGGCAATTTATAACAGCTGTTTTTCCTCCAAAGCCTCGGAAATGGTGTAATAACTCTTTTGCATGAGTATATATTTGAGTTTTCTTTTAAAACATAAAGAATTATGATCTTTTATTTCATCACTCAGTTTGTTGAACATTTTTACACCAATACACAAATAACTTTTAGAAACTTTGGATAATCTACATGCCGGATGCAGAATGTTGCCACCATTTCGCGTATTATAACTGTGTGCTGCCGCCAGTGTCTGGTAACCTTGCCTATTTTTTTTTACATACATAAGGCACTGTAGTATATATTCTCCAGTAAATGTTATGATACCTAAATTTGAGAAGAGATTTCGACAAGAGTCTCTCGGTTTAAGACCTAAAATAGACCTAACTGCTCTTTTTTGAAGTCGAAAAATTCTTTCTGATGTTGAAGCATGACCCCAAACCAGCAAACCATATGTCATGAGACTATGGAAATAGGCAAAATATACCGTCCTAGCGGCATCCATCCCACAGAGTTCTCTTACTTTTTTAATGGCATAACAGGCAGAACTTAGTCTACCCGCTAGACCGTCAATATGATCCTTAAATATTAATTTGGAATCTACTTCGACGCCAAGGAATTTTATTTTTTTTGTGATTTTAATCCCGATACTATTACTTACATCATTGATTCCATTGGCATCTACTATATTTGTAGCTAATGAAAAATTTGTCAAATTCGTTTTAGTAGTGTTGAGCAAAAGGTTATTGCACTCAAACCACTGTGTGATTTTTGCGATAACATTGATTATTTTATTTTGAATGTCAATATTTTTATCACAATTAATTAATAAAGAGATGTCATCAGCAAACATGTAAATGTCAATATTCTCATCAATAGTGCAAGCACTTATGTCATTAATATAAATTAAAAAAAGTAATGGTCCCAAGATAGACCCTTGTGGAACACCAATGTGAATATCCTCCTCCATTGAGGTGGTTCCGTTAGCGTATACTACTTGTTTTCGTGATGAAAGATAAGATTGGCATAGAAGAAGATCCGCACCCCTGACACCGTAGCGTTCGAGCTTGGCAAGGAGGATATCGTGATTGACACAGTCAAATGCCTTGGAGAGGTCACAGAAAATACCAAAGCTTTTTAATTTAGCATCTAAAGCACCTAATATGCTTTTTATTATCTCTGACAAGGCATCAGTAGTTGACAGTCCTTTGCGAAAACCAAATTGCGTTTTGCTTAGTATCATATTCTCACTTAGTAAGCCTTCCAGTCTAACAAACATGATTCTTTCGAATACTTTACTAAAAATAGGTAAGAGCGATATAGGCCGGTAGTTCTGTGCGTCACTTTTATCCCCCTTTTTGTGGAGCGGAATGACTTTTGCTAATTTAAGTATGTCCGGAAAAGTACCAGACTTAAAAGCGTTATTTATTACATCTGTTAGGGGAATAGTTATTTCATCGGCAATTGACCTGATTATTTTAGATGATAAATGCCAATAGTCAGTTGAAGTTTTAGATTTCATATTTTTAATTACTTTGTTAACTTCTAAATAAGTAGCATCATAAAATACGTTCCTTTTAGATTCTAGTGATAGTTTCTGGCTTAAAACACCGAGTCTGAGCACGGAAATATTCCGTTCAAAAGCTACCTTTAAAAATACTAACCGGTGCTCAATCATCAAGTCTTCAATACGGTCGATAATCGCACTCTCTAGCAGTCCGTTGTCTTCGAAGTCTCGATGGCAGCTCAGTATGAAGTACAGGCGAAACACGCCCTTACAGCGCACCTTGGCGGTCGACTCGATGATTTGCTTGAGGCGGTCTATACTGAAAGTAAGGTAAGGTTAACCCTGATGTTTGGTGATATCAAACAAGATAAACGAATTTTACTACAAAACCCTTCATAGTTTCACGAATTCATTATCACTGTAAGCGGGTTAACTAGTTCTCACACAAATTAGATTCGTAGTTATTTTATGTAAATGTTGCTGTAGAATGAACGAACAATACTAAGACATTTATCAAGATTTATGACATAAGTCTCCCCTAATGAGCGCCATACCGCCCTGTCTTCAGCTTGCCGCATCCAGCATCTGCCAGCAGTCTTTCACAGATCGACATCCCACCTGGCCGAAGTGCGTACTACACTACGTTTGCCAAGCCGTCTACTCAAGAACTTTACACTACGTTTGACGAGTCTATATCCAGAGTTTAAAAGTTTATAGATAGCAATACGCTCGCTCAGCGTGCTATGGAAAGAGCTATGCAGTGGCAGTGGGCCGGCCATATCTCGTGAAGAACCGACAACCGTTGGGGTAAACGTGTTCTTGAGTGGAGACCGCGACTTGGTAAACGTAGTGTAGGACGCTCTCCGGCCAGGTCGGATGACGATATGCGAAAGACTGCTGGCAGATGCTGGATGCGTCAAGCTGAAGACAGGTCGCTATGGCGCTCATTAGGGGAGGCCTATGTCCAGCAGCGGACTAATATAGGCTGATGATGAGATAGCAATGTACTTGGTTCATTATACCTCATCTCGTCTCTCATCTGGCTAGCGTACAAGCTGAGTGCGTAGACAGCGGCCTCCGCCGCGTCCCCCCCGCGCCCCGCCAGCCGGCACAGCGCGGCCCCCGCCCCCGCCCCCTCCAGCGCGCCGCACGCCGCGCCGCCCGCGCCACACATGTTGCCTACCGTCCACGCGGTCACCACCTCGAAAAGAACAAGTTTTTTTTCATTACTCATACTCGGAAAGTATGTCTGAACATGTCTGAAGAGCGGGTTGAAAGTGATACTTCGTTTTCAACTGGCAGCTATAACGTTACTATTGAACCATGATAGTGGCAGAAAATCGCCTTAGCGACAATTCACTGAATTCAAAGAATATGAAATACAAGGCAGTATGGCTTTATGGCTTTCGCCTATCCTAGGACTACCCTTGGGTAACAATGTACCAAAACCAAAACCAAAACAAAAAGTTCAAAAACGTATAATCGCTCAAGCACAGCTAAAAAGATGCAAGTTCGAGTTCGATAATGTTTGAGAAACCAATGAAATTATGAATTAAAAGTGTCAAAAAAAGGAATTGTTTGGAGCTCCTGCAATTTGCTGTGATGATACCAGTATTGTAAAATATGTTACACCAATTAACTCCTTTGTATACAAAAAATATCTGTTTTTGAATCGCAGTAGTAGGATGCACACAGCACATCTTATAGTAAAACTAGCGACCCGCCTCGGCTTTGCACAGTTTTATTATATGTATAAACCTTCCTTTTGAATCACTCTATCTATTAAAGAAAACCGCATCAAAATCCGTTGAGTAGTTTTAAAGATTTAAGCAGTCAAAGGGACATAGGGAAATAGGGACAGAAAAAGCGACTTTGTTTTATACTATGTAGTGATGATACTCACAGCCAGCGGTTCATTGAGTGTGTCCAAGGTAAGAGCCAGGTAGACACAGGTCACCTTGGCCAGGAGAAGCACTGTGCCAGCCGGCGCGAGCGACAGGTTGCACAGGATGCCTGCTGCTTGCTCCTGCCGCTTCACATCGCTCCCTGTTGTCAGCAACATTTACATACAGACTTTTGTGTTTTTTTGGTGGTTGATGAAGGAAATGCAATACACACTCTAGCTCACGGCCCGCTTCACTCCTAATGATACTTCTTGCTTTTTTATTCCCGCAGGGATATAGACTTAGAAAACCCATTGGCGAAAATGTTGATCATCTTCCGCTCCTTCTATCTATAACTGTGGCTTACAATAAATCCTGTGACCTAGAGTGTCCTGCATTTCCTTCATCAACCACCACATCACCTGGACCCGCTACATTTATACTTTTTGTATATTATTTTTTGTGAATAATTACTTTGCAAACTTATAAGTAATAGAAAATTGTCAGATACTCTATTAAGATGTAATGAGTCATCTAGTACACATACACTAGCTTTGTTAAGTCTCGGGCTTGATGATGCTGTGGAATATCCAGCGTTTTTTATTTATTTATTGGTGAAAACGATATCATTTGGGAAGCTTATGTTTAGTTCCAAATATCATTTTGTATTTATTTCTTTAAGAAAATTTTAAAATTTCTGTTTATGTACAGAAATTCTGAAAAGAATTGTTTTTCTTGATGTTCATGTTCACAAATTCATGATCATCCACAACCTGACTTCACCCACTGCGGGGTATAGGCCTCCAAACTTTTGTACCACTCCACACGGTCTTGCACCAGTCTCATCCAGATTCAGGATATAGTTTTAAGAAGAAAACAGCCAAAAATAAAGCTTAATACAAAAAGTTGTATCCAAATAAATAATGAAATAGAAGTATGTCTATGAAATACCAGTGAGCTCCCTGACAATCCCTCGCAAAGCTCCTTCCTGTGAGAGTAAAATATTTGTGTTATTTTCATTCTCCAGCAAAACATTCTTCAATGTCTTAAGGTCGCTGAGCTCTACATCCGACTTGTTCTTCAGCTTTTTGGCTAAAGCTGCTACATCTATTGTTTCTCTGCAATAAATAACAGTTAATTTCGACGACCGATGTGGCGCGGTGGGCGTAGGTCCGCCTGCTACGCAGGAGGTTGCGGGTTCGATTCCCGCCTCGGAAGAAATTTGTGTATGATCTGCTGAAATTTGGGGTAGGTCCCATTTGTTCTTTGGAACATGACGTCATAGTACAAAATGACACATTTTCGTCCCTATTTTTTCCATGGAACTACATACTACCTTTTCACCCGAGTTTCATGTCATAGAACAAAATGAGAATCAGTTTTTCCCAAAACCTTCCATGATGAGATATATAAGACGTGAATGACATTAATCACTGACGTTATTACCAGGTACAGTTCACTATAAAAAAAGAAACTACTCGCTACCTACCTACATAATATTTTTATTTTGCAAAATAACGCCAACATGGCACGTCGTGTTACGTCCACGACCCCGTTGCAGAAAATTCAAACTATCAAAATTTACGTTTATTTCCATTACGATAAACAAAGATCCAATCCAATCATTGTAAACAAACAAAAATAAATAAGTGAGGACCCTGCGACTGCAGCTCTCTCAAAATCCGTTATGGTGCGTTACGGCAGTATAATTTTTGTTAGTGAGTAACCATCTAATCAAAACTGTCACTAAGACAAGTGGTAGCAAATCAATCAAAATCGATCAAAAATCGAGTGGCCAGTTTACATATCAACTTCAAGAAGTTTATATACCTATGTACTTAGTTTGTTCTATGGAACAATTTGAGACAAAAATTACAAACTGTTCTATAGTACAAATAGGGACAATATTTTCTCAAATTGTTCTATTACGTCATGTTCCATAGAACAGATGGGACCTACCCGAAATTTGTTCCATCGGTCTGGGTGTTTTCTATGTATAATAAAAAATATCTATCTATGTAATGTATTGTATTAAGTATATCAGTCATCTAGTACCCATAACACAAGCTCTGCTTAGCTTGGGGCTAGATGATGCTGTGTGGATTGTCGAGCATTATTTTATTTATTTAATTGTTAAAAATTATACTATTTTATTACAATTACATTATACTATTTTCTTTGATTTTGTTTCATGACAATCTAAGCAAATTGTAAGTAGCGATGTACAGTGACGGGTTGCGAATCAGACCGAGCGCACGTATTCTACGCATAGGACTGTTCTATTGTTTACTTGATTACTGCTGATAAGGCGGCCGGCTCGCTCCGGCCCGCAAGTGATAAACAATCATGAATAACAATCCTTTTGCGTTATTACAAGTTGAGGAGGATGCCCAATTGCCGGATGATGCGAATTTGGATTGGTCATTATCTGAAGAAGAAGTTGTTGAACGAGTCGGGGAAAAGAGGCCTTTAGAAAAGAGCGAAGGAAAGAGTGAAGAAAGTAGTGAAAGCGGGTTTACCACAATCACGAAAAGTAAGCCGAAAAAGTTGCTTCAAAGTAAGCCAGAAGATAATTTGACCAACAAACCTGTACAGGTTACGGATAATCAGCAAGTTAAAAATAATAATCATTGTGAAGTATGTTTGACATCATTAAAAGTATTACCCAAGCAAATGGCATTGGCTAGATTACTACGAACCTTGAACATCAGCACTATCACAAATATCAAATATAAAAGTCCTTACAAAGTGTTTCTTCAATTTGAGGACAAAACACAAGCTGGTATTTTACTTAGTTGCCCGAAACTAGACGAGTTGGAAATACGAGCTCAATTAACGGATCAAGGGAATTTGTCCTATGGTATTATAAGAGGTGTAGACCTAGAGATAAGCGAAGAAGAGATAATGGAAACGCTGATTTGCCCAATTCAAATTTTGTCAGTAAAAAGATTAAGGCGCATGGACACTGATCACAAATGGATCAATAGCGAAACGGTACGCGTGTGCTTCAAAAGCCCGACGTATCCAACGTTTGTAAGCGCCTACGGGTGTAGATTTAAAGTAGACCGTTATGTATTTCCAGTAACACAGTGCTCAGGGTGCTGGAAGTTTGGACACATCAAAAAGTTTTGCCCTACATCTAAATGCTGGTGCCCGAAATGTGGTAAAGACCATGAAAATTGTGATACTGCGGTGTATTCATGTATAAACTGCAAAGGCTCTCATATGGCACTGGATAAATTGTGCCCCGTTTTCACGAAAGAAAAGGAAGTGCGAAATATTATGAGCGAGGAAAATTTACCTTATAAAAAGGCATTGGAACTTTTTTTGAAGAAAAGAGAACAAAGAAGGAAAGCTTTGTATGATCGCGAATTTCCTTCTCTGTGTCCACAAGCTAGCCATAATAAGAGAGTCGTTGATCGACCTTTAGAAGTTATAACTAATGATATAGAAAGTTGGGTTCATAGTGACCATGAAGACGATACTACAGACGCAACACAAGCTCAAAGAACAATTAGGAAAAGAAGAACAAGGAAAACAAGAAATAATGAAAATATGGAAACTGATGCACTTTTAACAACAAGAAATGAGAAAGATGAAAATTGTGATGATGAGTTTGAAAAAATTAGCGAAAACAAAGAGCATGAGAAGAAGAAGAGGAAAATTGAGTGGAGAATAATATTTGAAAAGATAAAGAACATCGTGTTTTCAGAAGAACCGCTGGAAGTGAAAGTGGTAAATGTGACAAAATTAGTGTTTGAAGAACTAAGTTCATTTATTTTAAGTATGTTTGCTGAAGGTGAGTTATTCAAAAGAATGTTTCGACATTCTTTTGAATGTTCATAGCAGAGGGCACTAACAAGAAACTGGGAATCAATATATTTCAGTGGAATTGTCAAAGTTTGAGGCCAAAAGTAAGTATCTTTGAAGCCTTACTACTGCAAGAAAAGATTCACGTAGCTATTTTAAGTGAAACGTGGTTTGATACGGACACAGTTATAAATATTAATGGGTATAACATCTATAGAAAGGACAGAAGTGATTCCTACGGAGGAGTTGCTATTTTAGTGCATAAATCGTTGCATTCTTATTCTTGTCCTATTATTTTAACGAACTCAGGTATAGAAGCTGTTTATATTAAAATTTTAAATTGTAGTAGTTTAGAAAATATTTTATCAATATACTGTCCGTCTTCTGTAAATACGCAGCAAGCTGATTGGGATACTCTTTTTTCGATTGTTTCTGGAAAGAGTCTGTTTGCAGGTGATTTTAACGGTCACCACACCAACTGGTCATATAAGACAGATCAGAGAGGTACCCAACTGTTAGATTCATCCTTAGATAATAATTTAATATCACTTAATAATGGCGAAGCAACGAGGATAAAGTTAGTAAACGGAATTTTACAAAAATCATCACCTGATATCACCTTTGTTTCTACTGATGTTGCGATAAAGTTCAGCTGGCAAGTCTTGAATGAGAATTTAGGAAGTGACCATTTAATATTAAAAATTACTTTGGATGTTCAAGATAACTACGAAATCATTAAGAAACGTAATTTTAAAAAAGCGGATTGGGTAAAATATAGTAAAGACTTATTGGAATTATTTTCTGAATGTACTTATTGTCCTAGTTCAATACAAGAAAGATACAATAGTTTCATAGAGAAAATTACGATTTCTGCCGATAACAATATTCCCTTTTTTAAATTATGCACTAAGCCGTCTTCCAAATTTAAACCTAAAGAATATTGGACACCCTTGTTATCAAAATTAGAAGGCGAACGTAGATTAGCGTTAAGTACATTTAGAAGAAACCCAACCCCGGATAATTATAATAAACTTGAAGAAAAAATTACAGAAACTACTAAAATGATCAAAGAAGCGAAATCAAGAAGTTGGAGGAAATTTTGCGATGAAATTAATGAAAGTACGTCCGTCTCAGGTATGTGGCGTAAAATGCGTTGGTTTAAAGGTTATCGTCAGTCAAAATTTTCAATTTCTGATACTAAATTAAAACAACTATTGCACTCGTTAACTCCTGACTCAGTTCAAAATCAACGGCCAAATATTAAGTCACGAAATAACTTATTAGAAACACCCTTTACTATTCAAGAACTATTGCATTGTTTAAAAAGAAAAGATACGGCTCCAGGTAGCGATGAAATAACTTATTCTATGATTCATCACTTGCCCCTTGTTGGTAAGCAAGTCTTACTTCAGATATATAACGATATCTATACCACTGGCTATGTCCCTACGCAATGGCGCACTATACTCGTTATACCTATACCTAAAGCTACTGTCGACGCTAGTTCTGAACAAAAGTTACGGCCCATATCGCTTATATCGTGTTTGTGTAAAATACTGCATAATATTATTGTTAGGAGGCTTGAATGGTACATTGAGAAAAATGAAATCCTTTCGAACAATACTTCTGGTTTTAGAAGAGGTCAATCGTGTCTTGACTGTTTGGCTAGGTTGATTACTTACATTCAGTTAGGATTAACTAATAATACACCCACAGTAGCTTGTTTTCTCGATATAGAAAATGCGTATAATAATATTTTAGTTGAAAAGATAGTAGACACACTCGACGAAATTAATGTTGGCTTTAAAATGTGTAGGTATATTTGGTCATTTTTGAGTGAAAGATGTCTGTTAGTTAGAGCTAATGATAAAAGTAATTTTTCAAGATGGGCAACAAAAGGTTTAGCTCAAGGTGACCCGATGTCCGCATTGTTATTCAACCTGACAACTTATAAAATATGTAGCCAGCTAGAGCAAACGATAAGAGTATCCCAATATGCTGACGATTTTGTTTTTTATTTGCGTAACAATAATTTAAAAACCTGTGAGGATACAATTCAACATGCATTAAATATAATGGTTACAAATTTAAGAGAAATAGGTCTTGAATTGTCTAGCAGTAAATCAATGGTGTGTTTGTTTAGCAGGGGACGAAGAAGAAATAGAATTAATTTAAATGTTAATGATTTGTTATTGGATCAAGTAGAAAACGTTCGATACCTAGGAATGTGGCTGGATAGGTCTCTGTTGTGGAATAGGCATATTAAGGAAATCACCGAAAAAACCTCTAAATACCTAAACTTGTTAAAAGTTCTTGCTGGATCTGGTTGGGGAGTACATCCTAAATACCTACGCACTTTGTTTATTTCGCTGATAAGAAGTAGAATCGACTTCGGTTGCTTTCTGTACGATACTAGCGCAAAGGTACATCTGTATAAATTAGAAAAAGTGCAAAATCAGGCATTAAGAATTATCGGTGGTTTCATTAAAAGTACGCCTATACATGTTATGCAATGTGAAACATACCTACAGCCCTTACAGATAAGAAGGTTATATTTAGCTTATAAATTTTGTGTTAAAAGTATGTCGTGGGAAAACAGCATAACAATACAGCTCCTTGATGAACTGTTCACTTTAAGAAATAGCAATTATTGGCAATCTAAAAAGTTACCGTTACTTGTTTCAGTTTATGACAGATGTAGACATTTTGATATCTACGCTTCAAATGTATTGGATATGTATTCGTTAGGTATTTGGGTCACATATATTAATACGCAGGGGGTTATTAGTTGCAATCTAGATAGTGTAAAAGGATCTAAAAGAAGTCATGAAATTACTGAATTAAAATACGATATAATTAAAGAGCTTAATGATAAATATTCCGGATGGCACATTTATTATACTGACGGATCAAAGAGTGAAGTGGGTCAGGGAGCTGCTTATTATGACATGACTTATTCTAGAAATGGTGTTTTTAAAATTGATTCTGTTGTCTCAATAATGACATTGGAACTCATCGCAATTTCAGAAGCCCTAAGTACTGTAAATGAATCAAATAACAGGGGAATAGTCGTTTTAACAGACAGTAAGAGTGCATTGCAACATTTAGCTCGATGCGCCTCTGGTTTCAGAGGTGTCTCGGTAGCTTATGGTATTTTGAATAGAATTCATAATCTTGCACTCGGGGGGGTAAGTTTGAAGTTGCAATGGGTTCCGTCACATATAGGTTTAAGAGGTAACGAGGAGGCTGATAAATTAGCAAAATTAGGTAGCACAGAGGGAAACCCAATTAATTTAAAACCAAACTATGCTGATAAAGTTGTTTTATGTAAAAAAATATGTTATGATGCATACAAAGAATATTTTGATGAGCGAAGTAAAGAAAAAGGTATATGGTATAAAACCATACAGTGTCAGCCTCCTCGTATACCATGGTTTGTTATAGGTAAGATAAGTAGAGCTATTATTGTTATCGCTCACAGGCTACGATCTGGTCACTATCCATCAAGAAAATTCGGGTTCCTTATGAAAAAAACGGACTCTCCAAACTGTGATGTTTGCGAAGTCCTAGATGATGTATACCACATTTTGATGGAATGCACTAAGTTCAAAGATCGAAGGGAGGCACTGATGACTGAACTTAACTTAAATAGACTAAATTTAGGAACATTTATTGACATTTTAGCAGAACCAAATTCATTAGCGGCTAATTCACTCTTAAAAATTTTTTTGCATCAGTGACTTCCTTTGAATAGCCCTACAATTTGTCTGATTTATTTAATTATTTTTTGTTTGTTTTATTTGTGTTTACTGTAAGTTTAGGTTATGATGGGACTGACATACTATCTAAAAAGTTAAAAGTCCTTAAAATAAAGAAGATTAAAAAAAAAAAAAAAAAAAAAAAAGTAGCGATGTAGCTGGTGTACCTACCTTGAAGGTCTAGAAGATGCCTATTCACAATATGAATGATACCTACTAGAAAAGACACATCACATTAGTGACAAATCCGCAGAGTGCTCTCTCCTATTTGCACGCCAGCAGTGGCAAAACATGTATGTAATATACTTATTATAACATAATTGCATGCTCACACCATGTTAACCTATAAAGGATCGTCCGACTGCCGGCATCCGGTGACAGTTGCTTAACGTTCAAGGATTATCCGACTGCGGGCAGCAAGTAACAACAGGCCAAATAGATCTTTGTTTTAATTGCTTTAAGGTTTGTATTGGCTTGTTATTTTTTTATCTTTCGATCCCGAACGAACAAAACTTCATTCTAAATGTCTTTGTCAATAGAAAAAACGAAAGAAATAAAAAAGAAAAAAGTTTTTTCTCACGTAGTTTTCATGGTGTGCTGTGTTCTGTGCTATAATTAGTTTTTTCTTAGTTTTTTCAAAAACTATGGCTTACTTTGAGTAGATTTTTTGAAAACAAGCTCTACAGCTATGAATTTGTTTTGTTTATAGCCTGATTTATTACATCCTTAGGAAAGGAAAGAGGTTTTTTGCTATTTTGAAAAGCGAAATAATGCTTTGAATTTATTGATGAAATGCGAGTATAAAAGTATCATTATGACAAATTTAATTTACATATTTCGATAGTGTATTTATTCTAGATTCTAAATCAGACAAGATCTTGAAAAAAGACCAAGTAATTCTTGAGATATAAGCATTTTAGTGCTTTGAGTCGTAAATATTGTCTGCCCCCTCCACCGCCGCAGCGCCGCCGTGATCCTTGACGGAGGTTTTAGGTTTTTGAAAAGAATCCTTCAAGGGTTAATACCATGTTTTATGCAAATTCTATTCACTTTTGTCCTAAAGTGACCTAGGTAGTAGTTGGCTAGAAAAATAGATAGAAGCAGAATAGTTTTACATAAACATTGAATTCCTACATTATGTAATGAAAAGTCAATGTATGTATTATAGGTATGCACAAACATGCACCAACCGAATTTTTTGGGCCCTAGCCATTACCATGTATGATTCTCCTAAAAATATCTTCAGTGCAAAATGGTTTACAATAAACACTTTGAAACATTTTGAATTTGTATTTGTGGAGTAGAAGAGGGATAGTGGAATGAAGTATATTTAAGAAACCGGCTGGCTCACTGAATTCGTCTTTTCAAAATTGCAAAAAACTTACGGTTTAATATCCAGGGATCGATGCTTATCACTTGCAGCATCTTTATGCTGTTTTCGCTGGAATTGCAGTTCCCGTCGCTTTTGTGGCCGTGGAAAGATGACTTTTCTAATTAATTCTTTTGGAAGTAGACCTTTCAGTTCCCCTTCGTTCTCAGCCAACCCCTCGGCGAGGATGTCCTCGTCCAGTTGACAAATTCGCATCAATCTATCCAAATTTGAATGGTCCATTGTAACAATAATCTATACCATCGAAGATAATTGGGTTTTAACAAGTTTATTCAGAGCTTTTCTTTCAACTTAAATGAGTTTTCCTTTTTGAGAAACGTCTTTTTCAATCACATTACAACAGTGTTGCCGGCAGTCATAATGAAAAAGATCCAATCCAAGGCCAAAATGGTCCGAAATATGACAAAAAGATCCAAAAAAAAAATTACCCATCGTAACGTGGTATATGATTATTGTAATTTATATCGCTTCACCTAGGATGAACTTCAGTAATCTTTGCTTATTTTTCACAAAGTTCTGCTCAGCCTTCATAGTGGAAAAGCTTCCTTTGTCTGTTTTCTCGCCAGAGTACGATCTCGGAGTCTTCAAATCCAGAGTCAGTAGGTAATGTAGGTACCTACAATAATAATCACTATAAGTTGCTTCTAGGAAAACGTGCTCTATCTTAACATTCTGTGCTTAGGCCCCATTTTCACTTAGATAGTGGACAAACTTTCGACCATTTTCAATAAAAAAAAGAATTCTATAAAACTTTAGGTAGGTATCCACACACAGGCATCCTTCAAATGACTGGGAATTATACAATGCTTTTTTGTCCAATTTCTAAAAAAAATTGTTTTTACTACGCTTATGTACTGAATTTGTATTTTTTATTTATTTAATTAGCTTGGTAAGCTATCTAGCTTTTAAATGGGACTACTAGTAACAAAATACATTTTAAAAATATTTTTTTTTCATAATTTTTATTGCCGGGCATGGGATTTTTTGGTAGAAATTATTAAAAAATTGTTGATAGTGCCATCTAGTATCGACGGGTAGCAATTTCGAGGTACAGATAATAAATAAATCGGTCCTCAAAAGAGCTAAAAGTCTGTGGCCAATTTGTGTCATGGACGTAAGTTGGGGTAAACGTTTGGGGTACTTAAGTGCCATTGGACGTTCAAGTGGATATTTGGCCAAATAAATCAAAATAGGAAAAGTTAGTTTTTTTTATTTATATCAAATAAAATAAGTATTTTTTTAAAAATCGTTTACTTGATATAAACCATAATCAACTATTTTAATTAAAAATACACCTTAAAACTCAATCTCCTCATCGGAAGAGGATTCTTCGCCGTACAATTCACTTGGACTTTAGAATTTGATGCTTGAAGAGATTGATTATCAGTTTTAGCAGGGGCCTTGTTCAGAATAAACTTATATTTTTCTTTAGATCCAATCTTTTTTATGACATCTATTGGGATATCATATGTGTAGCAAGTTTGACCGAAATTTATAAGACCATATCGTATTTGTAATGTAGATTTTTTTAAATATTTGTATTGTGTGCCAGATAAACTTTTCTTACACGGTTTCCGGGCTAGAAATAGGGCTAGGGGCTAAATCATCATTTTAAGGGCTGAATAAGCCAAAAAGGGCTAGATCTAGCCCCGAAAGGGCTTAGTTGGCATCACTGAATTTAAAACAAAACCAAAACAATGAACTCTTTTTCAACTTCTTTTTTAAGGCGCCTGTTCCTCTTCTTTATGCTCCGGCACTGTCATAGTCTGTGTCAGTGTCAAACTTGTAAAATAGAAAATGTCAAACTAGATGCAGAACCATAATCAAGAAGTTGAAGTTGAACGGTTTTACCACAAACCTAAGATCTAGCATTACTACGTTCCGCAAACTAATAGGATGCTAAAGCATGTCGCATGGTTTTATTACGTTTCAGAAATCATGGGATCAAGGAGTCAACGGCGAACGAAGGGCCCTCGCTTGCTTTCGGAAAGTAGTCATACTAGAATTTTTTTGAGGCTTTCGCCATATCGTCCATATTGCTTATAGTCTGTCAAATGAAAGTAGACACTGAAAAATGGCGGCAAATTCAAAAAATATTATTCGGGCAACCCAACACATTGGGAAATAGTAATGCCTCACACCAATTCTGGTTTTCCCTAATCTTTTGGAAAAAAACCAAGAGTATACCTAAGACATCAAAGTACAGTGTACATACTTACATAATTATAATGCCAATTATTCCGACTCCGAAAATTTTATCTAGGTATTATAATATCTATATATTCTACTTTTTTTTAAGTGAGTGAGTGAGTCGAGTGAGTCGCTAATTCGCTCCATTATTATTATTTTTATAACGCGCAATTTTATTTTTACCACCCAGAATTATCCCCGTTGTAGAGCATAGCATCCGCAGGTGGAAACACTGAGTATTGCCATGTAAAAAGGTAAAAAATTCGAGTCTCTACTTTCGTTTGACAGACTAGTTCGTTCGCATTCGTTTGATAGCCTTCACTCCTCGAGTACAGAAATCTTTCGCTCTTGTTCGCTTGGTCTGGCTGGCTGGACCAAAGAGGATATGACTAGGTAGGTCTGGGGCCTGAGAATGGCGGAACTGTGGAGTGGTCATTGCAACCAATTCATGGTTTAATTTATTGTGATTTTTTGTGTAGTTTCGTAATTAGTCATAGTATCCAATGTTTGTTCGTGGTCCCATTATTTTATCCCATTCATGGGATCACGAGTGAGTAGGTAAGTATTGTTTCTCGTAGTCCTATCCTACTCATTATGTGCGATTTTGGTAATTTTCATCCTGCAAGTACCTACCGACAACCGTTGGGGTACGTGTTCATAAGTGGAGGAAGTACCTATAAGATAGCTTATAATAACTTTTTAGGGTTTCCGTGCAACCCATGGTCTCGCTCACCCGAACTTCTACTACCTACCTACCAAAGATACTAAAATTAATAATATTATATTTACTAGCTGCGCCCCTACACCAGGCCTCCGTCACTTGCCTCACCTACCGCGATAAATACCTACAGCGCTTAGTAAGGTTAGGTTAGTTAGGTTAGTTAGGTTAGGTTAGTTAGGTTAGGTTAGTTAGGTTAGGTTAGTTAGGTTAGGTTAGTTAGGTTAGGTTAGTTTGGTTAGGTTAGTTAGGTTAGGTAAGTTAGGTTAGGTTAGTTAGGTTAGGTTAGTTTGGTTAGGTTAGTTAGGTTAGTTAGGTTAGTTAGGTTAGGTAAGTTAGGTTAGGTTAGTTAGGTTAGGTAAGTTAGGTTAGGTTAGTTAGGTTAGGTTAGTTTGGTTAGGTTAGTTAGGTTAGTTAGGTTAGTTAGGTTAGGTAAGTTAGGTTAGGTTAGTTACGTTAGTTAAGTTATGTTAGTTTTTATAATTAACAACTATGTACTAGGTATACATAATTGTAATTAAAGTCGAATTTTTAGTAACTAATAGTTAAATCGTTGTTCGTAGAGTATAATCTAGCTAGTACAAACGATAAGTCGACAATCCAGTGACAGGGATAGAGTTATACGTAAGAAGAGAGTAGCAATGTTTAGGTTAATATCGCGGTAGGCACTTAGTTCTTCTGCACTCTGGATTGTACTTTATTGCGTCGCAGCAAGAGTAGCTTTTTAAACAATTGTGGTCACGAAGTGAAGCTTCTGTATTTTCTGTCTATTCTGTGCTGCCACTTTAAACGTGTGAAAATTAATGGAAAATAGTCTTTGTTTTATTTAATATAACGTCCATTCAAATATTTAGCCCAATCTATGTAGTTTTGGGGTGAAAAGGATCCGTCTATCCATCCATACCTACATCCTTTTCTTTCCATCCAATATTAGGTATGTAGTAACAAATTATAAGAAAACAATCAACATTCAAAATCTTTATTTACATACAGTAAATAATTTATAATTACTTAGATAGGTAGACAATGGTATACTTAATTATAAATTTAATAATATCTTAGTACTGTTAATACTTAATTACTTATTATGTTTATAACACAAGCTCTGCTTAGCTTGGGGCTAGATGATGCTGTGTGGACTGTCCGGAATTATTATTATTATTATTATTATTATATAAGTAATACCTAAACAATATTCCTAGCTAATATTCATAAATATAAGCAAGGAGAGCAAGACAGTAGAGACGATTTAGTTGTAGGTTACGAACTAATGGATACCTAATGAGTTATGTACAAAGAGAGAAGTGTAAAACCTAATGTAATATATATTACCATAATATTTGAGTATATTATGTATTGTAGTCTGTACTGTCCAGGCTCAAAGCTCTCACTTGCTTAAATTTATTTTAATTTTTTAAACAATTTTATGCCTGTGATTCCCTAATTAGTTAATTATAATCTGGAAGATATTTAAATATTTTAACTGTATTTTTATGAAACCTATACCTAATAATGTTATATAAATAATGAAACTTAATTACGTATTCTAATAAAGGTAAGTTTTATATACAGCAATCACTTTTCTGTCTTGGTTTCTTGTATTTACAATTTGATTATTTAAGGTAGATATATTTATAATATACAGAGAGATTCAGGAAAACCGTAATTATAACAATGCTATTTACAGCTCCGTCGAGATTATTGATTAAGATATGTACATTAAAGCGATCTACGTGTATAAAACTTAATTTAATGATAAAATGACGTCACACGTCGTTAACAGCCTTAAAACGAGTTTAAAGTTTTTCACTTATATTCACTTGCTATATATATTCACCATTTACACTATAACTGGTTTCCTTTCTCTAAGCCTACATGAGCAGCTTTTTTTCCTTACACCCGTGTGTTTTTTTGTGAAAACTTCGTGAAGAGATTTCGAAGAATGTCTATGCTATAACATGTCTGATTTATCATTTCCTACAGAAACATTAACTTTATCGTGATTCGATAAATTGTTTATTTGTGTTTTATCCAATTTATCATTTTTGAGGATTTTATCAACTTCGTCTTTATGTTTGTCTTCGGGGTTATTATCGTGGACAGCTTTCTCTTCTTGACTCTTCTTATTGTCTTCTCTCTTTCCTTGAGTTTTGTGATTGTTGTCCAGTGGTGGGATGGTTTGTCCGTTAACTAGTTTGAAGTCCGCGGGCTCTGTTTGAGTCCCTTTGTCCACACCTGGTAACTCTGTAACAATGATTATGATCTCTTTGAATATTTAACTCGAATATAAGTGGTTAGTTTATTATCTGTTAAGAATTTATTATCTGTTATCTGTTTTTCTAGAGATTCTTGGTCGTTTCATTCCTAAGTAGATTAAAACAGTGTATGAGACTTCTTCGGGATTCTGGGTATTTTCTATGCGTTATAAAACATATCTATAAATTGCAACTATATATTAGGTATTTTATGTATTGTATTAAGTATATCAGTCATCTAGTACCCATATCACAAGCTCTGCTTGTCTTGGGGCTATATAGGCCTAGAGTTGTTTTTTCACATTTTATTTTGCTATTGTTCCCTTTCCATTTTTAGTACACCGTCTGCGGACACTTTTAGTCAGCCGTCAGCAAACATTTACAGATCTGTCCAAGCATTTTCTAAACATTATAATAAAAATATCATTAAGGCACATCGTTTCCTAACGAAAACTTCAAACTAACAAAAAATATAAAACTAATTATTGGCAAAGGGAGTCGATTCAGCAATGTGCTGCAGGAAACATGCGTCTTTAGTCTGTATTAAATCTTGCTGTTATTTGGCTTCGCACGGTTTTACCGCATCAAAATTCGTTGCGTAGTTTTAAAGATTTAAGAATTCAAAGGGATATAGGGACATAGGGATATAGGGACAGAGAAAGCGACTTTGTTTTATACTATGTAGTGATACTAACTCCTGAGCGTGGGATGCGCGATGGCGATGGCGCTCTGTGCGGGCGGCGGCTTGCGGCTGTACCGCACCGGCATGATGCTCTGACGCACGTTGCGCTCCGGACGCACCAGGATTATGTACAGCTGGAAATATAAATATATAGATCTAGATATTTATTTGTCTAAGAAACGGCACAGACACACAGATACATAAGAAGGTAGAAACGTAAGTAGGTACCTATTTATTAGACTTTACAGTTGACTTACTTAGCACACTATACACATTAAAAAAGAAGTTGGTAGGGTATTTCTAAATTTACATACTTTAATATCTTAATTTTAAAATTATCCTATATCTAGATATACCTAAAAATATAATACCTATAACAAGAAATATAAGACACTTATACATATATACTTATACCTAGGTACTAAATTTATTCATTATGACTGCGACCGGCAGCGGGGAAGGAAGGCAGTCAATGATTCACCATCACGAAGACTGTCCTTGAGCGGGTTTCCGCCACTACTATCTGCCCGCAGCTTCGCATTTAATATAATTGAATATTTAATATAATTATGGGGATGTAAAAATATCCTATGTGTCATTCCAGAGCTAGAACTAAGTCCATTCAAACAGCCCGCAGATTTTGTTAAGTTCATTCCTAAATATCATTGTTTACAAAAACATTTATGATTATAAATCAGAGTATAGTATCTTCATCATCATCATTAGTCCACTGCTGGACATAGGCTCCCCTAATGAGCGCCATAGCGCCCTGTCTTCAGCTTGCCGCATCCAGCATACTACATATAATAGTACCTACCTTACTGTACGAAGTACAATGTAGTGTTGATTGTCGGGAAGAATCAGATTTTTGTTTAAACAATTCTTATTTTAACACATTATTTGTCTTCCTTTTTTCTAGTGGCCAAGATGTACAAAGCACAATGTTATTCAGAGCGAAGTTACGTGCGGAAGCTAGTTCAATTAAATTCCTTTATTTTAGCTTAGCAATGCCGTACGTGTAATGCGTGATGTTTTTTGTTTTACGTGCCTTTCATGTTCCGTATTTTATCTTCATGTTTACTAAATTAAATAAATGAATCAGTTGCAATCTAAGCGCCGTTGTTGGAGTTATCCTTTCTATCCCGATACCTCTAAAGGTGAGTACTGACCAACGTTACGAGGTGTAATGTAACATATTACACAGCGAGCATTCGTGCAGTCAGTACGTCGTGTTACGGGGAAACCAGCGAGCAGCGAGCCGCTCGTTGCTTGGTTAGTGCTCCACCCGGCGGCTGTCGGTTTTTCGGTGAATCCTTTGACTGTTACGAGCGGAGCACAGAGTTTTGACAAGCATGTTACGCAATTTTTTTAGAACACAGCGTAACATGCTCGATGCGTAACACGCTCGATGCGAATATTACATTACACCTCGTAACGTTGGTCAGTACCCACCTTAACACTTACCTTGGGTGAGAACAGACAGACAAGCGTGACGCTCGCGCTGAGCGATATAGTGACGGCCATGCTGGTGACTCGCAGCGGGACGTGGCTCGCCGTGCCGAAGTACAGCGGCACAAAGGCAAGCCAGATCACGCACGTCGTGTACATCGTGAAGCCTGGGATAAGAAACAAATCGTTTAACCAGTGCCGGATTTATATTTTTTATGAGTGTAGGCCACTTTTTTCCGCTGCCCCATGTACAGAGCCGTTCATTATTAGCTTCAACCCCCCCCCCCCCTCGGTAGACTTACAAGGTTCTAATCCTGCGATTGGCAATAACATCTCTTATAAGGAACCCAAAAATTCAATATCAGCTATAAAAATAGCAAAATCACGCCAATTGAAACCAGTGAACGTGTTTGACTTTTATCGTCTGCAATCGAGTGGCCTTCCTCTGAAATCTGCCGCTCCTAGGACGCGGCCTATACGGCCTATTTATAAATCCAGGACTGCGTTTAACCATACTCTTATCAAATCAAACCAAAATCAAAATCATTTTTATTTATTAATTAAGGTCTTTGGCTGAAAAACAGCGCTGAACACGACATGTTCAGCACAAGATGAGCCAACCCCTATTTCGGCGCAGGGTCATGGAGGCCATATTTTGAAACCACCACCATTCTGTGTCACTTAATTACCTCCATGTTATTATTATGTTACTGTTTGTTAATTTTATGTACTGTTTTTTATTGTACCTGTGTCCAAATAAATGTTTTTTTTTCTATTCTATTCTTTCTATTCACACAAGTTAATATCTAATCACACGATGAAAACAATCTAAATGTATCCATAGACTACCATAACTAACTAGCTAACTAGTAAAAACTATATTTCAGGAGTTCAGGCTTTATTGTACAAAGAATGATGTAATTCAGGGCGAAGGTACGTGCGAAAGAACATTTACTTAAATTCCTATTATTAGGTAGGTAGGTACCTAAAGCTTAGCAATGCCGTAGGAACGTGTAATGTTTATTGTTTAACGTGATTTCCAGTTTCTGAATTGAATCTTCATGTTATCTAAATCTTATTTTACTTAAATTACATTAACCCCTCCCCTAAAAATGATTTTATTATTATAAAACACACAAACTACTAACGAACATGGCATGAAATTATTTAATGAATTCACAACATCAAAAGCGGTGTGTGTTGCAAGCGGTTATAATATTTTCCTTATATTTTCTCCAGGCGAGTGAAGTTGATTCACTACACTACGTATACAATAAACTGAACCGAATATATTCAGCGGTTCATTGGGTTCACGATCAATCTACTTTACATGTAACATATTCACACATACAATATAATCAGCTAAGAGCCCCAGCGCAAAATGTTCGCATGACTTCAAATGAACGTGCGGCATCGGTTCCAAACGTCAGCGATGATCGATGTGGCCATTCACCCTCGTTATTGCGTAATCAATCTATTTTACCTGCGGCCTGTAATTATTGGCCCGAACATGTTTCCAGCAAAATTAATACATGATTTCAAACAACGCTTATTCCAAACCATTGGGTATCTACGCGACCTGATATTGTCAATTTGGGTAAAGTTTCTGCTTCAAGAATTTGGACCTTTGTGCGTATTCTTAGGAGCTAGAATACAAGGTTACAAAGTCAGTTGCGTCACAGGTTACGTCACGTCAGCTCATAAGAAAAGCTTTTCAAGGTAATAATGCGTAAGAATGAAAAACGAGACTTTTATATCGGGATCTCCACTCCCTTTCTCTGAAACTACTGAGCCCGTGACAAATGTTATATAAGGCGATTTGACTCGTAAAGCAGAGGAGAAAACACAGAATGGGTCAGATTAAAAATAATGTAGAGGCTATTATTATCGTGGTTTATGACTCCGACCTCTCTAGCCTAGCCGTCTCGTGCATAACCGATTATTCGAATAAATGACTATATCCATCATGAAAACGACACAAACCACATATTCAATCATCTTTTCTTTGTCGAAACCTCCAAGGAACAACGGCAAGCTCCTCTGGGAAAGGGAAAACGCAAACGACATTTTCAATCATTTTTATTGCTTGTTCTATTTTGCAAAATGTTGCCACGATAAAAATAGGTAATCTTTTATGTGGTATCATAAAGAGGAGTCAATTTGGAATGTCTAAATATCTATATAAACTCTGTGATCTAAATTGATACCGAGTCATGCATGAAAAAAAGGAAGCTCTTCTCCTTTTTTTTATACATTTCGATAAAAGACGACAAATTTAGTGACGATCAGTTTAGTTTTTGGACCTTCTGAATTGAAACTAATGTCTTTGCTTAATAATATTATAAACGCTATGTTTGAAATACTTGACACAAAAGCTGAAAAGATGAAATTTTAAATAGACGTACATCTAACCCCGGAATAAAACAGGCTACTTTTCATCCCATGGGATCATTCATCCCATGGATTTCATTATCATCACTACATAGTATAAAACAAAGTCGCTTTTTCTGTCCCTATGTCCCTATATCCTTATGTCCCTTTGAATGCTCAAATTTTAAAACTACGCAACGGATTTTGCTGCGGTTTTTTAAGAGTGTTTCAATAGAATGGTTTATACATATAATAAAACCGTGTGAAGCCGGGGCGGGTCGCTAGTGGGATAGAAATATCATCAAAACGTTTCCATAGAAACAAATATATTATTATATATATTATTTTAAACTCCACAGTAAAGTCCGTTATAAATGGTTAACATACCGTCATAGTGATCTTAATAATTCTATGAATAGGTTTGTCGGTTTGTAAATATCTGATCGCCCTCGATTGGACCGATCCCCGATACTTGCGAACTGCATTCGATTAGTGACCGGCCATTACAGTACTAAAGTTTATATTGGACTAAGTTTAATGGCTTTCCAACTAATTTCAAGTTGCGTGATGATGAGATGAATTAGTTATGGGCTTACGTATTCCAGATCTATGTTTGGGATTCGAACCGAAATACAGTGTTATTTACTGTTTTGATATCCAATAAGCACATTTTAAGACTATATATTCAAATTCTATTTACAAACGGACCGCGTTCGTGATACTATTTTTGCATTGCAAGCAATTTATGGAAGTTTTGGTGGTTTCAATTCAATAATTCTAGATTGTTTAAACCAGTTATGCAAATGACATACAGGTGCGTAAACTTATTTAAAAAATCCGACAAATCGGCATTCGTAGATTATACAATCTATCTGATTATTATCACTACATAGTATAAAACAAAGTCGCTTTCTCTGTCCCTATGTCCCTTTGTATGCTTAAATCTTTAAAACTACGCAATGTATTTAGATGAGGTTTTTTAATAGATAGAGTGATTCAACGAGGAAGGCTTATACGTATAATAAAACCGTGTGAAGCCGGGGCGGGTCGCTAGTTATACATAAAAATGTTATAGAAAAAATAAACCCTGTTTCAGATGACGTTTTCTATAATCTGGAGTTCTAGAAACCACAAAGACATGTGTGAGAACTTTATTTTTATTCCTATTTATGTTAAAGTTTTTATTTCGTATTCACAACAGTTGTGCTCAAGCAAAGCAAGCCAATTATGGTAAAAGATAATAAAATTATCATACGAAAGAAATTACATTAGAGAATACAGATACTCGCTTGTAGATTGGTTTCCGACCTTGTGGTCCATGTAATGTGTAAATTGGCTGCTGCTACTTAACTCTGCGGTGCTCTTGATTGGCGCGATCAAAGGGCAGTAATAGACGGAACTAAGTATAGCATCGTATGTACAAAGCATGTTTATATACAAAGTACATACCATACCTCAGGTTATTTAAGTTTGTACTTTAGTTTGAGCAAAAATAATTTTATAAAATGCATTTTTTATTCTAATTCAAAACGTAACACAATGAAGTTAGCCTTTTTTCTCGGAGCTTGTCGTTAAAATTTGAACAAATAGACACAATTACATTGTTCTTAAAAAGAAATCAATAATTTTGAGGCATGAAACACAAAAGGTAAGATGGTTCTGTGCCGTTAAAAGTTGTACCGTAGAGCATATACAGCGTAGACCTCTACTCCTCTCAATGTCGTAGACTTTCTACGTACTGATTTATTTACTAGCCGACGAAATTCATTGTTAAGATTTAAATTGTCTAATCATAAACATAATCATTTTATTGCATGTAATATGGTATGATAAAGAAATTATGATAAAAATTGGTTCATATAATTCACCTCAGATTGATTCGGCATGCAAAATAAACACCAAATAAATGGAAATTAAATTAAAAAATTATGTAAAAACATTTTACTAATACTACCTAGAACTTTCTTCTTGAATCTTTTTCGTACACACCTAACTTTCTATGAATGACGTAGACCCTCTACGTCGTAGACGCTCTACAGTCTATCCAGTGCACAGCGTAGCGAAGACATCTATGTAGTTATCTTTGTACCTTCAACATTATACAGGCTTGTTTTAAATACCCAAAACCCACTCTAAACCTTATACCATTGTGAGAAAGCATTGTTTACAACAGTTCAGGTTGAAAGATTGATTTTGTACCCTCGAGGCCGTATCTAGTAGACAAAAGCTAAACAAATATGTGGAGTGGAAGGGAACGATTTCAATCAGCCATTGATCATATTACGCTGAGCTCTGATTGGATTCCTATAGAATATTGCTCTCATAGTTGTTTATTGTTCGAAGTAGAATGAAGGAGAACAATTGATTTAATTATATGACATGTTCAATTGTTCAGCAGTGCAATAATAATGATGATGAATTCATTTACTAGCTTGCACAGTTCTTGGAACATAATTCATCATAGTTATTTTTGAGAACTCGACTCTGTGAAATGTTCGTTTTTAGTAGTTTAGTTTAGTGGTCTTTATTTTTATTCGTATAAAGCTGAAATTGTATTTTTGTCATTTTATTTTGTCTCAGTAAACGTAAACAGCAGTAAGAGGATTAAATAACACAATGTATTCATGAAATCCAGTGACGAAGCTGTAAAAAAATCTCTCAGATTTAATATCATTTTTTCTCACCTGAGTTAAGTTACTCTGACAAAACAAAAGTACTAACGAATACCACGAGGCGAGCTCACATTTTCAGTCTTAGAGATTTTTTAACGTTTTTATTTTATAGGGGATTTTCTTGGTTGGAGAAAAGTCTGCATGAAGTATTTTTTTGTATTATCTTGGAGAGTATCTTTGTAGTAACTTCACCGCTAGGACTACTTACGTGAGACCCTTTTTGTTGGGATTAAAAACCAATACCGTTATGTAAATTGCTTTGTGCAAAGATATTGAAAACTTTATAGCAGCTGGGTCTAAAGTGGTCTCTGAAGTCTTTTTTTAATTACAAAGTGAATTAGCCACAGTGAAAAGGCGAGTTTAGAGACCCTATCTGAATCTAATTATCTTAAACGATCACAGCAATTCGAACCAATTAATTTTCAATGGTACGCGGTGCGATTTAAAAGTCAAGGTCAAGGGTAAATAACAAATGACTGGGTAAAATGAAAACTATTAAGTGGAAAGGCGCCTACACGTAGAAAAAGTGAATATTTAATGTTTGTTTAAAGGTTGTTACAAAAATAGGCTGGTACCTAATCGAAATGTCCAGGTTGAGACGCAATTTTTAAGACATTTTAGCTTGAAAAACTGTCTGAAATGGCGAGAAGTTTACGGACGAGAATAAAAGCTTTGTGTAACTTTGTCAAATTTATAAATGCTATGTAAAGTAAGTACAATTATGTATCTAAAATACACCTGTTAAACCACCTTCAATACAAGGTGCAAGAAACAAATTGTTTTTGATAAAATGCTTAAAATAAAGCTTCCACTTCCACTCTCTTCGATAAACGCTTTTTTTATAAAAATGGGAACTCATCAGGAACCAGTATTTTTCATACTAACCTTCTTTGATATTCTTTGATATTTTCTGAATTATCTACGGTACAGATGTAGATCTAAATACATTAATGTGATGATATGTTACAAAACGTATTATTGTATAAGATGTGATGTTACACTAAGGATATTGTACATGATGTGATGTTACACTGAGGATATAGTATATGATGTGATGTTACACTAAGGATATTGTACATGATGAAAAGTTTCACTAAGGATATTGTACATGATGTGATGTTACACTAAGGATATAGTATATGATGTGATGTTACACTGAGGATATTGTACATGATAAAAAGTTTCACTAAGGATATTGTACATGATGTGATGTTACACTAAGGATATAGTATATGATGTGATGTTATACTAAGGATATTGTACATGATGCGATGTTACACTAAAGATATTGTACATGATGTGATGTTACAATAAGGATATATTTATAGATAGCTCACCTATGTGCTTGCTCTCGTTGAAAGCCTCTGGTATCTTGCGCGTCAGCACGGCGTACACGGTGCAGACGACGATCAGCACGATGGGGTACGAGAAGGCGATCATGTAGGAGGCGTCTACATAGGAGTCGCAAACCAGCATGTTGTCTTCGCGCGTGGGGTAGTGGAACATGGCCTTCGCAGGGGCCACTATCATCCACACCACCACTATTAGCACCTGGAAATGTATATTTTACATTTTTGAACCTGGATGTGACTTTTAAAACTGTCATGGTTTTTAATTTTATAAAGTGTTTCTGTTTAATTCTGGAAACAAATAAAACATATTCTATTCTATTGTATTCTATTCTAACACTAAAGTCATTGAAAACGGGATATTTACCATGATTTGAGTACTTTTGAGTTTTCCGATATTTCGGCGCAGTAACGCCATGATCACGAAAGAAGTTCTTGCCGAAATATCGGAAAACTCAAAAGAAATCAAATCATGGTAAATATCCCGTATTCAATGACTTTAGTGGATGAGACTGGCGCAGGACCGTGTGGAGGCACAAAAGTTTGAGGCCTATACCCAGCAGTGGATGAAGTCGGGCTGTGGATGATGATGATGATATTTTATTAACAGCTATCTTTTTTACACGCCACCGTCTACAATTTTTGATTAGTCTTGTCCATCCTAAGGTTGCCTGGAAGAGTTTGCTTTTAGCGATAAGGCTGCCCATTGTACATTATCTGTATTTGTTTATGTATTTACATATTGTACGTAGAAAATAAATACCATCAAGTCTTATAAACATTTATGGAATACAGAGAACTAAAGTTGTTAAATTGAAAAATAAATTAAGGCAAGACAAACTTTAATCAGATTAAAAAATTTCTTTTTTCTGTTAAACTTTTACACTGAACAATAAAACACAATTAAGTTGAATAGAGAAGCTACGAGAAACTCGTAGTTTTGAACGGAAAGCAAGTTGGGGTGCTAGTTGATAGTTTGGTATAAAAGTCAACTCTCTAGACGCTTTTGGCCCAAGTAATTTTTTTTGTAATAATTTTTGTCAGCATGTTGATGCCACTGGTTTGCGGTTGAACAATGAAATAAAACGATGAAATAAAAGACTGGAAGGAATGCCGTCATTTAAAGTGGCACTCATGTCAAAAACCAATCAACTGCACAAATTGACCTGCATTTCTGTTTTAATGAATCTACCTTTAAACAAAGTTCATGTTTTGTTAAACTAAGCACGAATACACTAACACCAAGCAAATGACCTGATCGCTATTGAATCGAATAAGTAGATACATCATGTTGGTTTGGCTTTGTTCGATTTAAAATTATTATTATTCAGTAGAAACCTGTGAACACGACACTCAAACACATTTTTTTCTAACCTTTGTGTAGTCAATTAACTTTCACCCACAAAGGTATTGTTCAAATATTTTTTTTGCTATCAAACACGAACAAAACATCAATCTAAAATTGCTCGAAACATGGATCAGTTATTGTACCTTTCCCGAGGTTTCTATGAATAAATCAAAGCAATTTCATTGGTTAATTAATCACTAGGCCGAACGCGTGTAGGACGGATCCATCGGCTTGTAACCCTCAAATCCTAGCCCTTTATTAAAAAAGATCGTTTTAATCAATAGTTAACTACATTTTTAGACTAACCTTGATCGAATAGTGGTCTAATCCTAATTTAATATTGTATCTCTTGTCTTCGATCTCTGTGAAAGATGGATACTTTCCTTAACTTAGTTTGCCTATCTTATTAGAGATTGTTTTAGGGCAATCTAGCAGGACCAAAGTGTCTTTAATTCTCTGGAGATCGTCAGAGACAGACCTTGTAGATAAATGAGCTCAGTGTCAGATTAGGCTAAGTGGAGATAGAACAAATTAGGAGCTGTCTGTCCCATCGCAGAAAGAATTGGCTTTTTGTATTGCGTTATAGTGTTCGCACTCGGGCATTATTATAATGAACGTAAATTTCACTGTATTTTTATACTTGGCTGTGTGTGGGTGTGACCTCAGACTATAGAAGTGTAGACAAGATAATTTAATTTATTAATGTTATTCTTTCACGAATAAGTTACTGAATGGATCGGGCTGTAATTAAAAACACGTAGTTTTAGCCCTAGAATAAAACAAAGCCTACTTTTCACCCCATAAATCACCTTCCATAGGAATAGGAACAGCCTTGGAAGTTTGAAAGTCGTTTCCAGGGAAACGACTTTCGTTTCCAGGGAAACGACGAGCTGTTCCTATTCCTATGGAAGGTGATTTATGGGGTGAAAAGTAGGCTTTGTTTTATTCTAAGGCTAAAACTACGTGTTTTTAATTACAGCCCGATCCATTCAGTAACTTATTCGTGAAAGAATAACATTTATCTATTCCTAAAAACTTTCGGTTTTATAATATTAGTAAAGACTAGCTGATGCCCGCGACTTCGTCCGCGTGGTTTTTATTCCTTAAATTATAATAATTTGTAGATCGAAATACCATATAATGCTTCTTTTAAGACAACATTCGATATAAACTGGTTTGGAACAATGGACTTACACGGGATAAACTAACATAAAGCCTAACAAAACGTATAAATGAAAATGAAGCATAGTCAAACCTTGGTGAATATCTAAACGCACTTTATTCTTTCTCAATTCAGGGTATTGTAAATAATCTGAATCTTCAGATGAAATCGACATTATAATGAGCAAGTACCAAAGTCGATCAGACTCCAACCGAGCTTGGTGTTGTTCTTCGGTTTCTTTCTGTCGTATTTCATTTACTCTCTCCCTTTCCATTAGAAATAAAGTCTCGCATTCCTGATGTATGCGTTCATTATCATCCCTGGCTTAATCTTATCGTTGCTGGTGTCGATCATCACGTCTTTGTAAAGCTCTAACAATATTTTGACGATTTCAAGCATTAGGTAAATGCTACTCACGCTGGATAAAAGTTTGTGAGGTGTAAGATAATGAATGACTCTCTTAATCAGTTGTAAGTCATGCTTCTCTTTCTTGGCTGGTTTTCAGCGATCGAGACACAGCCGTGCGGCTACGCTGAGAGCTCAAGCGAGACTTTTTTTCACTAAAATACTCTGAGACTCGTGACAACGTATGGCGTTCTCGATCAGCTGTAAGCCGTACATCCCACTGGTTTCCAGAGATCTAGACGCAGCTGCGATTCGCTGATGACATAGTCGTAATGGCAGAGTCGCTAGAGGAGCTGACTCACATGCTGAACGGCCTAGCCTCAGCCTCGCGATGCATCGGTCTTGGCATGAATTTGGATAAAAACAAAGTCAGGATCAACGGCCAAATTGATCCAGGACATAGATCCGCTATGGCACGTCTTCGTTCTTGGAGAGTCATGAAATGAAATTTGCGACATCTGCATATATCGTAGAAATCTTTTCTGTACACCCTAGCTCTGAGCGAGAGATATACATATTATTACTTAGGGTTACATACCTGTGAACCATATTCCTAGTGGCTGCGCACATAAAACCAGTAGAGTATTTTAAAAGTTTTTATATTTGAGAAATCGCGGGACATCCTGAGGTTGAAACATAACGCTTTCGATGCCTTCCCAACTATTCAAATCAGAGTTTACTATCAAACGTAACGCGCAGATCTTTTATCTTGACTACCCTTGTTAATTGAGTGTTTTGAAGAGTAAAATTTAATTTAAGGACTAAAGGCTTACGGGTAAAAGAACAGACATAGCATTAAGAAATGTTTAAATCGAGCTTCTTGAGTATGCAATAGTTTTGAAGGCGGTCTAGGTCATCATGAGGCAGGCCGCGTCGACTGACTCTTTTTCAGGATAAAGGTTTGAAAACTAAATTTTTCAATCAGTGCATCCTACCCGTAATGACCTGAGCTGAGACGTGGACACTGACGGTAGGGCTGGTCTCCCAATCCAAAATCGCTCAGTGAGCTATGGAAAGAGCTATGCTCGGAGTTTATCTGAATGACAGGATACGTAACGAATACATCCGACAGAGAACCAAAGTTATCAACATAGCTCAAATAATTATCAACTGAAGCTGAAGTGGCAGTGGGCCGGTCATATCTCGCGAAGAACCGACAACCTTTGGAGTAAAGGTGTTCTTGAGTGGAGACCGCGACTTGACAAACGTATTGTAGGACGCCCTCTGGCCAGGTGGGATGACGGTCTGCGAAAGACTGCTGGCGCTGTGGCACTTATTAGGGGAGGCCTATATCCAGCTGTGGACTAACATAGGTTGATGATGATGATAAGACGGCTACACTGAGAGCTCAAGCGAGACTATCTTTCAGTAAAGGTCTCTGAGACTCGTGACAACGTATGGCGTTCTCGATCAGCCGTAAGCTGTACATACATCCCACTGGTTTCCAGCGATCTAGACGCGTATGGGGTTCTCGATCAGCTGTAATTCGTGCATCTCTTTCTTCACTGGTTTTCAGCAATGGAGACGCATTCGTGCGGCTACGCTGAGAGCTCAAGCGTGTCTCTCTTCCAGTGAATGTTTCAGAGAGTCGAGCGTAGTCCTTGCTTTACTACTTTCCCAGACAACGTAATGACGTTCAAGATCAGGTCTTCATAGATCAGCTGTTCAAAGTCGCTCAGCGAGCCTTGGAAAGAGCTATGTGAGGAGTTTCTCTAAAGGATAGGATTCGTATAGAATACATCCGACAGAGAATCAAAGATATCGACATAGCTCAATGAATTAGCAAGCTAAAGTGGCAGTGGGCCGGCCATATCTTGCGAAGAACCGACAACGGCGACAACCGTTGTCGTACACGTGTTCTTGAGTGGAGACCGCGACTTGGCAAACGTAGTGTAGGTAGGATGCCCTCCGGCCAGGTGGGATGACGATCTGCGAAATACTTCTGGCAGATGCTGGATGCGGCAAGCTGAAGACAGGCGCTATGGTGCTCATTAGGGGAGGTTTATGTCCAGCAGTGGACTAATATAGGCTGATGATGATGTAAATCCAACAAAAAATATTGCTGTTACTCATAGAATACAAATTATTTTTTAGTATCTTTCTTAGAGTCGTGACCATCCGCAATAGCCCGCTCGCGCGTTCTGAGCCCGCGCGACAGGCAGCCTTTGTGATATTCAGCAGTGAACTGAATTATCTCGGTACCTACTATATGTGTACTTTCATATGGGATTAGTAAAAAGTTGTTAATATGAAATTTCATGATAATGGCAGACTCAGTATTCTGTACTTAATCAATTAAAGTTTATAAGCTATCCCACGGGAACTCTTTAATTGATCGGGATAAAAAGTATCCTAAATGTTGACCAGGGATCTAGGCTACCATCATACAAAATTTCATTAGAATCGGTCCAGTAGTTTCGGAGATTATCCCGTACAAACAGACAGACAAACAGACAAACAGACAAACAGAGAAATAAGAAAATTGAAAAAAAATGAAATCAATTGTATTATGCTTCTTACATCTCCCTGGCTTGGTTTATGGCATTTTTTTTCATTGTACAGAAATTCGACCTCTACGATTTTATTATATGTATAGATTAAGGTAAGCGATTTTAGTGTTTGGCAGTAAAGCTCAGCATTATGATTGTTGAAATGAAATGGGCGTTGCCCAAAAATGAGTAAGAATTTCATTTAATTGAATTCAGGAGTGAATGTGAATGTTTATCTCTTGAATTTAGTTTTTCATTTGTATTTTATTTTTGTCACTTTAAATTTTACAGCTAAGTACTACTTTATCAGAATACTGTAGTAGTCTGATATGTATTGATACTAGATGTATAGATATGAGAGCCGCGCAGATGGCGAGCTGCGAGCTCGGCGAGATGAGGATGGGTCGCTTGGCGGAGTGCTTGCTGGCGTTGAAGATGTATTGATACCTGTATGGAGATGAGAGCCGCGCAGATGGCGAGCTGCGAGCTCGGCGAGATGAGGATGGGTCGCTTGGCGGAGTGCTTGCTGGCGTTGAAGATGTATTGATACCTGTATGGAGATGAGAGCCGCGCAGATGGCGAGCTGCGAGCTCGGCGAGATGAGGATGGGTCGCTTGGCGGAGTGCTTGCTGGCGTTGAAGATGTATTGATACCTGTATGGAGATGAGAGCCGCGCAGATGGCGAGCTGCGAGCTCGGCGAGATGAGGATGGGTCGCTTGGCGGAGTGCTTGCTGGCGTTGAAGATGTATTGATACCTGTATGGAGATGAGAGCCGCGCAGATGGCGAGCTGCGAGCTCGGCGAGATGAGGATGGGTCGCTTGGCGGAGTGCTTGCTGGCGTTGAAGATGTATTGATACCTGTATGGAGATGAGAGCCGCGCAGATGGCGAGCTGCGAGCTCGGCGAGATGAGGATGGGTCGCTTGGCGGAGTGCTTGCTGGCGTTGAAGATGTATTGATACCTGTATGGAGATGAGAGCCGCACAGATGGCGAGCTGCGAGCTCGGCGAGATGAGGATGGGTCGCTTGGCGGAGTGCTTGCTGGCGTTGAAGATGTATTGATACCTGTATGGAGATGAGAGCCGCGCAGATGGCGAGCTGCGAGCTCGGCGAGATGAGGATGGGTCGCTTGGCGGAGTGCTTGCTGGCGTTGAAGATGTATTGATACCTGTATGGAGATGAGAGCCGCGCAGATGGCGAGCTGCGAGCTCGGCGAGATGAAGATGGGTCGCTTGGCGGAGTGCTTGCTGGCGTTGAAGATGTATTGATACCTGTATGGAGATGAGAGCCGCGCAGATGGCGAGCTGCGAGCTCGGCGAGATGAGGATGGGTCGCTTGGCGGAGTGCTTGCTGGCGTTGAAGATGTATTGATACCTGTATGGAGATGAGAGCCGCACAGATGGCGAGCTGCGAGCTCGGCGAGATGAGGATGGGTCGCTTGGCGGAGTGCTTGCTGGCGTTGAAGATGTATTGATACCTGTATGGAGATGAGAGCCGCACAGATGGCGAGCTGCGAGCTCGGCGAGATGAGGATGGGTCGCTTGGCGGAGTGCTTGCTGGCGTTGAAGATGTATTGATACCTGTATGGAGATGAGAGCCGCGCAGATGGCGAGCTGCGAGCTCGGCGAGATGAGGATGGGTCGCTTGGCGGAGTGCTTGCTGGCGTTGAAGATGTATTGATACCTGTATGGAGATGAGAGCCGCGCAGATGGCGAGCTGCAAGCTCGGCGAGATGAGGATGGGTCGCTTGGCGGAGTGCTTGCTGGCGTTGAAGATGTATTGATACCTGTATGGAGATGAGAGCCGCGCAGATGGCGAGCTGCGAGCTCGGCGAGATGAGGATGGGTCGCTTGGCGGAGTGCTTGCTGGCGTTGAAGATGTATTGATACCTGTATGGAGATGAGAGCCGCGCAGATGGCGAGCTGCGAGCTCGGCGAGATGAGGATGGGTCGCTTGGCGGAGTGCTTGCTGGCGTTGAAGATGTATTGATACCTGTATGGAGATGAGAGCCGCGCAGATGGCGAGCTGCGAGCTCGGCGAGATGAGGATGGGTCGCTTGGCGGAGTGCTTGCTGGCGTTGAAGATGTATTGATACCTGTATGGAGATGAGAGCCGCGCAGATGGCGAGCTGCGAGCTCGGCGAGATGAGGATGGGTCGCTTGGCGGAGTGCTTGCTGGCGTTGAAGATGTATTGATACCTGTATGGAGATGAGAGCCGCGCAGATGGCGAGCTGCGAGCTCGGCGAGATGAGGATGGGTCGCTTGGCGGAGTGCTTGCTGGCGTTGAAGATGTATTGATACCTGTATGGAGATGAGAGCCGCACAGATGGCGAGCTGCGAGCTCGGCGAGATGAGGATGGGTCGCTTGGCGGAGTGCTTGCTGGCGTTGAAGATGTATTGATACCTGTATGGAGATGAGAGCCGCGCAGATGGCGAGCTGCGAGCTCGGCGAGATGAGGATGGGTCGCTTGGCGGAGTGCTTGCTGGCGTTGAAGATGTATTGATACCTGTATGGAGATGAGAGCCGCGCAGATGGCGAGCTGCGAGCTCGGCGAGATGAGGATGGGTCGCTTGGCGGAGTGCTTGCTGGCGTTGAAGATGTATTGATACCTGTATGGAGATGAGAGCCGCGCAGATGGCGAGCTGCGAGCTCGGCGAGATGAGGATGGGTCGCTTGGCGGAGTGCTTGCTGGCGTTGAAGATGCGGGAGATCCTGTTGGTCTTCGTCAGCAGCGCCGCGTACACCACCGTGAAGCAGAACCCGGTGCCGAATCTGAGGGGACAGTATTGTTTAATGCTTAATGAAGTAGTTATTAAAATATATATCTAAAAAAAAAATGGTGAACAATCCACTCAGCATCATCAAGCTCAAAGCTTAGCAGAGCTTATGTTATGGGTACTATATAATATATAAATGATATTATATACAAAACATAAACTTACTTAATATTACTGTTTTACTTGTAATTTTGTGACACAAAATAAATACTTTTTACTTTACTTTAAATTATGATTTTGTGGTAATAAGTAAATACAAAGAAAATATCCTTAACAAATCTGCACATTGTACAACATTAGTCCAGAGGCGGTAATCGAACCCGCAACCTTTTGCGCCACATAGGTAATCGGATAATGAGTACCTTGTTTGCACAAAATACGCATTAGGTGTTGGTGTAAACGCACCTTAGTGACGTCGCTGATATTAGAATTAATGATTAACAGTTACCTTCCGGTGCGTTCTGCATATATTTTAATCTACACAATTCACATTTTATTATCCTAAACAATAATTCTGATGTTGATGAGTCTTATGAGTTGTATGTAAAAGCGACATATCGCAAATCGGAACCCCCTAATATATTAGGCATAGAACAAAAGCCCCTTTATCATAGCCGGCCTAACATCGAACATAACCTAGCCATCTCTTTCACTAGAATGGTCGAACAAAGCCATTCACCTCGCGTCCAGAACAGCATCCCGTCGTGACACGGCTCGTGATCCCAGCATGAGTTGTACAAGCCTAGCCAATGCCGGCCATTGTGTAAAGCTTCATAACTCGGATGGATTTAGGCATGAATGGGATAAACCATAATTGCCTATTCCGATAACAAACAACTTACGAAGGACGTTGTTTGTTATTGGAATAGGCAATTTTACATAGTTTGCAATGTGCTTAGCGGATCCGTATAATAGAGTGCTTACCATGCTTATAGATTTTACTTCTTATGCCATTAGTACGAAAGGATCTTCAAGTCCTCTTGGAAAGGTTTCCAATTTAAATTGTCACTATTTGCGAAAGGCTACCTGAGACAAAGATGTTTTCAAGAGAACAACAAAAGTTGCTAAGTGTTTTCTCTCGCCTTTCACTGTAAGATCCTTTTAGAGTTTTACGACAATCGTTAAACAGATACTTTGATACGGTATGGGTTCCTAGGTTCCTACTACACAAGAACATCAGAAGCAAATAACTCTGCTAAAACGTAGCGTATGTCCGAACTTCCTCCCGATTAATTTGCACAAGTCTATTCCTCGGATTGAGCCCTGGCAATGGACCCTTAATCAACAAATACCAATTCCCTTGTCCTACTGCCCGTTGACCCGAGCTCGGCCAACTGATATACCTCGAAGAATCTTCCTGGTATAATGGGCATTGGCGATTTATGTTGTTCTACACAATGAGTATTCGGAACCTGATTTATAGCAGGAACTTGGACGGTTATTTTGGATGGGGACAGCTAGACTTAGGAACAGATATGGCATGGTTTATTGATATGAGGCGAATTGTTCGAAGATGCCTACCAAAAACCAGGGTAACATGAACTCTAAATAGGTAATAAAGGTTCCTCATGAAAGACATGTAGGCTGACCATAGTGACGATACTTTGACTAATTGGCCGTCCCCGAAGTTGCTGTGTCCAAAGAGATTTGGTCTAAGAAGTAGGTATAATCAGATCAAGGTGAACCTATGTTATTTGATTAGCCTGTTCTTTGATATACCTGACAGTTCATAGCTGAAAATTTGCCGCCTTAATGAGTGCCAAAGCGCCCTGTCTCGATCAAAGTATGTTAAAGGAATGTCAGTGACTCTAACAGAAAGTATTAAATTGTTACCAAATAAGGGTTTGTAATTGTAACCCACATCGATCAATCCTCTTAAGAGTCAGAGGTCGATAAAATTAAACTGCCAAAGATCAGTCAGAAGAGATACTTTACATTTTGTTTTGCCTGTTGCTTCGAAAACAAGGGTCAAACAAGAATGTTATTATTTTTCCCTTTGCAAATCAAAGGCGATACCAAAATGTGGAATTTATTCTACCCTCGTCCAACTTCCTGTGTCCCCATAGATTGAGATACCATGCATGACACGAAGGCAGTTGTCACATTTATTATAAGAAATCCAGAAGGAACATGTGTCTTAGATTGAACATATTAATAAAACACAAAATAAAAATAAATAAAAAAATATTATTTCCATATGATTGTTGTGTAATGTGTAACGTGTAAATATGTTATGATGTTTGCGAAAGGGATTAAAGTAGGTAATAACTAATTTGCGAACCAGGGCCCAAATTCCACTTTATAAATCGCTTCACCATTTAAATAGTATCGTGTCAAAATATCAGTGTTTAAACTCTTTTTGGTATTCTACTAGCACTAACTTTTAGAGATTCATTCATAGCTGTGACGATTACCGTTATGACTACCAATTTGACATTCTATAACGTTTCTTCAAGCGCAAAAAATAGTAGAATACCAAATGCACAAACGTCATATTAATCATCTTGATTGAATGGCACTATTGAGACCTGAATTTAATGGAATTCGGCCCCAGGATGGCCGTATTACGTCCTGCTATTACATAATCTATGGCCTATTGTTGTCGGAGACAAGTAGGTACTTATTCTGTCTATGTTTAACTTAAAATATTTACAAATTAACGTACAATATCAGAGGTAAAACTTCGAATACAAAACTAAAAAATTCGATTAATAAGTCTCGTCGACGACACCTGCGTACCGATTTTTCTGGTTTCTTCATCTAAAACATACTTCACAAGTCACACACTCTTATAAAATGCTCAAAAATTTCCATAAGTTTTATTTTATTCCTCGCGTAAACGAATAACATAAACAGTTGAAAATAAAATAAAACAGACATTTTGAACCTGATTCAATTTCTCTTGTATTTTATTTTCGGACTAAGAAAATAACAAGGGCTTTATCTAAATTTAGGAATGTGTTTCGTAGTTGCTCTCTCCGATTAAGAGCGGGCAACCAACAAAAAAGCTTTATTTCAGCGTCCCACGTAGCATCGTCCATTTGTAACGGCATAACTGAGATTTATTTGATCCGGGGAACGTGACTCGTGCGGACCACCTGTCCGGACCATGCACGTATTTATATGAGATCGCGTTGCTTTTATATCCAGCTTATTTATATATGAATCTTTTATTGCAATCTGTAATGTTATACGTTAGTTGAATTAACTTAGAACCAAACCTCACAGGTCGCGCGGAAATTCCAAACTATTCTGTTATTTTTTCCGTGTTAAATTAAAATATATAATGCTAGTAGGTATGGTATACAATGGTCGCAAACCTGACTGTTAGACATAGACACATTCAAACAAACACCACTTCACACTATAAAAACCAAAAAATTTAGAATATCACGCGAGGCCGATAACTAGTTATAATTGTGTTAGATTAGTACCTACCCACCTACCTGTTTTTCTTCTTTTCTACTGTACCGTTTTCCATTTAAGTAATTGTTTGTTTCTTTTCTCTCTTTTGTTAATTTTTCTGTGCTGTTTGTGTATGTTTCAAATAAAAAGTTTATCTATCTAGTTAATTAAATATTCATACTAAAGTAATGCTAAGGTTGCCTGGGAGAGATCGCTTTTAGCCATAAAGCCACCCATTGTACATTAGCTGGATCTGTTTTCATTGTTTCTGTACTTTTTTTTGTTTATTTGGTGTGCAATAAAGTATTATTGTATTGTATTGTTACAAGGGTTGGTTATATACATACATTAAAATAATAAAAGCCAAACTATCTTTTATTTTTTTTTGGGTTTTAGTTAAAATTTTAAAAGCCTATTGTTATTAAGTGATACCTACCTAAATCTAAGTCAAACACTCCAATAAGGTAAAGCACATTGAAAAGACTAACGGTGGTCTGAACAGTTAGAACTAGCAGCTTTATTCAAATAGAAGAGACTAATAGGTCTGCCGTTATCGTATGTTCAAGTGTTTAACTGGAGAGCGATAGTGCTCTAGTTGGTTAGGCATTAGTCAGAGGTCAGCAAGGGTCAGAGCTAGTTAAATAAGGTTTTTATCAGACCCTCTTATCTGAAGCCTAGGTAGAGAAACAAGTGTAGTTAAGTAACGTAAAATATACACGAGAATTTACTGTGTTTTAGTTAGAGAGTGTAGTGGGAGATAGTTTCTACTCAAAAAAAAGTAACTTCTCTCTGAATATCGGCACGTTTTCGGTTTAAAAAGTACCCTCAAAATATCACCTACGGTACGAGTAAAACTGAGTCATAGCATAGTTGGTTACAAGGACAAATTGTAATGCGACAATAGCCACTAGCGATTTATTGTATACAGACTAATGTTACATTAAATTCATTCACATTGATTCTAGAAAGTGAGCCAACGAGAAATTTCAGTTTGCGTATTTATTTGTATCCTAAACCTAACTTTACAAACATAACATGTACATGCCTTGTGACACTCAAATCATTTGCGTCTATAGTCACTGCGCTTTAACCTTTCTAACAAAATAAATAGAACTCGAGAGACATGAAGTCGAGATGAACAATCAAAACAGACATTTGTCTTTAATCGAGTTACCATATTTTATTGCAAAACTAGCAGCGTCTCGCGGTTTCACCTGCAGTAATTCCCGTTCCCGTGGGAATTCCGGGATAAAATATAGCCTATGTGTTATTCCAGACTATAATCTATCTCTGTGCCAAATTTCATCCATATCCGTTCAGTAATTTTTGCGTGAAAGAGTAACAAACATCCATCCATCCATACTTACAAACTTTCGCGTTTATAACATTAGTAGGAGATACTACGTAAAGTATTCCAGCCCGGTTTCCCTAAAGGAGTACACGTGGACTGTAAAACTCGACATTGTATAAAAGTTCAGGATCCATTAGTCGGCGTGCCGCTGTCAATATCATTGGATAACTACATTTTTGAAATGGCTGAGCCGCAGTACCAAAAGTTCAGCTCAAAAGCCTATAAGTATTGAGGCTTTTGAGCTGAGCTTTTGGTACTGCTGTGACTGTGTAGTGAAACGACCGGCTCAGCCATTTCAAATATGTAGTTATTTGATTTTGTCGTCAGAAATTAGCGTTGTATCGATTCATTTCCTTGAGCGAATTTTTTGCAAGGGCTTTCGATTACTACTCAGTTGTTTGATGTATAAGACACATAAGTTATACACGTGCTCGTGGTTTCTATTTCGCTTTTTCCACTAGTGGACAAAAGATTGAAGCTAACTGAAAATCAATAACCACTTTATTTCTTATATTATTTTGATAATTATACCTATAGTATGAAATTAGACTTGTCTAAATGCTTATTTTGTAAGCCTAAAGAAATAAAGATATTGATTAACTGATTGTTTTATAATTATAACTGTAAAATTTTTGTAAAATTGGTGGGTAGAGTTTGTCAAGTTGTATGTAATTTGCTTACCAATTGCTTCTCAGATTTTTTTACATATTTGTTATTTACGAACATTTATTTGAACTGCGGATTCGCGTAGATACGTACAGCTTAGCAATAATTATAAAAGTTAACTGATAATAAGCAAATTCCTTGATAAGGGTCGCAGAAACTAGTAGTGCCAGCAAATGCTAAATTTCATATAAAAAAAATTGTTAACAAAGAATCTACACGGAAATATCAAAGGAAATAACTATGCACTTAACTATAAAAAATAACTAAATTTTACTTTATTTAATCAGTACGCGGAAGTATGATAAACGAAGTTAAGAAGTTTTTATATTGTAGTATCCGAGGACCACAGTATCTATCGACTCTACTTCCCGCCTTTGTGCTGAAGCCAAGGCAGTAAGGACACGCTCGTTTAAAATCACAAAGCCAAATGGAAGTGCTTTGAAATAACTTTTGCCGGCGCTTCTGATGGTGAATTCCGATATCCAGAGGAATCATGAGAAACTGGCTAGAGGCCGTCCACAGCAGTCGTTGTGCAAACTTGTCTTGAAAATCTTTATTTGCTCACAGAAATTCCACAAATATTGGTTACTGCACTGCTTTCAAATGTGCAAACAAGTTACAACGTTCGTGCCAAATGCCTTCTGAAAAGACTGTCTCTAAATTTTTCGAAAGAAAAATTTAGAGACAGTCTTTTTCTAGAAACGCCTTAAAAATATAAATATATGCCCTATAAAAATGTATCATAGCAATTAATTCTTATTTAAGGAAGAAAAATATTACTATATCAACGATGCAAGGTTTCACTATCACGGCACAAACCAACCTGCCATAAAATGCTGAGAGGGCGCTGTGGTGCTCATTAGGGGAGGCCTATGTCCAGCAGTGGACTAAAATGGGCTGATGATGAAAATGCTGCACTTTGTGATCCTACTCCCTTCCGGTTTCGTTTCCATTGTTCACACCACGCACCCACTACGTTCATGCTTTTATTAACAAAGGTCAGCCTCCTCGTTCCTTACCCCTCTCCGATCTGATTACATGCTGGATAAGTATCAGGCGCTAAGCAATAGAGGAGGTACTAAGCGAGCGGTTTATGTTCTATCTAAACTTTTGAAAGCCCCGGGGTACGTGAGCTATGCTCTAATCTAAAGTAGCGTTAAGCGACGCATTGGAAAACGATTTTCAGCACCATTTATTTTTAAACGATCTCATCTAAATATGTCGTGTATCACCCAAGAGGATTCTGCGTTTTTAAAGGCAAAAGTGTTCTTCTCAGTGGAATATTTTTGAATCACATAATTTTGAAAATAGACTGTGTAGGTTTTTAAGCATAATGCAAGCGAAAACTTTAGCTTCAGTTAGAAAGACGAGAGTTGAATTTACAACATCTTTTTACGTTTATTAATAGCAGTTGGAAGTTATATCCAATCATATAATAGTTCTTGTGGCTATTTTTAAAATTTTCTATTATTAAATAATATAATTATCTCATCCCTGCCAAAACTTTGAGGACATGGTAAAAATGTCTATTGTATCAAAATAATAAGTAAAACTGCAGTCATACTATAATAAAGTAAACATCGATACAAACATTGAACATTAAAGCTACAAACTTTTAATGCTGCAATACGGTGAACCTAGTGAAATAAACTAGCCATTTCATAGGGTATCTACCCTATCAAATGGCTTTTACGAGCGGATAAACAATACAATGTTCTGGCTGTCAGTCGAATAGAACATCGCTTTCATGACACCATCCTCTGAAATAAATAACATGGACAGGCTATTCTAAATATTTATCGTGTGAAGTTTAGCCACCGATATTTCAACAACTGTCGAGGGAATACACAACTTAATATGGGCTATATGGCTCTAAGTTCAATTTAAATACGCGTTCGTTCACAAATGTCCTGTACAAACTTGATTTATTTCAGTTTCCCATCCTGCAAATTATCTCTTGAGGAGGAAAACTGGACCCGCGATTGGTGTTCGAATTTATTTAAGACGAAAAGTTCAAACCACAAGTCGAATTGCTGATGACGATGAACCGTGTCAGGTCGAAGGACGATAGAAGGTACTCACACGGAGTGAAATATGGAATAGTGGAGATCGTCTAGCAAAGTACGACGTAGCATGTCTTTTTATGTTTGTTATAGATAGCGTAAGAAACGTGTCTCCTATTGCAAAGACTTTGTGTCCTCAGGAGATATAGAATTCACACTGTTCTGTTTACTAGTTATCTTGATATATTTTTTAAAGAACGCAAGGAAGGAGGTCTCGAAGTTACAGGTTTATCCTAGCTTGGGGACTAATTATAGGTAAGAAATATGTCTTTAGCGTTCTTTCTCTTAATTTTTTTCAATAGGCGTAATATTAATAATATTATTATACCAAGGACCTCTTTTAACATACGGTGTGTCTATGTGGAGTTTGTACTTTAGGGGAATGCTGATGCGCTCAAATACTCAACAGCTCTCGAGTCATGCGTCGCCTCAACCAGACGCTCAGATATTTGTTTTAAATGTACCCCAAGCATCTCACGATCTTGACTACAAGGAGAAAAAACGTGTAGGCTCTGTCTGTTTATAAAAAGGTTAAGGTGTTTCCTAACCATTATGAGAAGGCGTTAGTACGATGAAACAACATACCTTTACATTTCCTAAAACAACAGTGCCCAAGATAAAATGTTATGCCAATGCTTTCAGGGCAAAATTAAATGATAGTGTGTTTTCATAGAGGGACGTGCTAAAGTGTGTATTCGCTGACATGGGAGCCCTTGAACGAAATTGAAGTAATTTTACAGATAAAGTTGAAATTGTGCTAAGTTTACTTTCTGGTGTAGAGTTTCTAAACGTAAGATCCCCTTAAGAACAAAATATTGTGGAATGAAATGTCGTGAAATGTCGGATGTGTTCGGTTATCTTTGCCGTAATATATCATATTACCCATTTGTTGGCAACCTCTGTATCAATTTTCAAGATGGTCTAGGAACTAGTTAAAATGGTTAATAGTCTAGTATAACCTGGTGGAGTTGGTTTGGTTAGTGGTACCTTCATCTATTATGATTTAGATTACGAAAGTTTGTTAAATCATTATGGGCAATTGTGTGCGCTTCTATGATAAGCTTTCATCTGAAGCAACTGAACTCCTATTCGTATTTTTAAACAGTACCTACATAAATTTTGTGAACTTAGAGAAATAAATATTGATTTCTTTCTTATTCTAAATGAGACTAACTAGTGTATCTATATGCTAAAACATGATCTAAGATGTTGTGTAAATAATTTCAAAGAATTAAATTGTTAAAATATTATTTATAAGTCCGGATGGGATAAAAATCTTTATAATTAATTTAATTCGATTACCTTTACATATGCATATTATACATAAATTTACAAAAATATATTTCTTCTCCTGCCCTATCTAGGTATTTTATCTGGACTCAAAATTGCTACACGCAACATTGTCTTCATGCTCATGAAATACAATACCTATTACTTAGAGATGTCAATCTTTGGAGTGTTCTAGGAAATCATTAGAGTAATAATTATGTGGAAAGTGTATACGAGAAGTAAACAAGTTCTCATTAATAAACGTTACATTGCGCTTGCGGTGGTTTCTGCCATTAGTTAAAGAGACAAATAGTCTGTTGGCACAGGATGTAAGTAATGTTCATAGTAACGAGGCATGTCGTTCACTGAGGCAAATGATGCTGTTATAGGAAACTTTGGAAAACTGTATGTATATCAGTCATCTAGCCCATAACACAATCTCTGTTTAGCTTGGGGCTAGATGCTGTGTGTATAGTCCAGCATTTTTTAGTGTAAATATTTAAGTCTGGAAATTAAAAACTTTTTCTGTTGAACCATTGTGTAAGCTACAGACTATAGCTAAATTTTATCTTTTCATCTCTACCAAACGCCCATACAGAAGGTGCCTACAACTCCAATAGCTGTGAGAAATTGGAATGCCAATCACCAAGCTATGTCGCCAATCTGAACTATAAAAACCTAATATTAGTTTTGTCATCGTTTTTTCTATTGCAATACAAAGGAACCATGTGCACAATATACGTTTCATTTTGAATCTTGTTCGGAAGTACCGGACACTAAAACAACGCAGAATTTTAAAACTACCGATGGAGTAGGTAATCTTGTTCCGGAGATAAATTAAGCTTTGAATACAGAAACAAGCTTCGGTCTTGGTGTATGATCCATATTATGTACCATGTTGGCAGTAATATAATGTTTAAAAATTATCTGTTCAGTAGTTTTGGTGAGAAGGGGTAACAATATAAGTTAAATCATGGGCATGTCTATGTTGCCGCAGTTCGTGATATTTTGCCCAGGAAGCAAAAGCACAAATATATATTGTATCGCTTCAGTATTCACATTTTAGTAGCTACCTACTAGAACTTCTCGTTTATTAAATCGCCTTATTGAAATCGTTGCGTTACCTATTCGCTCTAAGTTTGCTGTTAATAATCGGTACGTATGTTCTTCCTTTTAAATAATCTTTACAAATGTCTTGAATAAAGAAAAACTGGGATTCTTTCATTGATATCACAAAGACTGGAATAGTCAACGGTGTAATCTAGAGCTGTGGCACCGCCTGCGGCTCTAGTCAGATAACGATGGCTTGCTCTTACAAGCACCTTCATTACTATTCATTAATACTGTGTGACTAGAGCGGAAATCATCTTATTTTCTAGATTCAACGGAGATATTATAAAGACAGAATACAGTGTTCAGCATAGCAGAATTAGAATGATATTGAACTTTTTAGTAGACTTTTAAAAAAGTAATACAAAAAGTATCTATTTTGTCACCTAAAATACAGTTTTGGAAACAAAATAAAAGGAAACATAACAAAAATAGTTACCATTCAGCGTATGCTACAATGACAGAGCGAATCATGCCATAGCGCTGGTCATCCGTGGTGACCGTGATGTTTGAGGTGGTACGTATACACACATAGATACCTTAATACTAAATAAAAAACTAAAAAACACAATGGACAGAGGATACATCATAAAGAAAACTAATGAAAAAGATGAGTAACTAGGAAAATATAATTATAAAACAGAAGGTAATTAAAAAATAAACTAGTGCAGTAAGGAGCACCTGCAAACTCGTATCTATTATGCACATTAATTTGGACATAAGATCTTTTTCCTTTATTTATAACTACCTCTGACTTACGGCTTCGCACGGCAAAGCACGGCAACCTGCCGTATAATAGTGCATCAGACGGGTTAATCCGATTCGGGCGCATTATACCCTCAGCCCTCAAACAGACGTGAGGTGTAGAGTTACTCTAACAGACGTGAGGTGTAGAGTTACTCTAACAGACGTGAGGTGTAGAGTTAGTCTAACAGACGTGAGGTGTAGAGTTACTCTAACAGACGTGAGGTGTAGAGTTACTCTAACAGACGTGAGGTGTAGAGTTACTCTAACAGACGTGTGGTGTAGAGTTACTCTAACAGACGTGAGGTGTAGAGTTACTCTAACAGATGTGAGGTGTAGAGTTAGTCTAACAGACGTGAGGTGTAGAGTTACTCTAACAGACGTGAGGTGTAGAGTTACTCTAACAGACGTGAGGTGTAGAGTTACTCTAACAGACGTGAGGTGTAGAGTTACTCAAACAGACGTGAGGTGTAGAGTTACTCTAACAGACGGGAGGTGTAGAGTTACTCTAACAGACGTGAGGTGTAGAGTTACTCTAACAGACGTGAGGTGTAGAGTTAGTCTAACAGACGTGAGGTGTAGAGTTACTCAAACAGACGTGAGGTGTAGAGTTACTCAAACAGACGTGAGGTGTAGAGTTACTCTAACAGACGTGAGGTGTAGAGTTACTCTAACAGACGTGTGGTGTAGAGTTACTCTAACAGACGTGAGGTGTAGAGTTACTCAAACAGACGTGAGGTGTAGAGTTACTCTAACAGACGTGTGGTGTAGAGTTACTCTAACAGACGTGTGGTGTAGAGTTACTCTAACAGACGTGAGGTGTAGAGTTACTCTAACAGACGTGTGGTGTAGAGTGACCGCTCACCTCTGTATGGAGCAGAGCAGGTCCGTGGGGCGGAACACGAGCGCGAAGGTGACGAGGTAGCACAGCATGATGCCGGCCAGCAGCACGAAGGACAGCTCGCGGCCCGACGCGCGCACCACGGGCGTGCCGCTGTGCCGGAACCATACGCCGCACACGAACCTACAAACACACATACTTGTTTTACTCATGAATCTATATAAAATAACAAGCGATTTTTTTGGAGGAGAAGGACATGGCCCCGATGGCCCAGGCGGAGTCGGGCCGCAGGTACGCCTCCGGGATGGGCCGGCAGTGCGTGTGCGACTCATATATAAATGAGACTTACGCAGTGAGCAGTATCCCGACGGAGGAGAAGGACATGGCGCCGATGGCCCAGGCGGAGTCGGGCCGCAGGTACGCCTCCGGGATGGGCCGGCAGTGCGTGCGCGACTCATATATAAATGAGACTTACGCAGTGAGCAGTATCCCGACGGAGGAGAAGGACATGGCGCCGATGGCCCAGGCGGAGTCGGGCCGCAGGTACGCCTCCGGGATGGGCCGGCAGTGCGTGCGCGACTCATATATAAATGAGACTTACGCAGTGAGCAGTATCCCGACGGAGGAGAAGGACATGGCGCCGATGGCCCAGGCGGAGTCGGGTCGCAGGTACGCCTCCGGGATGGGCCGGCAGTGCGTGCGCGACTCATATATAAATGAGACTTACGCAGTGAGCAGTATCCCGACGGAGGAGAAGGACATGGCGCCGATGGCCCAGGCGGAGTCGGGCCGCAGGTACGCCTCCGGGATGGGCCGGCAGTGCGTGCGCGACTCATATATAAATGAGACTTACGCAGTGAGCAGTATCCCGACGGAGGAGAAGGACATGGCGCCGATGGCCCAGGCGGAGTCGGGCCGCAGGTACGCCTCCGGGATGGGCCGGCAGTGCGTGCGCGACTCATATATAAATGAGACTTACGCAGTGAGCAGTATCCCGACGGAGGAGAAGGACATGGCGCCGATGGCCCAGGCGGAGTCGGGCCGCAGGTACGCCTCCGGGATGGGCCGGCAGTGCGTGCGCGACTCATATATAAATGAGACTTACGCAGTGAGCAGTATCCCGACGGAGGAGAAGGACATGGCGCCGATGGCCCAGGCGGAGTCGGGCCGCAGGTACGCCTCCGGGATGGGCCGGCAGTGCGTGCGCGACTCATATATAAATGAGACTTACGCAGTGAGCAGTATCCCGACGGAGGAGAAGGACATGGCGCCGATGGCCCAGGCGGAGTCGGGCCGCAGGTACGCCTCCGGGATGGGCCGGCAGTGCGTGCGCGACTCATATATAAATGAGACTTACGCAGTGAGCAGTATCCCGACGGAGGAGAAGGACATGGCGCCGATGGCCCAGGCGGAGTCGGGCCGCAGGTACGCCTCCGGGATGGGCCGGCAGTGCGTGCGCGACTCATATATAAATGAGACTTACGCAGTGAGCAGTATCCCGACGGAGGAGAAGGACATGGCCCCGATGGCCCAGGCGGAGTCGGGCCGCAGGTACGCCTCCGGGATGGGCCGGCAGTGCGTGCGTGACTCGGCGGGCAGCGTGCCGCGCGGACACACCATGCACGCCGTCTCCACGTACGGGGAACGGATCTAGGTACAACAGAAGCAGGTCTTAAGTTATAATTTCTTATTTAAATTTTAAATTAATTTATTATAGGCAGAATAACAGCTTCTTCTGTTCAGAACAGTTGACATTATAGCCTAAACCCATTTGCTACTGCAGCACGCATTAATAGTTTGGGTACCTACTTATTTTCATTTCTATTTTTTAGTTCAACTTAACAAGATATTGTCTATAGTTATAATTTTTCTTTTTGTAATATAAGAATAAATTATTATAATACCTAATTGTAACCTTGTGAATATTAAAATAATTGTGTGTTATGTTTAGTAGCAAATAAATGAGATGTCTATGAGATGAGATAAAGTAGCAGTAACTAAAAAAAAGCAGAAAAATTTGCTTAGAAACAAAAACTTCTTAAAAGACTTTGTCATTTAAACACTACTTGTTTGTTAAAATATTGCATGAATACCAAAATATTTATCACATCTTTATAAAAAATATGATGTAACAAAGAAAATTGCAGTCGAAGAATGGAAACAAATTAAAATTCGTAGGTAATTTCCAATTGATGGAATCATTCCCATTTCCAATTAGTGGAATCTGGCGAGCTATAACGTAAGGTTGCGATGACGTCAGAAATGGAGATTTCTACGTTTTTTGGCTAACTAAATATACATATATACACGTAATTGTAGGCCTGTAATAAAACATAGGCTTTTTCATCTATTTTAACACAGGTGAGGACGCAGGGTGTAGTTAGTGTATAAAAGAGAGCAAAGGTCTTCTTGTATTTTTATTGTTAATTTATTTATTAATTGTTAACCGGGTGAATCAGGGAACAAATCAATGACTGATGAGATTGATGCATGAATAAATTGGATTGGACAGACTTTACGGGAATACAAAATGCAGTTGCCATTTTGTGATTTTAAAATGTCACTTTGTTTTGCTTGTCACCGACGCGAATCTGATATTGGATGCAGTTTGATACATTGTTCTGGAAATGTAAAATATAATGACTTACGAACAAAAAAATGCTCTATTTTCAATGAACAGCGCATGCGAATATTGAGAGATTTCAAATAAAAGAGACTACGAAATAAAATCAAATATGAACTTCCATAATTTAGGATAATTTAAAAAGTCTATCGACTTCAAATTTTTTAAGCAGAAATGAGAACATCGTCAATGGAGTTGAAGTGAATAAAATACGCATTATATGTATACAAATGATGATGATGATGATGAAACACTGAAAACATTAGTCCTTTTTATTCCCGCTTGTAAAAATCTACAAATATCCTGACGGCGTCAATCCGAAAATTAACCCTATATGCGTCATAGAAGGCATGTTATCGTATAATAGATGACTAACCTCATACTGCGTGCAGTTGAAGCAGTGCCAACAACAGCTCTCTCCCTCTACGTACTGCTTGGCCTGTCCCAGCTCACACTCTGCGCTGCATACGGACTCGGGGGGACGGTGCGACTCCCACTTGAACTGGATCTCTACACAAACAACGATAAAGTTCATAATTGAATGAGCTTGATTTGGTCATGCAAATTACAATTGAGCATTTAAACTTGGAACTGTAAACAAAACAGTTGTGATCGAGTTTGAAGGAGGGGTTTTCGATTTGCATTAAAAAAAGAGTAAGCTCCATATTCCTCGATAGATGGCAGTGTTTCAATTGGCAATTAGAGTATGTCAATTTCAAATGAAAGGAAAACAACTTTTTCAAGTTTTTGTTTTGTTTCCAATTTAGCAAAATTTTTAGTTTTTCTTCTTCTTCTTGAGCAATTGTATCTGGCTAGCCACTTTTCTGCCAGTGTCCTGACCACAAAGTTTTATAATTATTATAGAAGGAGTGTTAGTGTACGACAAAATATGATCGATAGAGATCGGTAGGTTTGAGCTTTGGTTACCATTAATATTTCAAGCATTGGACAACACAAACAGGTTTTTTTGTTGTTTTTGTTCATTCATTCATTTTGACATTGACACACTCAAATTGCCAATTGATACACTGCCATCTATCGAGATATTTAGAACTAATTATCTTCTTCAAATCGAAAACCCCTCATTATTTCTATGATTATATAATTAACTAGAATCTGCCGCGGCTTCGCACGTTGTTTCTAGGGAAAAGTTTTAGTATTTCTATCCCATGGGAAATGATTTATGGAATCAAAAGTAGCCTTAGTTTTATTCCAGGATAAGAAACTAAGTACGTCTATTTAAAAATTCAGCCGACCCGTTCAGTATTTTTTTAATAGGTACTTAAATTTTTAGAAAATTAATTAATGATCTTATTCACCTCATAATAATCAATTACATATCTACCATTTGCACACCTGCTTGCGGGTTGAATACATTGACATCAAATAGCTATAAGTGCTTGACATTTAATTTATTGAATGAATGAATGAACACTTTATTTGTACACAAGAAATACATTCAAAAAGCTTATATCTAATTAAAATAATAATAAACATAGTACAAAAAGGCAGCCTTATCGCTGAGAGCTATTTCTCCCAGGCAACCGTATATTTAGAGATTCATAGATATAAGAATTGGGTAGGTAGTGCACAGATAGTAAAAAAATAATAATAATAAAATTAGCTGATAAATTAAAACATACAATACATAACCATATTGTATTCTGCAAATAAATTATTGATTCTGATTCTGGGATGAAGGGTTGATGTTCTACAATCAAGATTTATTTCAGGAGTCTTCTCCGGCTGATGATAGTATCTTTTCTTTTCCTATAGGTATCATCAAAAATCATTAATTTCATGTTCTTCTTATTCGTTAGTCTCTCCTTAGTTTTATTTTGTTTTGTTAGACAGTTATGTATTGTATGTTCTTCATTTATCTGTTCATTGTATTATTATTAAAAAAAATTACTATCTGTGCACTACCTACCCAATTCTTATATCTTTGTATCACTCACTATAGGGTTGCTTGGGAGAAATCGCTCTCAGCGATAAGGCCGCCTTTTGTACTATTTTTATTTTGTTTTAAATTGGATTTAAGTAAGCTTTTTATATGTATTTTCTTTTTAGTACAATAAAGTGTTCATTCATTCATTCATTCATTCTTACTAAAGTCATTGCATACGGGATATTTACCATGATTTGTTTTCTTTGGAGTTTTTCGATATTTCGGCACCGTTTCAGGCGCCATGATCACGAAAGAACTGAGGTCACTGCGAGTGAGTTTTTATTGGCAGATATATCGATCTACCCTCATTTTTCGTCTTTTGCTACGAACGTTACATTCATTCATTCTATGTTTCTCTAAGTTCCCCTCTATGGCACTACACTCACTGTCCAAGCTAAGCTGCAGTTCTCCGTCCAGGTACTGTCCCACGTTGATCCAGCCGTACTCGCCTCGAGCCAGCTGTTTGAAGTGCAGGATGTTGTATCGCGCGGGTCCGTCGCCGTTTGCGTCGAAGTGAAACTCGTCTGCGCTTAGACCTGGGACAGTTTACAGTCTTTTACTTATTAAAATACTTCATTGTTCATAGTCTATTGACACACTAATAGGTACTTAAACATTGTTTAAGGTATACTAGCGACCCGCCCTGGCTTCGCACAGTTTTATTATAAGTATAAACATTCCTCTTGAATCACTCTATCTATTAAAAAAACCGCATCAAAATCCGTTGCGAAGTTTTTAAGATTTAAGCATTCAAAGGGACATAGGGATATATGGACAGAAAAAGCGACTTTGTTTTATACTATGTAGTGAAAACTTATTAAAATACTTCATTGATAAATAAAAAAATAAAAATAAATAACCCCGGACAGTCCACACAGCATCATCAAGCCCCAAGCTATTTTGGATTAAATTACATATGCGCGATCATATTTATTAATGCGCGTAAAATAGGATCTACGTATAGGTCGCGTCACGTAAAAAGAGCGCTGGAAGAAAGTGGAAGGGGTATGTTCGCGCATGGGTACACTCGCGTACGATAGTACTATGCCAATTTGCTGTGCCTATTTTTAACTAATATTTCACTCGCGGCTTGGTGTTGCTTATTAGAAAATAATATTAGATAAAATTAAAAACAAGTTCGATTCAGTTTAGAATGTTTAATCTAATTACAAAAAAATAATGTAATGTAGCATCTCCATCCATTAAGTCGTCTTGGGTGACGTGAAAACCAGATGAGGACGCGGGATTGATACTGGAGGTGGCTATTTCATCATCGTCGCTGTCGTCACTTGAGCTTTCATCATTATTTGAGTCGGAATCATCATCCCCTACACGAATAATAAATGTTTCTGTAATCATATCTACCAAATGATCGCTTTTACAGTAATCGGTCTCTGCCTCTATTTCCTTTACCTTTGTGCATAATTTTCAAAAACCATTAAAATGTAAAACCATTTCGTAAACTTTTGTGCACGATGGTATTTTGACAAGAAACGTGACGTGTGACAGCAAATGTCAACTGACGAACCAATAGCGCACCGGCAAGCATGCGGCGCATGACCCTTCCACCCCGCGCCCCACCGCCTACCTCCAAATAGACCCATAAATCGCCTTCTGCGCAGCTTGACCGCCAGCGTTCTTCTTACATGACGCGAACTATAGTTCGCTCTTATTTCCCACTACTTCTATATGAAAAGACGACCGATGTGGCGCGGTGGGCGAAGGTCCGCCTGCGACGCAGGAGGTTGCGGGTTCGATTCCCGCCTCGGAACAAATTTGTGTACGATCTGCAGAAATTTGTTCCGTGGTCTGGGTGTTGCCTATGTATAATAAAAAAATATCTATCTATGCAATGTATTGTATTAAGTATATCAGTCATCTAGTACCCATAACACAAGCTCTGCTTAGCTTGGGCTAGATGATGCTGTGTGGATTGTCTGGAATTATTTATTTATTTATTATTTATAATGAAGCACACCTTTAGTACGGTATATTTTGAACATAGTCATTGATAGTCTCATGTCAATTATGTGGCGAGATATGAGTGTAACCAAAAAAGCCCGTTGTATATCATGTCTGACATGATTAAATAAAACCGGCAATCGTGTTAAGGCTGGCCTTCCCAGATTCCGGGATTTTTACCTGTCCGTACCTCAATAACTATAAGGTCAATAGTTTTGAAATTCATACCTACATATTATAGTTGAGAATATTTTACAACACTTATTTGAAATATTTGATCGGTAGTCTATTTGTTCCACTTTTACATCATCAGTTTTGAATTACAAAACAAAAAAAGGTTTCCTTAACACCATTTGTTGGCACCGAGATTCGGATCCAATAAAAACATAATTTGGCTTTCGGGGTTTTACCCGATCTCGAAATCAATGCAAGTCACGTGCTGTATCTACTTCGTGGTCACGTGTAAAACCGGATCCTACCGGTTTCATTTACCTTGTTACAACTCACCCCTGCTTATTAACTAACCATCTGTTTATATAACAACTGAGATGTCGGCGCTGACACAAAGCTCTCTAAACACGTGTTTAATTAACAAACCGCAGCTTCCGGAGTTTTAATCCGTGTTGTACTTTACCTCAGGAGTTTGAAGGGTGTTTGTGTATTGATCGAGCGAGAGAAGTATTGTTTCTGTTGTAGATACTAGCATCAGCCCGTGGCCTCGCACGCAATATTTCTATCGAATCGTTTCAAGGCTATTTATATCACGTGGGAACTGATTTATGGGATGAAAAGTCGCCTATGTGTTATTCCGAGGCTAGAACTACGTCTATTCAAAGTTTAAGCCCTTTCCGTTCAGTATTTTTTGCGTGAAAGCGGAAAAAACAGCCCTCCATTCATACATCTACACAAATTTTCGCGTTTATACTAGCGACCCTCCCCGGCTTCGCACGAATGTATTATACATATAAACCTTTCTCTGGAATCACTCTATCTATTAAAAAAAACCGCATCAAAATCCGTTGCGTAGTTTTAAAGATTTAAGCATTCAAAGGGACATAGGCAACTAGGAACAGAAAAAGCGACTTTGTTTTATACTATTTAGTAAAGTAAGAATCAAGGATTGAAATTTAACACACACCTTTCTGAAGACTCTGAGAGGGAGCCGACAGGATAGAATATAGGAATATTACTTATCGAAGCTCAGTTCACTGGCCCTAAGTAGATATTAGCCTTTGATATACGAATTTTGCAGGTCTCCTAGGTTTTGAATTGTCTCCTACTAGTGCCCTCTAGCTCACAAAAAGGATGAATAAATTCAGACAGATTCGATTCATTTCGCTCTCTTGGATTATATGTACGATCAACTTAAAGGATATTTAGTAGTTTCATTTATTTACAAACTAGCGACCCGCCCCGGCTTCGCACGGTTTTATTATAAGTACCGAACGGGATAAAAAGTATCCTATGTCCTTCTCCTGGCTCTAAACTACCTCCCTGCCAATTTTCAGCTAAATCGGTTCAGCCGTCCTTTAGTTATAAGTGAAGTAACTAACACGACTTTCTTTTATATATATAGATGTTATTTAGTGAACTTTTTACGAAATCCTACTAATATTATAAACGCGAAAGTTTGTAAGTATGGATGGATGGATATTGATGGATGGATGTTTGTTACTCTTTCACGCAAAAACTATTGAACGGATATGGATGAAATTTGGCACAGAGATAGATTATAGTCTGTAATAACACATAGGCTATGTTTTATCCTGGAATTCCCACGGGAATTACGCGGTGAAACCGAGAAGGGCTGCTAGTATTGAATAAATGAAATACTGAAGGAGGAAGTTTATCCTCTTAACTCTTTTACAGCGGGTTGTTAAGTGTAAGCGAACTTGTGTCTAAGATTTATTGGAGTAGAACCCGCGAACAGGCCGTATGTATCGATTCCCTTATCGGGCTGTGCACAGTGCCTGCCGGCGGCTAGCGGGGTGTGTGATTGCTTCATAAATCCACGTAATGTGCGTGTCCCTAACCTTGGACCTTCGGCCCAGCAGCCTTGAGTCAATAGTGACTGATGGACTCGGAGATGGTGGAGTAAGAGGCCTAATACAAAGTTTAAAAGAAATCATCTATATTAGTATATAAGTCCACTGCTGGACTTAGGCCTCTCCTAATGAGCGCCATAGCGCCCTGTCTTCAGCTTGCCGCATCCAGCATCTGCCAGCAGTCTTTCGCAGATCATCATAGCACCTGGATGGAGGGCGTCATACACTACGTTTGCCAAGTCGCGGTCTCCACTCAAGAACACGTTTACGAACTATACACAATTTTTATTATTTTCTTTCACCTTTCTTCATTCTACGCTCGCCCAGTAATAACTGATCAAAAATAGATTGTAAATCCTGTCACTTTTAATTAATCACGAGGCTTTACTTGATTTTTCCAGAGATTTGAATTTTCCATGAAATACCTACTTACCCTTAATTAATTCACGCATAAAATTATTTTCCTTAAGCTTCGCAGGCTTCACTGTCCTTCTTAGAAAATTTCGTCACGATGTCGCACTCCAATCAAAAAAATCTCAGTTTATAAAACACAGGGGTAGGTAAGGTAGGTAACTGCTTGTTAGATTTGAAAGTTTAAATTCAAGTTGGAGTTACTGTTGGCGACACGTGGGACGCGGGTGGAGGAGAAAACACTTTCCGAACTTGTTAGAAGTAGCACGACTGCGAACTAAGTCTCAACTGTAACTTTGCGACCTTTTCTGATATTACACTTAGATGTCTTTCATAATAAATCAACTTTGTAACAAATAATTTATTTTTTCTTTACTTTTAGATTACCTATATTTATACCTTCTTAAATTAATCGTCACTACAAGAGAGTTCCGAGAACGCTGACAGCATTGATTACAGGAGCCAGCATTCCGATCATCTGAACAATCCTTTTAGATGGTTAATCTAACAATCCTATTCAATATACATATGTTTTACATAGTCATCATCTGAGCATATGATGGGTATATGAATGAAGTATATCTACCAGTCTCGACTAGAACCAATCGATTGTCAAAAAACCTTTGTTTTATATTCTTTGATTGTAATTTTCTAAAATAAGAAGGTTCATGGTACCTAGTTCCCTTCTGTAACACCTATTTCTAATGTTTTTAAGATTTTGAAGAACAATAGCCAAATTTCGTAATGTGACGGACAAAAAAGTGAGGCGAACTGAAAATCAATTATCACTTTATTTCTTATATTATTTTGATAATTGTGTACGTACATTTGACTTGTGTAAGTGCTTATTTTGTAAGTCTAAATAAATGAAGATATTGATTTATTTATTATTGATCTGTATATTCTTATTTCACAAAAATATTTTCACTTAGCATTGCTACTTCTATGCTTTTTCTTTTCTGCGTGTCAAATACCCAGGCGGTCGGTTAATGTCCGGAATTCCACACAGATGTTGACCGGCGGTTAGCGTAATTTGTACAAACTTTCCATTTCCAACAATTCCAACTGGAAAGTGGAAGCGAACAGCGCAACGAGAATATCTCACGGATTTTTACTCGACGCCACGTGTTGGCTATAAGCCGGGCTAACATACTAGTTGACATTTTTCATATTGTTAAAGCTTTGCGCGGAGGCGAAATTGGGTGTTGAAAATTGGGTTTATTCTGTTTGGGATAGTTCTTTCGTGACAGTAATAGTTAGTAAAATACACAATATTTTATTCATTTAGTAAGTCTATCTATATCATCTATCTAACAGTTCATTTCATGTAGGCTACTACTGATATCTACTATAGAAATGTTTCTAAGAATTTGTAGATTTTTTATTTTACCAAGGTAGCAAACCAGTATGTGGCCCTCCTAATGGAAGCGGTTACCGCAGCCTATGGATGCCTGCAGGCAGGACATCACACGCGTTTTAGACCCTTAAAAAGTGTTAAAAGTGTTAAAACTATAAGTTAGAAAAAGTTAAGTTATATACGTATACTTATCTAGCTAACTAACTTCACACTAATCTAACTCACTAGATTAGTGTTAAGTTAGTTAGCTAGATAAGTATATACGTATTTTTCTAAGAAAATTGAATTGATAGAATTTACTGACCAAAAATATCAGAAGTAGAAGACCGACGACTTGGCGAAGGTCACAAGCAACTGCTCACACTCTATCATTGCGATCTGTGAGGGTCTTTTCTTTCACAGATGATGGTGATGAATGATAGATGTAGGGGTAAAGGTGTGTGTGGTAGTTTAGGTATAGCTACCTTATAGATGGTGATGGGTGCGGTCGAGTAATAAGTCCAACACAGTTTCACAGTTTATAGTTTATATTGTTCCACAAACACACAACACTACATAAATGAAGAAGGAGAGAAAAGGTACAGTTGAAGAATAGTTTATAAGAGATAGGCGACAGTAGAAAGCAAGGCACATAAACAAAGATCAGCGTGTTGCGCGGGCGCATTGAATAAGCGATACAAGTAACCGCGCGTGAGGAATCCAGTCGTCGGGTGTCGGCAAGAATCGTCCGAGGTAGTCGACGGCCGACCCGGTACAGGGAAGATCTTCCCCTGTAACTCTTTGGGGGAATTCCACCTTTAACCTCCAAAATAGAAATTATATCCTAATAACCTACCAGTAAAGTTCACTTTTCGCAGATTTCTTTTAACCTCACTGGTGAATACCCATACTTATTAATTGCGATCTTTGGGATATCTATTTCGGTGGAAATGATGGTATCATTGATAGAAAAGGTGTCCTATAGTCTTACCAGTAAAGGTCACATTCCGCGGATACCTCACACCTATTTATTACGATATTAAGAGGCCTCTCTTTCAGCGGGGATGATTGATAGAAAAGTTATCCTATAGCCTTACCAGTAAAGTTGACTTTCCTGAGATACCGCAGCAGATCAGCCCCGGCGGCGGGCCGCATCGCGTCGCACAGCCCGGCGCGTCCGCCGCACACTGCCAAGTGCATGTCTCTGAGAACAAACACATAGAATCAATAAATCTACATATAACTATTTCTTTAGGCTTACAAAATAAGCACTTGACAAGGCAAATTTAGATAAAGGTAAAAATCAATTATAGTAGAGACCGTCTAGCTAGATGGAGGAACTGCAATCTGCACTGATGACGAATTGTTTTGTGTAGTATTTGTAATACTCTCAGTTATTTTTGTAATTCAGTAAATTCATTTGACGATAAAGTAAATTACTAAAATTGGCATGATAATTATGACAACCATAATTTTGCCCTTCTCTGTCCTGTATCTTATCTGCCCGCAACTTCGCACGCATTGTTTCTGTGAAAACGTCTTATGCTGATTTATGAGATGAAAATGTGTTATTACAGGGCTAAAACTATATCTATTCAAAATTTCAGCCCCTTCTTTTCACTAGTTTTTGCGTGAAAAATTAACAAACATCCATACAAACGCGTTTATAATACGAGTTTTAGTCTTATAAAGTAATTTCAGTCAGATCTAGTCGTAACAAGCTTGACTTTCTTCCAGTTTTCTGAAGTGTAAATCCATTTATAGAACCTAGTAAAATATAGTTTAAAAGCGGACTCAAAATCCTCTATAATTCCCTTAGAGAGGATTTGAGTCCACTTTTATACTGCGCTGAGAGGCGGAAACACAACGTTGCTTACAGCGACCGCGCATGTGGTTTGCCCGTCCACTGGAGGCCTAGAAGCTAAGCTTATTACGCTTTTGACAAGAACCACTAAAGCCAAAACACAACAGATGTTCTTGGCTGAACAAAATTGATAGAGCTTTCATCAAAATCAACCTATTAGTCCACAGCGGGACATAGGCCTCTCCAATGAACGACCTGTCTTCGGCTTTGCAACCAGCATCTGCCTGCAGTCTTTCGCAGATCGTCATCCCAGCTGACCGTGAAAAAAACCAGAACTACCACAACAAATATCTGCAAATCTTACAAAAAATTGTCCTAAGGCGAGAATCGAATCTCTTGCTTGTAACTTGCACTGGTGATTTCGATAGAGCGTCTAAACTTCGCGGAATACCCCAGGGTTCGCGCTGGCGCCAATTTCTTAGAAAACTCTGAAGCCGGTCTGAAAGGCGCGAGCGAGCCATTCAATGCAACCAGGCAACCGGGTCGTCACTCAAATGCAGTCTTTTCAACTCATACTACCAGTTTTATGGGCTAATTTCTTTTGATGCTATGCTGTACATACCTAAAAACCTAAATAGAAATGTTGAGTGTAACACGGAATTTTACAAACAGCTTGAATTTCCTTTGAATTTTTAAAAGTTAAAAACTAGATAACTCTTGATTTTGAATGAATGAATGAACACTTTATTGTACCTTTTGAAATATAAACAATACTTATATTAACATATATCTAATCTTATGATAGACGATGATGATTTTATGTAAAAAGCCAACAATACCTAACGTGGCACAATAGGTTTTGTTAGCGGACTTTATATTGTTTATGTGAAATCAAAGAGAAATCAAAGACCCAACATCGGGTCCAGCTTTTAATTACCCTGTCAATGTAAACAGGCGGTTAAGGATACAGGTTGAAGCCGACCGCAACGTCTGCTAATTATTATGTGGCAAGGGCTGGAACTAAGGGTTGAGGGTAGTTTTCTGTTCCATTTTCTAGTTCGTTGTTGAAATTGCTTATTGGCACACAGGGCTTCAAATTAGGGTCTGGGTTTCAGATTGATAGGACCTATTATTTTGTAATCTACAGATAAAATAGATGTAACGCCACTACCAAGATCTATGCTGTTGACAAACTTGAGGAAATTTGGACGTATCTTTTTCAAATTCTGTTCAAAGAATTGTTTCGCCTACGTCTGAGATGTAAGCTGCCGTTTTCATTTCATTATTTTGCAAAAAACATGTCTAATTAATTTATGGAAAATACTTTATTAATATAAACAAAATAATGTGATTGTTGGGGTTTCTTCAGAGGAATTTTGCTATAAAAGCTGACGTACGAAATTAATTCGACAACCGCGCGCTCGGTTTACTCGTGTCGAGTGAATTTTATAAAGCTGAACGAAACTGATTTTGTGTATTTCGGCAATATTGGGAAAGAAGAATAAAAGTAAGAGCAAAATAAAAGAACGTGACAAATCAATCCACTGTCTGACCTTTTTACACACAAGGTTCACCCCTATGCGTAGGAATATAATTAAATTTATTGTTATATTTTTGTCTGAAAATAATAAAAAGATATTTCGTAAAAGAACAGTAGAATTACCTACTTGAATATAAAATATCTGATATTATGATGATTGTCCTGCTCTTTAGTTTTCATATTCTACAGTGTTTTGGTATTTCCTAGTCCGGCCTAAATCTCTTCAATAGATTTAAAGTTCAAAGAGATGCCACACACAGCTCTCCTCTTCAAAATTGTTAAAACGTTTTTATGTATATTTTGTGAAGTAACCAACGTCTTTAAATTTACAACAGACACCAAAATATTCAGGCTCTTTTCGTGAAATCTTTTTACTTTTGCCACTGAAGCATGAATAGAGTTTGTAAGTTGAGTTTGGAGTCAATTTTATACTGCATAAACTTCATTTTCTCGAATACTAATTCATTGAATCTATGTTAAAAAAAATATTATTTTTATTTCACATTAAAAATCCTGCACAAGACTTACAGATAGTTTACCTATGAACTCATTTTCATGAATGTAGCCAGAGTCTTGGGGACGAAGTGGGAGTCGGGGGACGCTTCAAACTGGTATAGACATGGATCAGTTGAGCTACCGATAGACTGTTTGCAACCGTCTGCAGTTAGGTCAATTGTTTCAATTGTATATACCTACTAGTTTAATGTTCTTTCCCTGCTTTTAATATTCGTTCTTAATAAAGTTATTCATCATTGATAAGCGTAAAAATTTTTATAACTTTCTGTTCGTTCTAAGAGTCAAATGAATTAAAAAAAAAGTAAAATAAATAAACCTTGACACACACATGACACAAAAACGTAAATATTTTTGTCACAAATTTTAAAATCTCACATTCCTCTGAAAAACGCCGAGCCGAGCGAAAAAACCGGAACACTTTTGATTTCAAACCGTCAGTCACTCACAATCCTGCAATCAGGCTACAAAAAGGCTTTCAAGAACCGGCCTCAGATTGGAGCATTGAAACCTGCAATGATTGCGACGTGAATCCACTGGACGGAGGCCTATTCAAACGGTTCAAATGGCCGACGGAAAATGTACCAGTATCTTGGTCTATAGGTACAATGTTGATAGTCAGCCCTTGTGTCGGCTTTCAGGGAAATACGAGGAAGTAAGGCTATTTTAAAACCTTTGCTTTTTACCTATTTTCTTGTTTCTGTGTCTATTGTGTATTATGATGATGGCAGATATTTCATCCAGTCACTATGATCACTATGGTCAGTCCAATTTTTTATCAAACTAACCAATACAAACAAAAATAAATAAATAAATAAAAGGTTCAATTTGTTGAGACCTATCAAGTAACTGTATAAGATAGTTCGATTTAATCTTACTAAAAAAGACCTTGGAGCATGCGATCAAATCGTTCCATACACCATTTCTTTATAAACCATTTCCAAGCAATAAAACTACAGCCCGATACAATTTTGTAAGCAAACAACTGCCAAGCTACCATGCAATTCCTAGAAGGTGCTGTAAATCTCAGATCTAGGCGTCTAATCTACATGCATGGCTGGGGATTTATTGAGTGAATTTAAGCGTTTTGTTACAGTCGCTATATTTTTCTCAGCAGAACAACTATAAAATCACTCGCATGACTCCGTACGGCCCTAATCGCTTCTAGGTACACGACTTCGATTTTCAAATTATTTTACAGAATTTTCTTATGATGAAATGATGAAAAGATTGGATTTCGCGCCGTCCATAGTGAATACCGGCGATTCATCTCAATCGATTTGAAAACAGAAGTCCAGTTCAAAAACACAAATAAGACAACTTTTATCAAAAAATAAAGATAAGCATTTGTTATTTTTTATTTTCATAAGACATTTTTTCTGAACATAAATGCTATCTCACTGGAAATGGAAACTATAGATAGATAGATAACTTCTTTATTGAACCAAATAAATTCGTAGAAACAAAGAAGCTTAATACTAATAATTACATCTAAAGTAGCACAATCGGCGGCCTTATCGCTAAAAGCGATATCTTCGAGGCAACCAGGCAACATATCTCGAGGGTAGAACTGGAATTTGCGAAACATTTGAGATGAGGTTAGGATCCCTAACCCGAAGCATTTTGCGGTGGAATCCGTTGTTTAACTTAGGATAGTGCAAATCTTTATTTAAATTTATGGAAACCGTAGAGTTTCCTCTCCGAGTTTAATTAGCATGGCTCCTTTCATTGTTTTATGAAATTATGGGGATTCCGAATTTGCATTTGGAAGACACATTTTTGTGGTTTCGTATTTAATTTTAATGAATACAGAAAACCACGACCATGACTGTTATTCTCAGACAGTTTTTGTTGAACAGATTGAACATTCATAATGACTCTTCATAATAATAATGCTGAACAATCCACACAGTATCATCTAGCCCTAAGGTAAGCACAGCTTGTGTTATGGGTACTAGATAAATTTGTAATATAGGTAATCATGAAATAAATAAATCTACTACATAACTGATATATTTATAAACATACTTCAAATTAAGATATTTTTAGTACATATAAATAGATCGAAAACACCCTAAAAAACTAAAAAAAAAAACGCAAAAATGCAGGTCTCGACAGAACATACGCATTTGCTCCCCTTGGATTCGAGACCCTAGGTCCGTGGGGTACCGAGGCTCTCCGATTATCTGAGCGTCTGGTCGATGCGACGCGTGACCCGAGAGCTGGTGAGTATCTGGCTCAGCGCATCAGCATTGCCATACAGCGTGGTAATGCAGCCAGTGTCTTGGGGACGCTTCCGACTGGTATTGACATGGATCAATTGAGCTACCTTTAGACTGTTTGCAACCGTCTGCTGTTAGCTCAATGGTTTCAATTGTAAATACTAGTTGTAATTTTTCTATTCCTTTGCTAGTAATTTTCGTTGTTAATAAAGGCTTTGATGTATACCCTAAAAAACTATCTGCAGTTCGTACAAACAATTATTGTCTTGAGGCGTTAATCAAACCCACTGCGCCATAGATGTCATAATTTAATGTTATCGTAATAGTTACCATCATACTTTATCAGCGGATTAAGATAAGACGGTAGCTATTAAGAAATGATCTTATACATGAGATAAGCTATCACCTAGCTACGGAGCTAGGTAAACCCTTTTCACGTATAAATAACCCTACCTGACTCAAATCGACGAGTGTTCTTCGATATAGCTGGTCCCTTTCTCTACATCCCTTTAGATAACTCGATTAGTAAGCTGAAGGCAAACCCTTCCGCCCTACATTAGCCTCCACAATGCAAATACTGATCCTGTTCTCGCTTTTAATCTGCTGTAAGTTGGTAAGTACGGTTGACGTTCTCGGATGGATTTCAGGTACACTCGACGTTCGACAGAGTACCTACGAGGTATTTCAGTTTCCTGTTGGAGTCGGAAGTGTATAGAATTTGGAATAAAAACTAAGAACGTATTATAATCTTCCTGGCAGGGTCGCCATATACTCGTACCTAACGTGGACGAAAGCGCGCTAAAGTCGCTCAAATGAAAAGATGTTCACTCTTCTAAATACCGATTTATTCTGTCAGTTACACCGTGTAACTGACACTGTACACGTAACAAACGACACTCAATCCAAACAAATATCTTAGTTACGATAGCTCTTATAGATATGTAGGCATACATAGCATGGTTTTGATATAAGTAGATCGACTTGCATATGGATCAGTTGAGCTCTAAACTATTTGCAACCGTCTGCAGTTAGCTCAATTGTTTTAATTGTATTTATTCTTTAAAAAACAAAAATTCTTGTTTGTAATTTTTTTTGTAAACAATTTCAATTCAATTTTAGAAGTTCTTTATTAATAAAAAGTGCTTAAAGTATATTTCTAGTGTGAATAGAATCCTAGAAGTTGTACAATCTTAATAAGTGCAACGTTTTTTAAGCCATAGCTTCTTAAAAACTTTCAAACAAAGGCCAGTACAAATCAATTTTATTTATATCTTTTCTTCAATGGATGCGTTTCTCTTGGAAAAGTGTCTTTCTAAACATCGAGGCGTAGTTCCCGCAAAATCTTGAGACGATGTTTGTTGGTAGCATTGGAATCGGTGTAAATACATCGTACGCTGTGCTCGCTCTCAAAATCTTTAATCGCACTTTCTAACATAACAGAACTGATTTCCAAGTTTCCTCAGTATGTTGAGTGTACAAGTTCAGGGCCGACCCACAAAACCCGTCCGCTGTCGAGCAGTCATCAATCAGACGCGTCGAAGTGCCAACCCTGACCGCCCGGGTGATGTAAGGGTGTTAGTAAGAGCCGTTATAGCTCAAGAGATTGAAAGCCAAAGTTGGCCAGAAACATGCGTACCATGCTTCTTCAAGGAGTTGGGTTTATGAGGACATTTATGCAAGGGGACAATATTAAACATTTCTATGTAGATGTAATTAGATTACAATAGAATAGAATAGAAAACTCTTCTACCACACAAATTAAGAAAAGAAAACATAAATATAGATAGATAGATAGATAGATAATAACTTTATTGCACCATCAAAGTTATAAACAACAGAGCATCATAATACTAATTAAAACTAAAGTGGCACAATCGGCGGCCTTATCGCTAACAGCGATCTCTTCCAGGCAACCTTTGGATGGACAGGATCGGTTAATTTGAAATATACTACTTACTAAGACTAAGTATAAAGGGCGGCCTTATCGCTAAAAGCAATCTCTTCCAGGCAACCTTGGTATGAACTGGATATAATAGAACAATATAGACGGTGGTAGTAGATGTAAGTAATTCTCTTGAAATGCGGGATCTCAGTGCTGATTCTCCCAAATCGAACCTTTTTCTCTGTATTCTTCTCTCACTTAAAGTTTACATGAGATTAATTTATCTCTAACATAATAAATCATTGATTAACAATTAAATACAAAAACAAACGGTTACACTATAGCGGCCTGCCTCCTCAACCCTTCCTCTACGTAAAACCTTCCTCTTGAATCACTCTATCTATTAAAAAAACCGCGTCAAAATCCGTTGCGTAGTTTTAAAGATTTAAGCGAACATAGGGACATAGCGATATAAGGACAGAAAAAGCGACTTTGTTTTATACTATGTACCTAGTGATAATTAAAGTTAGTAAGTATACATGTTACTCGTCAAAGTGCTTATTTTATAAGCCCACAAAAATAAAGTTATCGAGTTCTAGCTTCGATTTTTGTGATACAGGATAAATGCTTTGACATACATAGTAGTAGGTAATCATACGACGTAAGTTAGAAATAAATGTCTATTTTTGGAGGATAACGAAAGAAATCAACAATCTGTTTGTTGTTAATGGGAAATTCCTCTCAAGAGTTTCCGGAGAGAAGTAATTACGGAAGCGGAAACACGGCTTAGTTTAGACTAGTTGATTGCCGGCGTATTTGCTCATCTGTGAGGGCACCGTGCCTACTAAGTTTTGTGTATATAAGTTGGGTAGTAGGTACTTAGGACAATAAATAATGGGCCTAAGGCCCCTCAGGCTAATTACATCCATAACTACTCGTGGATAAAATTGCTCTTGGTCTTATAACTCAATCAGTAAATCAAAATCTTTATTTCTTTAGGCTTACAAAATAAGCACTTAGACAAGTCAAATTTAGAAATAGAGTGATAATTGATTTTCAGTTCGCCTCACTTTAACAAGGATTATACATACATACAGGTGGATCAAACAGAAAAATGAATGGCTCAGCTCCGAAAATAGCCCATGTATATTCGGCGATTTTTCGTTCCTGTGTTATGATTTTTTAAAGTTTTGTTAGAAAATTTTCGAGAGGAACGTTTAGAAATGAAATAAAATAAGCCGTCGTATTTTTTTTCTTTTGAAAAACTTTGAACCTTTTTAGCTCAAAACACCAAATGACTAGTTGATGACATTTTCTAGGAATCAAAAGATTCAAATATTAAAAGTGCTGGCCTGTTAATCAGGCTGTAAAAGAATGTTCAGAATATGAATAAATGATGATGAATAAACACACATCATCATCTAGCCACAGGCTAAGCATGATTGTGTTATGTTATGGTACAATCATTTGGATTCAGCAGCTTTCTATAGTGAAATTATCACGAACGTTACCTTACAGCAGAAGTACAAATAAAAACATTAACTTCGTGCTTTTTACCATAACAATTTACAATAACTTTATAGATACTATTATAACAGAAAAAGGATATCTTTTACTTACCATATTAGACAGCAACATTCGAAAATTTACACAAGCAATTATAAAAACGTACCGCCGCATTTTTATTCAGGTCCGTTTGTTTAAGTAAAAGGTCCGTAAAAGGTCCTATTCATACAAAAACGATATTCACATGGGTCGTATCGTTCGCCATCAAATCCCATGTAAATGAAGTGGCCGGCCTGTATCAATTAGTGGCCCCACCCTGGGACGGTGGAAGGAAGAGGGCACAGTGTAAGCAAATGCAGAATAGCTTACATCTATGCTGGAAGTCTCTTAGTATTCATCTAGTCCTAAAAAGATATATGCTAAAGGCATCAGATGACTGATTGTTTAGAGACTAGACTGATCAAGTCTAGCGAGTAATAAAAGAGGTAATCGAAATCGTTGAGAAGGCCTGTGCTATTAAAAAAACTGTAAATAGAAAATCGAAAAGAAAAATTCTTGCAAAAAAACAAAAAATAGTCCCACGGGTCCTGTCAAATTATGATCATGCAAGATCTATCAATCTTCGGTGATAAGACCGTCAAAAATGACATAACTTTAAACAAAATGTCTTTATTTCGTATAACCAAGGGTCCATATTTGGTTAGTTAGGTTAGTTATGCACACAATGCATAAATGTTATTCCAGACTATCTTTGTGCCAAATTCCATCCATATCCGTTTGGTAGTTTTTGCGTGAAAGTATAACAAACGTCAATCCATCCATCCATCCATACTTACAAACTTTTACGTTTATTATATTAGTAGGATTAAAACAATAAGTATTAGGTATAATTATTTTAATAGAATGAGAATATACATATAAGTAATTAAAAATTATGTTTATCATGCCCCGTTCCCAGAGTGATCATCATAGTGAAAATACGTAGTTATGCCGGGATCATTATGCGAACCAGGCTTGCCCACAGCAGAGATGAAAACCTTTCTGTTATGGTTTTAGCTATACATAGATATTTTCTGTTCTATTCTATTATTCTAAACTATGTTATTTGATGTCGAAGACAATGATGTGGTAGCTACAAAATACCCTTAATGCACTTATAGTTCTTTGACCCGGCTACGCAAGACGTCGCTCAGTCTCTTTCATTATTTAACTTCTGGAATTACGCGGACCCATGTCATGTCATGTCGAGGGGAAAAATGGAGAAAGGACTTTTCTTTTTTGCGTCGCAGGTACCTTAAATGACTAATCACTGTCGTTACCGAGGCGGAAAAGCGGGTTATAAAGTAACGAATGAATGAATTTTCTTCTATTTCAGACAGTATAAAGTCCGTCATACACACACAAATAACATATATTAAAGTAATTTAAGTTAAATAGAGAAAAGTACCTACATAATAATTAATAACAAATGGCTATTAAATCTAATAGGAAATCTGTAGGAACCTGTCTACTAGAAGGCTGACTAGCAGCGCCTCGCGGTTTCGCCTGCGTAATCCCCGTGGCAATTCCGGGATAAAATATAGCCTGTGTTATTCCAGAGTATTATCAATCTCTGTGCCAAATTTCATCCATATCCGTTCAGTAGTTTTTGCGTGAAAGAGTAACAAACATCCATCCATCTATCCATGCTTACAAACTTTCACGTTTATAATATAGGATTTTTAGTAAGGTTAGGTTTAAAATAGAATTTTTTAATTTTGCCTCACACGGACTTACTATTTCATTTTCCAGTTTTCGCTGCCACTTATTATTTTAGCCATACTCAATTGATTTAATTTAAGAAGAGTATAATTTATGATTAAACGAACTTACCTGTACGTGCAGTTCTATCATAATTATACGAAGTGCTTTGTTCGAAGAGATGAGTAACCTGTAAGAATATTTATGACGTGGAGTGATGATAGCTGAATCTACTACTACAAGTTGACTAGATTAATAAATATTCTTACAGGTTACTCATCTCGAAGAACAAAGCACGAAGTATAATTGTTTTTGTAATCACATCCATAGATTTATAAATAAATCAAATAAAATATCATATTAAAAGTTCTGGCATCACACTACGAACGATAAGATGCGATAAGATTCGGACTAACTGTCAATGATCTGTCAATATTCTTTGCCGAATTAATTCAATGATAAATAATACTGGCTGAGACTACACTGATGTGTATGAATAGGCCTTAAAGTCTTAAGTTCTACTGCAATTATCTACTCTGTGTCTAAGGCGGGGTCCCAACGCGCGAAGTATAGAATTAATTTAATTGTATTGTCCCAAGTTATAATCGCTCGTAAATCCCAAACGTGGTTTAAGTTGTTACGGGGATTATAATGATTGTTGGCGAACAAATTACTTATGAATATTGTATACCTGATTCTGAGCTGGCAGCTTAGTGGGTATTCATTATCGGGGCGTATGATATTGTACAACATTATAACCAGCCTATGCTACGTACGTAGCTTAATATGTAGATTTCGTGTGTCCACTTCTCAATAGTTCAAACAAATTGTCAAAACTATTCTTTGTAAAAAGGCTTAACTACTACAAAATATCATATTATCTAGAGGGAACAAAAAGCTTCGGACGAGTTTTGCTCCAACCTGAGGACTAACAACCTAACAAGGTAAAGGTTGCTTCTTCACTTCTAAATAAAGTACGTAAAGTAAAGTACGTACCTTAAAAATATTGAAGTAAATAAAAACCAAATCGATCACTTCTTATTATTTATACGCAGCGCATCAGTATTTCCATACAGCGTGGTATACAGCCAGTGTCTTGGGGACGCTTCCGACTTGTACCTATTGATATGGGTCAGTTGAGCTACATCTAGACTGTTTGCTACCATCTGAATCAATTAGCTCAGAAAAACTTCAACCCCCTTTTCACCATCTTCGGGGTAGAATTTCCAAAAATCCCTTCTTATCGAACGTGTATGTAGTAAGAGGTACTTACGCTCCAAATTTCAGTGTTCTAGCTTTAGCGGTTTGGGCTGGTCGTTGTCTTCAAAAAATCTAAAATCTTGTTCTTTTATATATTACTAGCGACCCGCCCCGGCTTCACACGGTTTTATTAACGTATAAACCTTCCTCTTGAATCACTCTATCTATTAAAAAAAACTGCATCAAAATCCGTTGTTTCAAAGATTTAAGCATACAAAGGGAGATAGGGACAGAGAAAGCGACTTTGTTTTATACTATGTAGTGAAGGTTATAGTCCTGCAAAGCCCATATTATTTATCGCCAGTGGCATCTAGCATCTGCAAGCAATGTATCGCAGATTGTTTTGTCCAAAATCAAGGGCTTGTGCACAATACTGTGATGCGAGGTCGCATTGTAAAATATGCGATTGATGAAAATCTAATTTGCGATACGAATTTGAGTCATAACTTAAAAGCTTTGTTATGTCGCAATGCTACAGTAACGGTAATGCTATGCCTGGGAAAGCTGATTTGGTTGTGACGTCACAAGGCTTTTGTGTGAACAAGATGAAACGATCTGTCTCAGAGTTGCGTATTTCAAATTTTGGCTTCGTGTTATAAGCCAGTTTACCAGAACGTATTTAATTGTACCTTATTCATTAATCAAACATAACTGTGAATTAGAGTTACATACACATGGATACGAAGAAATATAATCTCTAATTCACAGTTATTAACAGCAAACGCGATAAATACCCAAAACTTTAATGAAGTCCTTTTCCACGAAAGTAGGGATCCATTGTACTTGGTTTCCTAAGTACTATTGTATTCCGCTCGAATTATATGAACACAATCGATTCAAATGGGTAGTGGGCATATCCTAAGCAAACAACTAACTATCCGGCATAATTGTCGCCACGCCCCGAATTACTGTGCCGTGACGGTTATACGTATATTAAGGGAACCTACCAAAGTTTTCTTCTGTTTTTAACCCTTAACTACCTACCTGCAATCTTAGACACTGTGATTAGTTATTTTGAGAATATATAAATGTGGGTGCATTCTTATATTACTTTACTTTACTTCTTATGCATCATAAGTCTATGTACCAAAGTGCCCTGCGTGCGCTGTTTGACATGCGGCGTTTGACAGCGGTTTGAATGACAGCAGGTAAGTAGAATACAAGAATACAAGACGTATAGTGTTAACATCTACACTGCGATCAACAATCTGCATCTACAGTGATTATGTCAAAACCCTCCTTGTTTGGGGCACGTTTAAGAAACTAGTGTGTTGATGGGTTACTACCGGTTCTACTAGAGTTTCCACTGGCTTGGGGGGCCTCGAGGCTGTGCCTCGTCATTACCCCGGCTTCAACTAGAGACGAGACGACCCCTCGGTCCTTGGGTTCTAGCAAAATGCTCTTTCTCGTTTTGTTTTCTCTTTTTTTAAGATTGTACTTGATTGAGAGATGCGTATACAAATATAAGTTTACATGTATAACTTTAATTCAAACTTATATTTTTAGTTTTTTTTGCTTTGTTTGATACTATTTTGGGTATCTATCAAATTTTTTAACAAAACTTTTTTTTTAACCTTCGTTTGAATTTTAAACAAAATCTAAGCTGATGGTAATTGACGACGTGGCCAAAAATGTATCACAAAGATCTAGATATCTAGGCATATCCTAAGCCAGTACTGTGTATACAGTACTATTTTGGCAAAATAAATAACAAATTTCTGCAGATCGAACACAAATTTGTTCCGAGGCGGGAATCGAACCCACAACCCCTTGCGTAGCAGGCGGACTCTCGCCAGCTACGCCACTGAGGTCGTCCATCCCTGTTTAATTCATTCGTTCAGGGGCCGAATTTCACTAATGTCAAAACAAAGGTATCAATAGTGCCATTCAAACAAGATGATTAAAATGACGTTTATGAATTTGGTATTCTACTATTTTTTGCGCTTGAAGTGACTTTCATAATTAGAATATCAAATTGAATAATTAGAATATCAAATTGATAGTTATAAAGGTAATCGTCACAGCTATGAATGAACCTCAAAAAGTTATGTGCTAGTAGAATACCAAAAAGAGTTTAGGACTGACATTTTGACACGATACTATTTAAATGGTGAAGCGATTTATTTAGTGGAATTCGGGCCCAGGAATCTAGTGTTAGTGAGTTTCTGCCAGCTCTAAGTCCTATAGCTTTCAAAGAAAGGGTAACCAGAGCGATCAGAGAGCAAATGGCGCTCGATAGGCCTTCATTCTAAGCTTACATAACCTCCAGATTTTATAGACGGGTTATCGGAGCCACCTGATTATCCAATAAGGTAGAGTTATGTCGGGACACGGGCTCGCCGTTATTTAGACGGAGGGTCGAAGATACGCTATTAAAAATAACGGTAGACGAAAAATTAGATAGAATGAATTTGCAACGTTTTTTTAAGGTAAGAAAGTTATTTGCAAGGTTATTCGAGTCAAAGTCAAAGTTGAACGATTGAAGGGAACAGTTGTTGTTGAATATTAGTATTTTTCAAGCCTTTTGTAATATCTAGGATGAAATCAAGTAAATAGTTTGCACAAACCAACGCCTTATAAGATTGAGAGTATCTACAAAATCACCATGTGAAAAATCTGAGAAGACATTCATCATCATTAACATACATTAGTCCACAGCTGGACGTTGGCCTCCCCTAAGAAGACATTATTAATCAACAAAATTATGTCCTCCACTCATCTGGATAAAGCCACAGTTAGTTGCAGAAAGAAGCGAACTACATTAAAAGTAATGATCGGTACTTCGCGGCCATAAATAACCCAACACTACCTTCCCTGGAAGCATTAAACTTATTCAAACAAATCTGAACTTGGAATGGGTCCCCCAGGCCGAGGCCGGGCAAATCATTTTGTTAGGAGATTGCGTAAGTCTACGGCTTCCCTTCGATATTTTCTGATGCTTACGCTCGTCCCTGGAGGATGCTGCGCACAAATTGTTGTTCCCATTTGTGGAATTAAATTCTCGAGCGACCAAGCTTTCAATTGATCGAGTTGTATTCATTTGAATTTCATTTCAATGCCATTATTTCATGATTTAACAGGACTTGACAACTCTGTGACAAAAATGGCAAACAACACTTGAAAAGGTATTGTGTGGTGGACTCAGATGTTTACAGAATTCATTTATTCTTTGTGCAGCGTGTATCTTTTGTGATGCAAATATTCTCAATATTTTTTTATAATCCCGTGTGGACTGTGGGGATACTCCAGCTGTAGTTTGTAGAACTTGTTGTTCTGAACTGAAAGCAAATATATTCCGCCCATGTTCTGTGAAAAATTGGTTTCGCTGCATATACGGTGACAGAGATAGGCCTGTGACAGACGGACAGACAATTGGTGCGGGCGTAGGCTTAGTGATAGCGTCCCGCGCCCTCTATATTTGGATATGCCTTCTAAAAGGCCACGCAAAAAGAGCTAGCGTAATTGCACAGCAGCGATAAAAACTTTATCACTTTGCGATAGCTGGCTCAGGGAGTTTAAGGCATTCCAGCGTAGCAAAGCCTACGCCAAAATTATTGGCCACAAACTAAAGCCTAGCTGGACATCGGGATTCGGTGAAAGCCAGGCTGGTGCTAGGATTAAATGGAGTAATCTAGTGCACGTACGAAATACTGCATACGCACTATCCGCATATAGCCCAATGTTGATTAATCTGTTGTTTTTATTGCGTTTTAAACTTATAACCACGTACGAAGTTACATAATACAAGGGGTACAATCTTTTTGAATCAAATTGCGAAAATTCCCTATACCCACAACAAAGACAATGCAAAGACATCTGAAGATATAAACTTTAATGACATTGTGACATTTTTATCTGTTTCAATTTTATTGTTCCTCGCATAAATTTAGTTTACTCGACAGTGCAAATCTTTATTTATTTTTTACTTTATTTCAGTTCTTATTTTGTAAATTCTAGGATTTTTGCAACCTAATGGTATTTTATTTTACTGTCGAAACTAATGAATAACACTAGATGATTGAAATAGTTAACACATGGACATTACCTAAATATATAGATAGATATTTGTTATAATACATAGAAAACACCCACCTCGAAACAAATGTTTGAAAAATAATATCTTATTGAAATACTTCACACACATTACCTAGATAGAAAGCAATTTTTTTATACTTAGAAAATACCCACCTTGAAGAAATCTTTGAGAATAATAATATCTCATTTGTATTCCATAACAGTTGCACAATAAGCTATGCAATTTACCTAACACACTACCTACAAGCATTCCCTTGTAGTCAAGCCACAAAGCAGAGCCGCTTCGTCGCAACTGCGACTAATAGATTCGCTGATGTTATTCTTTTACAAAGTTTCCTTTCTTTGTACAGGTGGAAGTGAACTGGGAAGATATTTGCTCTAGAGAAGTAAAATACAGTAAAAATAAACCGGTTATTGTCTTCATTTCTGTTTCTAAAGTTTAGTAAATAGGTTCTATTTGTCTGAACTGGACTGGACTGGAGACTGGGATCAGTTTTTCAGAGGAGTTCTCAAGTATAATATGAATTTATATTGAAATTTCTGACACAACTTTACGAAAACGTCTACGTCTTCATTACACTAGGTCGAAAGTTTAAAAATATTGAAGCAAAACTAATAAACATGTAGATAATGCTGTATATAGGCCGCCGATTGTGCCACTTTAGTTTATGATGCTCTGTTGTTTGTAACTTTGATGGTGCAATAAAGTTATTATCTATCTATCTATATTTCACACATTCTCATCTAGCTTCAAACTAAGCAGAGCTTAAGTTATGGTTACTAGATAATAAAATTGATTTAGTTACGTTACTACCTAGATACTTTTTTATAACACATGACAACTAAACTACTCTGAAAAAATATCTCCAGATCGTTCAAAGATTTGTCCCGAGGCGGAAATCGAACCCGCAACCTCCAGCGTCGCAGTACACCTTCAACCGCCAGAAAGATCGTTGTATGCTAAATATAAATTATTTTTATGCTTTTACTATAAACTTTTAAAAAGATCTAAATATATAATTCCCTCTTTGGGCCTTATACTTACTTATTTGGGTTTTATAAACGTTATTGATTCTGATACTATATCTCAGTGGTCAGAAGTCCCGACTGCGAGGTATCTCGCAAACCCTCATATTTTATTCCACAGAAATCATACCGGTTGTCGACTGCAGAAATTGAATTTTTCATCTTTTATTCAACCACCTTTGTACCAACAGATGAACAAACTCTCTTGCATTTACAATAAGACTGTTTTGTTGGCAGTTCTGTTTATCCTTAGTCTCCTAAGGCCATCAGAATTGTGGGTGTTTGTACGTACGAGTAGATGTGGTCAACATGGTATATGTTTTTATAATGGTAACTATGCACATCTAGGGTCTTAAGGTTTAAGATATTTATTCATAGTCCTAGGTATATTAGTCATATAGGTATTTGTAATTATTTATCTAGCAAAACTTAAACAATATTTTTAATTATAAAACACTATAAACCAAATAAGGTTTGTCCAGTTTCCATAGTCTGCGCGTATATTATACTATTATTTATACTATACATAAATTACTAAACAGATAATTACAATGTGATTCTGAAGCTGTTGTACGGAAATGTCGTTTATATGGGTTAGGGTACATCTCGTCCGAATAAATACGTATAGACTAAATTCGTCTTAAAATGTGACAGCTATTCAGAAAGACATCGACAATAATAAGCAAAGCAATACAAACTAAAGCTGCAGGACAAGACATAGGATACAAGATGTGGGTCGACCACAAGAGGTTTAACTGGTTATTGGAGCGACGACGACAGGGTCCAACTGTAACAAATGCGATCTGTCTTCTGTTGTTATGGTACAATCATTTTGATACAAACATAGTTTATAGTTATAACTGTAAATGTGTCCTCATATTATTGTACCCTAGGTCCGTGGGGTACCGAAACTCTCCGGGTTTTTATATAAATATCTGAGCGTCTGGTCGATGCGACGCGCGACCCAAGAGGTGAGTATCTGGCGCAGCGCATCACCATTGCCATACAGCGTGGTAATGCAGCCAGTGTCTTGGGGACGCACAGACTGGTATTGACATGGATCAGTTGAGCTACCTTTAGACTATTTGCAACCGTCTGCAGTTAGCTCAATTGTTTCAATTGTACATACTAGTTTGAATTTTTTCTATTCCTCGATTGTAATTATCGATGTACTTAAATGTATTTCTAGTCAATGTAACGTTCGTTATTTTACTACACAGTTTTATATCCATAAAAAGAACACATAGAAACCAAAAGCTCAACGGGAGTCGGACAAAACGCGTTTTTCTAGATATTTCAGAGTTTAAATCCGAAGCAAGCTTAGTGAAAATGCTCCGTCCGTATGTATAATAATATGGTATGTAGCTATTGTAGGTTGAGTCGCAAGTAGAGTGAGTGGGGGCAAGATCGAACGGTTTTTTGATGAGATGGTCAGTGTTGTTTTTGAATCCATGTAGAAGAATAGATATTAACTTTAGCTAAAAGTAAATTAGACATAATTAAAGGGTAAAGACTAGATTTTTATAATTTGTTAATAACAGCCTGATAAAGCTGTCCAAAAAATAGAAAACTGTAATTAAAAACATTATTTTTACTTAATTGAAACAGGGGGAAGATGAAAAGGTGACGGGGTAAGATCGAATAAAAATCTAAAATCGTTAAAACTTGTCTTAGGCAGGTCTTAGGCAAAGTTTATGGTCCTTAGTCTATAGTGGTAAGTAATTTAAAAAGTTGTGACTGACCGTAGTGCCAAAATACCTATTTTTAACAAAGATATAACAAATTTAAAAATATATGTATTCCGAACTTACCCCTCTGGGGGAAGATTGAAGAAGAGATTCTCAAACTTTGCAGCCAATTTGCTTAAGTTTTGAATGAAGAAAAAATATATTATCTATTAATGAAAAATCAAATAAAAACTGAAAACTTTTTTTATTTCACATGAAACCTATATGAGTATTCTTTTTCATTACCATAAATAATTCTTTTTTTTTTTTAAAGTATTTTCTTTTTCTATTGGATTTCTTTTTTATTTCACATTTCTTAGCATACCTGTTTTTGTTATTTTTTGTTTTTTACTACTTTCAGCAAATTTTTTCTTATTTATTATTTTTCTTGCTGAAACTTACACAAAGATACAGTTTGAGGACATCTGGCTTTTAGTATGAAATCTGAAAAAGGGTCAAGATTAAAACTTTGATATGTTTGTCTTACCCCGTTAAATGTAGATGGGGAAAGATAAAAAGTTGAAATAAATTCTAAAATACGAGAAATAATGAGATTTAGAAGTAAAAACATATAATATGTACAAAAAATAAAAGGCAGATGTTTCAATTAAACACTCGTACCTGCCTTGTAATTTAATTTACAAGACACGGGGCAAGATGAAATCACTTTTGTGAATCCTGAAAAATACACTGTCTTAGAAAATTGCACTTTACACACAACCAGGCGTTCTCAGCCGCAACCGCTGACTGAGTTGTGATAAGTAACAAATTGGTGGCCCTTACGCTGTTGCCAGCACTGTAATAAGTTCTATAAATCTGGTGTTATTGAAGACTTTTTTTCTTACCCCTTTTTTCATCTTCCCCCTACTCACTCTATCGTTACCTATTTCAGTTAGGTCAATTTCGAACGATTTTGGATCATGCTTTATTTGACAGTGTCTCCATGATTAGCAGAGCTATTACGTTATTTTCATTGATATTTGGGAGAATGGGCATAAACCATTTCGATTTATAGTTACAAACTGAATAATATAACATTCTACGTAAAATAACCAAGCGGATTATCCATTCTTAGTTTCGTTTTTGCTAAAATGTTGGCATACAAAGTTATGTAGTATGTAATTGTATCAAACAGTAAATCAATGTCTTTATTTGTTTAGGCTTACAAAATAAGCACTTAGACAGGTCTAATTTAATACTATAAGTACATAATTATCAAAATAATATAAAAATAAAGTGATAATTGATTTTCATTTGTATGTGATTAGGAATCGTAATCAGTAGATACATATTTAATAAAAAAAACAATCGTAAATATATTTTAACATAATTTCACCACTTAATAAACAACAGTAAATTTTGTTTATTTGAGGCATCAGTTTCGCCTACGATTGCAATTCATGCATTGATGGTTATTGGTTATTGTAATTGCAATATTACGGATGTGGCGCACCAATGGCTTTTGCATGTCCTATGTACGATGGGATGCATAATAGTACCCTCGGTTGGTTAACATATTGATACGCTATGACGTAATGACACAGAAAAACAGCCTGTTGTCAGTGCGCTGTTGATTAAGTTTTCACAATATTTAATCACTTCACAAATAGTTATTTCTCTTACCGAATTGATGTTCACAAGCGATTTGATCACAGCTAACCAAATGACGGGCAATTAGCATAATAGATTAATGTCCCTCAAAACAATTCGATGTGCTCTAAAATATTTTATTCTTCATCATCATTGTAATCTCCTCGCCTCCCCTAATGAGCGCCATAGCGCCCTGTCTTCAGCTTGCCGCATATTTGTTTAATTTCCTTTTTATTTATAAATCTATCTATGTATTGTATTAAGGCGCAAACAGTAGCTGAATGGTCATTTTTGGAGGCTATCTACTCATAGAGGAGTCAACTTTATGAGCTGAAAAAAATATATGACTTTAATTGACATTTTATCTATAAATGGAACGTACAAAAATGTTCTACGTGTTCATTTTCCCTGTGAAAAAAATTCACAAAGTTCAGCTGTTTCGGACTTTAAATTTGTATCTACTTCTAAACGACTTAGAATTTTGTACTTTTTTTTTCACCTAAATGTCGGCAAAAACTTTGTCTTCAATTGGTACGTACGATTTTGCGATGCGACGGTTTTTCACCTTGTAAATATTATTTTTCTAGTTTTCCGTAGGATTAGTGGGCGTAAGTGGTCGCGCGGGCGACGGGCGGCAGTGCCTCGCTGGCTGTTGTACGGGGAGGTTGTGCTTGTCTGCCTAGTGCTCGCACACCTTACTCGTCGAATTTATGTTTTTAATAATTGATTTTATTTGTTCTAAGTTGTGCGCGCATGGACGCTTTAGACGACCCATGTGGCGCGGTGGGCGAAGGTCCGCCTGCGACGCAGGAGGTTGCGGGTTCGATTCCCGCCTCGGAACAAATTTGTGCACGATCTGTAGGAATTTGTTTCGTTGGTCTGGGTGTTTAATATGTATACTAAAAAAATATATCTATCTATGTATATATTGTATTAAAAATATATTAGTTATCTAGTACCCATAACACAAGCTTTGAGTAGCTTACTTTGAGGCTAGATGGTGCTGTGTGGATTGTCCAGCATTATATTTATTTATTTATTTAGTTTAAATAGTTTGTAAAAATATAAGAAAACCGACTGTACATAAGCTGTACATCACCTGTACATAAATATTTATTTTTATCGCGCAAGGACGCTTTTAGTGCTAAGTTACTTTTATAATACCCTCGCCCTAAATATACTTTGACTGCTCAGTGTTGTTGTGTGTACGTGAATTATAAAGAAAATCAGTAAGCTCAAGAAGACCAGAGCTCTGAAAGCCCAAAAGTTGGTGGAAATAATGTAAGTATACCTAACTACTTCCTTCCTACCTACGTTTATTTTATTTCCCTAATTTTGTGCAATTGCTACTATTAGCAATATTAGATTTATCATGTATTTTTATAGGAGATCGAAGAAAAGGCTAATCCATCAGAAAGAAAATATTCAGACAATGGACGGTGAAAATGATGTCAAGTAAGGAACTACAAAGTTTATAATAGTATATTGGAAGTCTATGGTGTCCGCTTTCCATCGTCCAGCGTAGTACCAGGTAAAAATAAATGAACGAAGATGTAAGTAGGTATCTACCTAAATACCTACTTCTTATTTATCTACTACTCATTTATTACATATCTTATACTATTATTCATTTACAGATGTACAGTGACTGAGCAACTTGAAACTGAAGAGGAAATGCCAAGTATGCTAGAGGTAAAATATCCAGTACTTAGGACCTAGCTAATATTAGTAGTATGCTGTGATGTAATAAAATATGTAAGTATGACAATTATGTTCATGAATTTCATCAGAATTCTAGTATGGTACCTACACTTCGTGAAAAGGCAGCCGAGCAGACTGAAAGCTAATAAGTAAATACCTGTAGATACTTAGTCACAACGATTTATGTCTCTCCGAAGTGAGACACTAGTAGAGGATTCGATCCCGGTCTTTATTTTCAATCCCGGGATTTTGGGATTTGTGAAAGGCGATCCCGGGATCCGTAGACAGGTAAATAAAATCGAAGTAATATATGAAAATCAACTTTTATTTACTTTCAAAAACAAAGTAAAAATCAATTAAAACCACAATTACTTCTTTTTTCAAATAATTAATAATATGATATAATTTTTTTTTATTCTACTTTTTTACGGTAGATGATATAAAATACTAATTTAAATAACCACATAATGGTTACGTCATCAGCAGTGATCGGATATTCAGGCGTTTATTTACCTAAACTTTGAGTGACGACAGAAATCAGAAATCAATACCTTTATTTCTTTAGGCTTACAAAATAAGCACTTAGACAAGTCAAATTTAATACTATAGGTACATATTATCAAAATAATATAAAAAATAATGAGATAATTGATTTTCAGTTCGCCTCACTTTTTTGTCCACTAGTGGAGGAGGAGAAATAGAAACCACTAGCATGTGTATAACTTGTGTGTCTAATACATGTTTGCCTTATAAATAATTCAATACTATTGTCGATGTGGAACTGAGCGACATCTGGCCAAGCACTAACGTCATTGATGTAATCATTTATGGAGTAAAGCCTTCTTGATAAGATTTAGTTTTATGTACTGTTTAAACCTACGAATAGAAAGTTCAGTTGCTTCAGATGGATGATTTGAGTTGGGATTTCTCTAACATTTGGTAACATGAATTTTATACATTTTGTTTTTTTAGCATTAAGTAAGAGGTTATTGGCGGTAAACCAATTTAGTATTTGTGAAAGCGAATTATTTACATCGTCATAATTATATTTATTTCTGTCTACTCTAAAAATTAGTGATGTATCATCAGCAAATAAGACTATATCACAAAGATCTTTTGCTAGAAAGGGGAGATCATATACGTTTACTAAAAATAAAAAGGGACCTAATATTGAACCTTGGGGTACGCCTAATTCAATATTTGAGCCCGTAGATCTTTCTTTACCAACATATACTTTATAAACTCTATCAGATAAATATGATTTCATAAGATCCAGAGCCTTTTTCTTAATTTCTTTATGTTTTAATTTCTCAATTAATGTACTATGATCAACACAGTCAAAAGCCTTAGAAAGGTCACAGAATACACCAATAGCGTTTTTGGCTTTATCCCAGGCCTTCAATATATGCCTTAATAGAACTGTACCAGCATCCGTTGCCGATCTACCCTTGGAGAAGCCAAATTGGTTTTCGTGAAATAACCTATTAAGATTGAAGTGAGAGGTTAACTGGGTAAGAATATTTTTTTCAAAAACTTTACTCATTGCTGGAAGTATTGAAATCGGTCTGTAATTGGCCGGATCGGTGTGGCTACCAGATTTATAAAGAGGAACTAACTTACTATATTTCATGAGATCAGGAAAAATTCCTGCGTCGACACAGTTATTGAAAATATAGGCCAAACAAGGAGCCATTTCCTTAATAATTGAACTTAATACTTAGGTGGATAAACCCCAGAGATCCTCAGTATTTTTAATGTTAATTGATTTAAAGGTTTTCACTACATAATCAGCATTTACATAACTAAAGTTAAAGCTCTCATTACATTTAGCAACTGAAGGTTCTAAAAATTTAACAGCCATTGATGCTGATGATTTTAGAGACTGGGTAACAACTTTAGGAATAGTAGAAAAGAATGCATCAAAAGCATTGGCAATATCTTTATCATGTATAAGAATTGAATTATTAATTTTTAACCTTATTTCCTTATAACGTGGCTTTGATTTACCTGTTTCGTTATTTATTAGTCTCCATGTTGCTTTTACTTTATTAGATGATTTTATTATAATATTCTTTAAAAACAGGCATTTTGCTGTGTTGCAGACTTTCTTAAATGTTTTAGAATAGTTGGTTACATACAATACAATAGAAACGCAGGATCAAGTAACATAGTTTCTCGAGAAGCATAAAGGTCATATAGTATATTCCTACTTCTATAAATACCCGGAGTGGCCCAATCAATAAACTCGACCCTTTCTCTCACTGTGCATGTTTTAAGTTTGAATACTTCACTGTGTTCCTTGTGTATTACATTCAAAAGTTTGGAAAATAATTCATTGGGGTCATCAGAACAAGGTATATTTGATACTGTTAGTTCCACTCTACTTTGAAAATTCTTGATACGGTTCTCTGTTATTGGCCTGCAGGTATATTTTTCTACAATATTTTTATCATCATAGCTAAAATTAACACTTTGACCATAAGGGTCTGATTGGAAATGCCTAATTACTGCTTTGCTGGTTGGAGTTTGACTGCAGTAAATATTATCTAAACAGGTGGCAGATGTTTGGGTTACCCTAGTGGTAATGGTTACCCAAAATCATTAAAAAGATTTTGTAAACTAAAGCACTTGAATAAGTTAAGCAATCTGTCGGCGAGGGGATTTGCTAAAATATCTCTAGTAAAGTCGCCACAAACAATAAGATCCTTCCTACAAGTAAATACTTCAGCAAAACTTCTTCCATAGTACATTCAAAAGCAACCTGATCTGCGTCAGGAGGGCGGTATACACACACAATGATATGTCGCTCCAGTTCCTCACAAGAAAGTTCAATAGTCCTCTCAATAGTGAGTTTTACAATATCTTTTCTTTCTTTACATTTAAGACTATTTTTTACTAAAATCAAAGAGCCACCACGTATTGCAGCTTTTCTTTTATATGAACTTACAACGACACGTTCTTTTATACGACACAACATGAATATTCGGGAATTCATATAAATTCCGAAGAATTCCAAAATGTTCTAGAATGTTATTTATTTCGTTGTAATCTTATTTATACATCAAATATAAAACACATTTATTCCGACTCGTTTTTCACAAAAATCGATATTTCCACAAAAAAAAAATTACTAACAAAATACACAATAGATTAAAGTGACATATATTTTTTTTATAGAAATTGCTTGAATTTTATAATTCGTGCTCCTTCGGATTCCTGTAAAAGTTGGTTTTAAAAGCTCCTACATGTCTTCGCCCCAACTTTGGGATTTGAAAAATATCCGATCACTAATTTATCAGTCAATAAAAACAAAATTAAATGACGGTTAAACGTATTATTTCAATAAAAAAGGCATGTCATGATTGTTTAAAAAAAATAATTTTACGTAAATTTTACCACGACGTGACAGTAGAGGCGGTTGAGTACCTATTAAAAGAGTGCTTTTTTGTATACTGGTACATGGTTTTATAAATTGTAATATTTGGTAATAAAAAGAGCTTTTACTGATAAAAAAAATCTAGGAATAATCATTACAGTTACAATCATTACAATCATAATTTAAAAAGAAAACTAAACCGATGTTTACCAAAATGATCAGATGTTCCTTTTTGTTATTTTTAAAGAACTTGGTATAATTTTAATTTTATAATTTATGATCATTACATTTACACGCCTAATTTTTTGTTATTTTTAAAAAAAAATCTCAATCCCGAAAATCCCGGGATTTGTAAAAAATAATCCAAACAATCCCGGGATTTGAAAATTAATCCCGAAATTTTTGGGATCGAAAATCGACCAGGATCCCGGGATCTCGTGATTCAGGATCGAATCCTTTAGACAGTAGGTACACCACTCATTTTACTCCGATCCGATCCAAGAATATTTAGGAACTGCGCTGCCTGCAGCTAAGTTCAAAAAAAGTTCACACTCAATCTCACATCGATAAAGTATGGATATGTGAATTCTGTAATAGTTTCTTACGTGAACGTGTACTTTCTGAAATGAAATGGGAATGGGGTTCGAAATGTAAAGGAAACTGGGTAACGGTACATCGCCTTTTTTGTCATCTTGTAGATATCGAGTTAGGTACTTGGTAAAAACAGATAGGATTACGATCCAAATTTACAATGCGATGCAAAATGTGCAGGTCAAAATTTTATGTCGATAACGATCCTCCATATATTGACTTGTAAATTTGAAATGTAATGTAAATAAATGAAATGTAGTAGGTAAATAGAGAATATAAAGACTTGTCTTAGTGCTTATTTTGTAAACCTAAACAAATAAAGATATTATTTACTAATTTTCGTAATTTTTTTGTCTTGTTCCATTATGCCCTTTCTCCTGTAGATCAGAAATTTATTGGATCAAATCATTCTACCCGAATTATGAGTACCTACCTATTCGTTGATATCCTACTAACATTCATTTTAGATAAGAGAAGTTTGTGTGAATGTTTGTTACCTTTACCCTGGCTTTACCACGTAGGTAGGTAATCTATCTATCATTATCTTCGTAACTACTAAATAGATTTGAACAAACTATTGAATGATTGGAATATTCCACTTATTATATATTATCCACATCAACTAATTTTAGTAGTGAATGAAAATTTCAAGTAGTTAGGTAGTCTACAGACTACTTTTGATGGAGGTATATCTAGCTACAACGCGGATAGCAGCTACTAACACCATCAACCCAAGAGTCACATTACATAACTATACCTAAGTATAGCGAGTTCTGTTCCCAGATTAGGTTACTTACCATCGTGGTTCGTGATACCAATAAACCCGAAGACTAGGACAAGACAAGACTAGACTAGAAGACTAGAAACAAATATTTGCAGATATTGTAAAAAAATATCTAGGAGTGGGAATCGAATACGCATTTCTTGCGTCCTGCCATTCGTTTACCACGCCGCCCGCCGCACCCGCGCTGTCACGAATATTTTCCTTTTTTCGGTTTATGCGCGAAGACTATTTCTCAGCGCGACGACAGCGGGTCTGGCGCTGCCCGGAATGTGGGGAAGGTGCGGGGCGAAATGATAGCCGCGCCCATTCTCTCAAGGGCATCGGCTCTAGTTTGCGCCTTAAGTATATCAGTAAACTGTACCCATAACACAAGCTCTGCTTAGCTTGGGGCTAGATGATGCTGTGTGGACTGTCCAGCATTGTTTATTACTAGTACCTATATGCCCGCGGCTTCACGCGCGTTGTTTCTACAGAAGTGTTTCAAGGCTATTTCTATCCCATGGGAACTGATTTATGGGATGAAAAGAAATGTTATTCCAGGGCTACTACGTCTATTCGAAATTTCACCCCGATGGGTGCAGCAGTTTTTGCGTGAAAGAGGAACAAACATCCTTCCATACTTACAAACTTTGACTTATTATTTAATGATCTTATACCTCATAATAATCAATTACATATTTAACATTTGCACACCTGCTTGCGGTTTGAATACATTGACATAAAATGGCTATAAGATCTTGACATGTTGTATTGTATTCTGCAAAGAAATGATTGATTCTTGATTCGTTTATAATATAAGTAACTAGCGACCCGCACCAGCTTCACACGATTTTATTATACGTAGAAACCTTCCTCTTGAATCACTCTATCTATTAAAAAAACCTCATCAAAACCGTTGCGTAGTTTTAAAGATTTAAGCATTCAAAGGGACATAAGGACATAGGGACACAGGGACAGAAAAAGCGACTTTGTTTTATACTATGTAGTGATTAGTTACCTGATGGAGTAAGCGAAGGCCATGACAGCATCGGAGACAAACTGCAGCTGTCTTTCGAACTCTGTGTTGTTGGCGGTGAGCTGTTCCTCGCCGGAGCAGAGCTGGTCGTAGTGCCCGTTGTAGGGGGTGCGGGGACTGCCCGGGTAGCGGCACTGGAAGTGGTCCTCCCAGAACTCTGCGGGGGGAAACATTGAGGAACTAAAAAAACAAACAATATATACAAAAAAACGTTTATTGGGACAAGTTAACAGCTATGATACGTAACATGTTGAACGAGTATGAGGGGCCCGGATTCCACTAAATAAATCGCTTCACCATTTAAATAGTATAGTGTCAAAATGTCATTGTTAAACTCTTTTTGGTATTATACTACCACAACTTGTAGAGATTCATTCATAGCTGTGACGATTACATTTAGGACTACCAATTTGACATTCTAATTATTAAAGTCTTCTTCTTCTTCTTCTTGATTATGGCAATCGTGTCTGCTTAGCCACTTTTCTGCCAGTGTCCGGTCCACAAAGTTTTATAATCATAGGAGTTTAGTGTACAACAAAATATGATCGGTAGATTTGAGCTTTGGTCACCAACATGTTTTGATTTTTTTTTATTAAAGTCTCTTCAAGTGCAAAAAATAGTAGAATACCAAATGCACAAACGTCATTTTAATCATCTTGAGTGAATGGCACTATTGAGATCTTTGTTTTGACATTAGTGGAATTTGGCCCCAGGACTACGAGTCGATAGCTATAGTCTTCCGGGGTCATGGTAATATACAGGGTGGGTTTCTGAGATGGGAGTGTGTGGGTGAAACCGACACTGTGAGAGTCAGTGAAAAGTTATTTAAGGATGCTTCCTTACTTGACTTTTAATTGACCCATGAGTCTTGTCATGGCCTTAATTTATGAGAACATAATTTATTAGTGATTTTTTCTGCTAAGTAAACATCTTTGATTGATGAAATTGATGTTTTCTCAAGAAATCAACCTTCAGGGTTCATATCCCCAATTAGCGATAAGTTCTGGTTGAAATGAGTGACCATTAAAATATTCACTCACATGTTAGCTTAGTAAGGAGTACCAAGGACTTCCTTAGTTAGTCCTTCTCAATGACGAGGAAATGGAAAATTTTACCATTTACTCGTAGTTAAAATAGAAATATACATATACCTGCCCTTTTCTTTATCATGACACACAGAAGACTAATATTTTCTGTTCTAGGCTACTCCTAGATGATTCAGCTATGCGAAATTTATGTTGTATAAAATTAATTAGTTTCCTTGGAGTAGAAATAACCTTACGAAGAGTGTATTGGCACTGTTTTTACTTATTCTTATGGTATTGATACTCTTCTTCCATCAATTGGTGTCTTAAATCCGGACAACATTAAAAAAAATGACAACCAGCCTATTTTTAAACTTCTTCACAGTTAATGAAGTTAAAATAAAATAAATTAATATATACCAATAGAAACACATGAAATATATTACAATATAGTGCTGGCGGAACTCAACTAAGGAAGAATGCTTGTAACTTGAAGTCCGAAGTTAACTAACTAATTTTAAATTATGGGACATTATAAACCCTGGAAAAGTTAAACGACGGCCTCCATTAAAACATTTAGTATATGAAACTTGGAAGCTTAAAACGATTCACCAAACAGAAAACTTCCACTTAGAGTTTGGACATAATAAAGAGCTGTGATGGATAGCGTTTGGATATTGGCCAGATGGGTGGTTAATTTATGATATTTTGAAAAATTCTATTGAAATATTATTAACAACGAAAATTACAAGCAAAGGAATAGAAAAATTACAACTAGTATTTACAATTGAAACCATTGAGCTAACTGCAGACGGTTGCAAACAGTCTAAAGATAGCTCAATTGATCCATGTCAATACCAGTCGGAAGCGTCCCCAAGACACTGGCTGCATTACCACGCTGTATGGCAATGCTGATGCGCTGAGCCAGATATTCACCAGCTCTCGGGTCACGCGTCGCACCGACCAGACGCTCAGATAATTTTTTAAAAACCCGGAGAGCCTCGGTACCCCACGGACCTAGGGTCTCGACTCCAAGGGGAGCAAATGCGTAGGTTCTGTCGAGACCTTTTGAAAAATGAGTAATGCAGGTCTTAAGTAATATTATCAACGCCGAAGTTTGTGTATATAAATGGATGGACCTTTGTTACTCTTTCACGCAAAAAATACTGAACGGATTCGTCAGAAATTAAAGAGACGTAGTATGGTTATTTTGTGCGAAGCCGTGGACAAATACTAGTGAAACTCTGTCAAACTGGACGTAGCGTATCCATTCCGTTCATATATCTATACTTATAATAAAACTGTAACAGGTCCAATTCTGTACATTGAAGATATTTTGAAAATTTTTTTTGGAGGGCACTCTATTATCGATACTCAAGCCAAAACTGTAATTTTTTTCATTCATGTCTGTCTGTCTGTCTGTCTGTCTGTCTGTCTGTCTGTCTGTATCGTAAACGCGCATCACGCCGAAACTACTTGATGGATTGAAATGAAACTCGGAATAATTATAGGTCATACTACGAGGAAGGACATAGGATACTTTTTATCCCGGAATTCAGTAAGGTTCTCATGGGAGAGGGTATGAAAGTAAAATTCCTTTACCGCGCATCACGCCGAAACTGCTGAATGAGTTGGAATGAAACTCGGGACGATTTGAGTTCATACTACAAGAAAGGACATGGGATACTTTTTATCCCGGAATTCGGTAAGGTTCCCCTGGGAGAGAGGGTGAAAGAAGAATTCTTTGACCACGCATCACGACGGAAGTGAATGAATTCGAATGGAACTCGGGACGATTGGACATGGGATACATTTTATCCCGGAATTCAGTTTGGTTCCCCTGGGCTATACGGGTTTTCAAAAATTTCTCACAGCATCTGAACGACGCGTGTGTACGCGTCGTTGAGATAATGTGAGAAATTTTTGAAAACCCGTATAGCCCAGGGGAACCAAACTGAATTGAACTGATAAACACGACAGTTTGTAAGTATGAATGGATAGATGGATGGATAGATTAATAGATGGATGAATGTTTGTTACTCTTTCACGCAAAAACTGCTTAACGGATCTGGATGTAATTTGGCACAGAGATAGATTATAAGCTGGAATAACACATAGGCTTTATTTTATCCCGAAAATCCCACGAGAAAGGGAATTACGCAAGTAAAATCGCGAGGACTCGTAATACTAATCATGCGCAGACGAAGTCGCGGGTACCAGCTAGTTTTTACTATAATTAATTCTTAACCTACCTTTTTAATAGTGTATGTACCTAGGTTTAGTCGTTCAAATGACTTTTTTTACAATGACAATTTTAGCTATTTCTTCAAGAACTCATTCTGATAAAAATAACTACGAATTGTGATATTCTTCAATCAAAGATGAGATCGGAACGTGTCTATCCTACCATCGCCAAGAAATAAGGCTATATACAGATAAAAATAGACTTCATAAAATCGAAACAACCCAGAGCATGCAATCACTACGTGATCTAAGCTTTATCGGCCTACTTAGCCGCTTAACCGTACTTAGGGACATGTGCACTTAATAGAACCTCTCCACTTTAGTACTATAACTGACTATTTTATTATAAGTGTTCGCTAGTAGGTTAGCCGAGAGGATAATGTGCCATTATAGTGTATTCTAATGGGTAAAGTTTCGACGAGATTTCGTTAATGACAATAAACTTTGCATTGTTACCTTTAGTTTGTAGTGGCGTTGTATATTTGAATTCTCTTGTAAAGTTTTGAATACTTAATCTCAGTTATCCCCTACGATGGCAAGCGGCCAGTATCAGGTCGCTGTTTCAATACCCATTTTTTCAGATTGAAATGAAACTCGGAATAATTATAGGTCATACTACGAGGAAGGACATAGGATACTTTTTATCCCGGAATTCAGTAAGGTTCTCATGGGAGAGGGTATGAAAGTAAAATTCCTTTACCGCGCATCACGCCGAAACTGCTGAATGAGTTGGAATGAAACTCGGGACGATTTGAGTTCATACTACAAGAAAGGACATGGGATACTTTTTATCCCGGAATTCGGTAAGGTTCCCCTGGGAGAGAGGGTGAAAGAAGAATTCTTTGACCACGCATCACGACGGAAGTGAATGAATTCGAATGGAACTCGGGACGATTGGACATGGGATACATTTTATCCCGGAATTCAGTTTGGTTCCCCTGGGCTATACGGGTTTTCAAAAATTTCTCACAGCATCTGAACGACGCGTGTGTACGCGTCGTTGAGATAATGTGAGAAATTTTTGAAAACCCGTATAGCCCAGGGGAACCAAACTGAATTGAACTGATAAACACGACAGTTTGTAAGTATGAATGGATAGATGGATGGATAGATTAATAGATGGATGAATGTTTGTTACTCTTTCACGCAAAAACTGCTTAACGGATCTGGATGTAATTTGGCACAGAGATAGATTATAAGCTGGAATAACACATAGGCTTTATTTTATCCCGAAAATCCCACGAGAAAGGGAATTACGCAAGTAAAATCGCGAGGATCGTAATACTAATCATGCGCAGACGAAGTCGCGGGTACCAGCTAGTTTTTACTATAGAGTGAGTGGGGGCAAGATCGAACGGTTTTTTGATGAGATGGTCAGTGTTGTTTTTGAATCCATGTAGAAGAATAGATATTAACTTTAGCTAAAAGTAAATTAGACATAATTAAAGGGTAAAGACTAGATTTTTATAATATGTCAATAACAGCCTGATAAAGCTGTCCAAAAAGTAGAAAAGTGTAATTTAAAATATTATTTTTACTTAATTGAAACAGGGGGAAGATGAAAAGGTGACGGGGTAAGATCGAATAAAAATCTCAAAATCTCAAAAAATCGTTAAAACGTGTCTTAGGCAGGTCCTAGGCAAAGTTTATGGTCCTAAGTCTATAGTGTTAAGTAATTTAAAAAGTTGTAACTGACTGTAGTGCCAAAATAGCTATTTTTAACAAAGATATATCAAATTTAAAAATATAATATATTCCAAACTTACCCCACTGGGGGAAGATTGAAGAAGAGATTCTCAAACTTTGCAGCCAATTTGCATAAGTTTTGACTGAAGAAGAAAAATATTTTCTATTAATGAAAAATCATATAAAAACTGAAAACTTTTTTTATTTCACATTTTTATCATCATAAATAATTCTTTATTTTTTTATTTTGTAATTTTTAAAGTATTTTCTTTTTCTATTGGATTTCTTTTTTTATTTCACATTTCTTAGCATACCCTTTTCTTGTTATTTTTTGTTTTACTACTTTCAGCAATTTTTTTTTATTTCTTATTTTTCTTGCTGAAACTTACACAAAGATACAGTTTGAGGATATCTGGCTTTTAGTATGAAATCTGAAAAACGGTCAAGATTAAGACTTTGATATGTTTGTCTTACCCCGTTAAATATAAATGGGGAAAGATGAAAAGTTGAAATAAATTCTAAAATACGAGAAATAGAGAGATTTAGTAATAATTACATAAATATGTACAAAAAATAATAGGCAGATGTTTCAATTAAACACTCGTACCTGCCTTGTAATTTAATTTACAAGACACGGGGCAAGATGAAATCACTTTTGTGAATCCTGAAAAATACAGTGTCTTAGAAAATTGCACTTTACACACAACCAGGCGTTCTCAGCCGCAACCACTGACTGAGTTGTGATAAGTAACAAATTGGTGGCCCTAACGATGTTGCCAGCACTGTAATAAGTACTATAAGTCTGGTGTTATTGAAGACTTTTTGTCTTACCCCTTTTTTCATCTTGCCCCCACTCACTCTAATTAATTCTTAACCTACCTTTTTAATAGTGTATGTACCTAGGTTTAGTCGTTCAAATGACTTTTTTTACAATGACAATTTTAGCTATTTCTTCAAGAACTCATTCTGATAAAAATAACTACGAATTGTGATATTCTTCAATCAAAGATGAGATCGGAACGTGTCTATCCTACCATCGCCAAGAAATAAGGCTATATACAGATAAAAATAGACTTCATAAAATCGAAACAACCCAGAGCATGCAATCACTACGTGATCTAAGCTTTATCGGCCTACTTAGCCGCTTAACCGTACTTAGGGACATGTGCACTTAATAGAACCTCTCCACTTTAGTACTATAACTGACTATTTTATTATAAGTGTTCGCTAGTAGGTTAGCCGAGAGGATAATGTGCCATTATAGTGTATTCTAATGGGTAAAGTTTCGACGAGATTTCGTTAATGACAATAAACTTTGCATTGTTACCTTTAGTTTGTAGTGGCGTTGTATATTTGAATTCTCTTGTAAAGTTTTGAATACTTAATCTCAGTTATCATACCCGTAATTACTAATGCGGTAGTTTGTGTAAGGTGACATTTACCTTAGTCGTTACCTAATCTTGTGTGATATCACTTCACTACATAGTATAAAACAAAGTCGCTTTCTCTGTCCCTATGTCCCTTTGTATGCTTAAATCTTCAAAACTACGCAACGGATTTTGATGCGATTTTTTTAATAGATAGAGTGATTCAAGAGGAAAGTTTTTACGTATAATAAAACCGTGCGAAGCTGGGGCGGGTTGCTAGTTACATAAATATTATTTAAGGTGTGTGATTAGCAAAAGTAATCGAAATTATCGTCAAAGGGGGAGTCTCTCAGATGCGTGAAGCACAAGACAGAGGATTAAAAAAAGTAATAATATGGACTTGTGCTTTGCTAAGCCATCACTCCGTTTAGATAACCTATACAAGGGCTAGATATAGTATAGTATGATGATACAGAATATGCATAGCTATCATAGTTTAAGACATCATGCTATCTTCAATAATCCTTACTAATATCGAAATGCGAAAGTTTATATGTTTATCACGATTTCACACTAAAAGGCTGAAATTTTGAATATATTTAGTTCAAGCCTTAGAATAAAACACAGGCTACATTGATTTATAGGTAAAGTAAAGTAAAGTAAAGTTTATTTAAATTTTAGGACAAAAACATTCAGGGTTACAATAACAATTTTACAGCTTATTTTGAAACTTATTTCGATCTAGGTGTAGGTTATGGCTTATGCTATGGCTTTACATCCCATAAATCAGCTCCTATGGGATACAAATAGCGTTTAAACATTTCCTTTGTAACAACGCGTGCGAAGATGCTGGCATATACTAGTAAATAACAGTGCTTTAGATTCACACAACGGAGCATAGAGGCGGCTCAGACCTGCTATTAAAGGCATCCGCGTCTTTTGTGGGAGGCCTATGTCTAGTTGACTTATACAGGCTGATGATTTCGAATGCTGTGTGTGTGAATGACATTGTATGATCGTCATTTAGCTATAAGCCAGGCAAAGCTTTATGATATGGGTACTAGATGACTGATATACTTTATGCTGTTTTGGTAGAGTAGAAACTAAAAATATTAAGAAATATATTTATATCAAACGAGGTGGAAAAGATGAACTATTTTATGTCAGTTTTAACCGTTTCAACGAAATTCTCAAACTACACTTTTAAAATCATAAATCGAAAGCTATGAAAAATCAAGGTTAATTCAACCTTGATTTTGCATGGAGTATTTTTGGGTACCGCAGGCGGTGAGGCATTATTGTTTTTCTGACGTCGTGAGTGTTTAATCCACCCTATACCTATACCTTTTTTTACTTATCTCAACAGTCTCCATAATCCAATTAGCAAGATTCCGGGCTCAAATATTGGTGTTGGTGTCAAAATATATCAAATTAACTTTCATGAATATAATAAGGGGTAATTTTATACCTGACACACCACATAATAATGTATTTTATGTGGTGTCCGGTATAAAATTGATACACATTCAGACATTGAGTGTGTTATTTACATTGTATTCAGTCTGATAAAAACTGGATTGTTTGATAAATTCAGCAACATTAAAACTTCTGAAAGTTAGGACTTAATTGTTATAATGAAAAGATAACCGACTTAGCTGAAAAGTTTGATGCTACAAATTAAATCAACGCCTAAAGCTTATTTGATACTATGTATAAAGACGTATTTATGAAATTGTGTCAATTTAAAATGAAAGCAAAAGTGTTGAAAACTTAATAAATCCTCAAACTTTCTCAAATGAGCAAGCTAAGTGAGAGTAAGTAATTGAGGCGGGTGTTGCCTACTTATTGTAAGTTAGCGTGAACGTTGTACCTAAATCTTATACAAATGGCACGTAATTTAGAGGGCTCCTTTGTTCTCTCAAATTAGGTAAGTAACGGTTATTCTGTAAGTAATGCAAACTTGGTATTGCTTTTAGCAAGTTAATTTTATTTATTGTATATTTGCCTATATAGATGAACCTATAGTACTTCTATGAGCTAGCGCTCAACGCCAATACAAATTTAAAATTCATTGTACTTACTATCCAGGAAGAATTTTCAGAATGTATTTTTTTATTTCGATTGTTTTCAATTGATTTTATTTAAAATATTTAAACATATTGAAATTATAAATAATTTATAATTGCTGAATAATTCAAAGAACAACATCTAGCCATCAGCTTGTTTTATGGGCATTGAATAACTGATATACTTAATACATTGAGCTACCTTTAGACTGTTTGCAACCGTCTGCAGTTAGCTCAATGGTTTCAATTGTAAATACTAGTTGTAATTTTTCTATTCCTTGCTTGTAATTTTCGTTGTTAATAAAGTTTAAAAAAAAATTTTTACTAGTTGTAATTTTTTCTATTCCTTGATTGTAATTTTCGTTGTTAATAAAGATGTATGTATATATGTATGTAAGTAATATGTATGTAAGTAAATATGTATGTCTCTTAATACATTAATACTACATATAAGATTATTTATTTTGATACATTAAAAACACTAAGAACACCCTGAAGATATCTGCAGATCGTAAAAACATTTATCCCGAAATAGAGCGTCTATTAAGAAGTAAATGGTGGCATGTTTTTCACCGACGAAAAAATATCGAGTATTTTTTGTATGTTACTCGATATCTTCGTTAATGTTTCCATTTCGACGATTCGTTCGTTTTTGAATAGGGAATGATGACGAAGTGATCACAAAAACTTTTATAATACAAGGAATTACTATTTGTTACGTAATAATTACTGAATTTTGTTTAATTACGGTAGGTATACTAGCGTAACCCGCGTATTCGCACGCTATATTACTTTATTTCTATGGAAACGTCTCAAGGCTACTTCTATCCCATGGGTACTGATTTATGGGATAAAAAGTAGCCTATGTGTTATTCCAGGGCTAGAACTACGTTAAATCCAAATTTCAGCCAGACCCGTTCAGTAGTTTTTGCGTGAAAGGGGAACAAACATACATACATTCAAACGTCTATAAATCCATACAAAATTTCACTTTACAATATTCGTAAGTAAATTTCTATTAGAAAACTTCGTAAAGTTTCGTGTAAGTAAAGTTAAAGTTAAAACAAGGCGCTATGGCACTCGTTAGGGTAGGCCTATGTCCAGCAGTGGACTTAAATAGGCTTATGATAATGATGACGATGAAAGGTAAAATGAAATCTCATCAGAGGGGGCGGGGCTTCAAAAAATCCTGAACAATGCCAATGTGAAATTTAAGACGCTCCCTTAAACTCACCAACAAACCAAGGATTCCTCTTGTTATTCTTGACATTGAGGCTCAGGAAGTACTCGTGGAAGCCCTTCACGTCGTTAGCCTGGGGCTGCACGCTGATGGTGCCCTCCACCGCTCGCTCGTTCCCTTCGGAAACCAGAGACCGCGCTGACCAGCCGTCGGAGCCGACCCAGCTGAAGAGGGAGGTCGCGTTGCCGCGCTCCACTGCGCGCATCACACCCGCCACTTCTTGGTCGGAGCCGAAGATTATTGCTCCTGAAAGTGATTGTTATTGAGCACGAGTCTTACTACTTATGTACTAGCGTAATTTGAAGTAAAACGTTTGTAAATAAACCACGACACAAAAAACTAAAATGGGCCCATGCTCCATGGCATCACTTCAGCTGAAAATGGTTGGGTCTTTGCAATTTTATTTCCGACCAGTTCTGTAGTTTTATGCATAGATTTTATCCATTAGAAAGTTTTGATGGTAAACATTCATACATCCTAGCTTTCTCATTTATAAAATTAGAGGTAGGATTTATTCCAATAATTGCATTTGTCAAGTCGATATTGTCATTAGGAATAGATTACCTAGGATTCTTCCAAAAGGTGCGTTTATTATAAAACCTCCGAACCCAGACAGTACACTACTCAGAGATTGTTAAATATCGAAATAAATTAAGTTTAATACATAAAAACCCACCTATTCTAAATTATGTTTCATAAATAAAACAGCTATGTAAATCACACAAAAATAACCAACATACAATAAATACCAAACTTCCACTGAGAAAAATACAGCATGGAATTTCAAAATTTGAATAACGAACGTGTTTTAGTGTACACAGTACATGCAACCTATTTGTTTTAATAAACACACATTTTTGTGAACTTTTTACTGTACCAACTTTTTAGTTTTCATAAAGCATAGTATACCTCAAATATGTTTCAAGTCAGTTTTACAGCGAATTTTATCAATTATTTTGTGCTCTACTGTAGAGTACGGCTGAGGATTCCCGAGTGACTCGTACTCGTATTTATCGCATCCCAGCGAAAAGTATAATACAAAAACACGAAATTCCCGTACGTTAAAAAGGTACAGATACGTTTAAAGGGAAGTCAAGCCCGCACTGCCTGCGCTGAGCGGCTTACTGACAAGCCTTGCTGATAAGCCCACCAATCTGACGGATTACATGAGAATTAGGATTCTTTGTTTTCGTGGGTTTTCACGTGTCGTGAATAAAAATATGTTTGCACGTGTTTTGGAAACATTTCGACGCTTTCACTTTGATTATTTATTCGTTTTCATATTCCTATATATTTCCAAGAACGTATGTGCGTAATAAATAAGGTCTTAATCTACATATAAGTTCAATATGTTCTGTCATTTTGAGTTGTCATACAATAAGCTAATATTATCGACATAGCTCAAAGAATAAGCAAGCTGAAGTGGCAGTGGGCCGGCCATACATATCTCGCAAAGAACCGGCAACCGGTGGGGTATACGTGTTCTTGAGTGGAGACAACGACTCAAAAAACGTAGTGCAGGACGCCCTGCGGCCAGGTGGGATGACGATCTGCGAAAAACTGCTCGTAGATGCTGGATGCGTCAAGCTGAAGACAGGGTGCTACGGCGCTCATTAGGTGAGGCCTATGTCCAGCAGTGGACTGATAGGTTGATTATGATGATAGCTAATATAAGCTCCGAAGAAGTTTCCGTCGGAATTCAAAAGCAAAAGTAGCTCCTTTTGTAGGCCTATAGAAATACCTATCTATTTTGAGACAGGATATCATTGATAAACTTCTAATTAAGTTTTGTTGAAAATTATTATAATAGGGACTTACTCCTTTACCTAAGTACGAATGAAAGCCTACTGGAATAGAATTTACTAAATTAGCTAGGTACCAGGATGTGGGTTATCTTTTCAAAAGCCAGCCTTATTGAAAAGATAGCTTACATACCAGGGAATCTCATATCACAGTGCCTATGCATAATAGCTCGAGCGGTCAGCCACGCAATATCGAGGATCTTTAGGCATTATTGGTTGCGTTACTGAGGTTAGGGCTAGAAAGCCTTTGCATATTATGGTGGGTTTAGACCAAGCGAATGAAAGCGAACGAGTGGGATTCGACAATAGGTATCGCACGTTCACTCGCTTTCGCCGTTGTGTCCTCATTATCAGAAACCAACGAGAACCCCAGTGAAAGCTGGCGACGCCGCGACGGTGTACGGCCAAAAGCGATTGATTGAATGATTGAAAACCCTCGAACGATTGATTGATTGAAAACCGTCGGTTGCTTTAACCATGACTACAGAAGAGATAGTTACAGCCATGATGTCCACAATGGTTTGTTCGTTCTTTTGTTAGCTTTCTCTCGCTCTCGCCACTTGTTAGTATCTACCTCTACCTACATAATATCAGCTTCATACCGGTACTTTCCAAGTCTTACTTCTGTTTAATATGTTGAGATTTACATCTTTGATACATTATTATTTTAAACTGCAAGCTACAAATATATTTACTTTATTATATAACATCGTGAAAATTCGTTTTGCCTCCACTTTTCAAAGACAGATTTAGGTGAAAATTCGTATAAAATGTATGAATGTATTAAAGTTCCCTGGCTTGCTTATTTTTACTCTATGACAGGCTAGTGCCAAAAGCCTTAGGTGTGCCCTGTCCAAAGTAGAAAGACTTCATTTATATAAACTGTCTAATTAGTTAACACAGCTTGTCTGACGTTTCATTATTCTCCCATATGAACTTTCTGAGCCAAGACTAAGGTCAACACGAAGGTCAAAACTACTTAACCACAAACGTCACAACCTCTGAAAACTATCAGAAAGCCCGTCATATGAACAAATATAAAATGAATGACCATTGCAGACGTAAAATTCAATATGGGGACCCCTGACAAAATAGGAATATTGGATGCTACGAGTGGGCAAGCTTGGCAATTTGCCGGCCGCTCTGTGCTCAACTGTACCTACTCTGAACGCTGCTGATGCGAATGTACCATCTTATCGACTTTAAAATCGCAAGTGAATACTATACAACATTAAAGCGAACGATGTCATGATCAGAAAATAGTAATTTTATAGTTAAAATGTTATAAAGTCACAAACAGACAATGAAAATTTCAGCGCCAAAACTACGCTGAGTTTTCGTTTAGTTGTGAGCGACCGCAATCCTGGTTCAGCGTCCGCGATGTAAAAGAGCTCGGTGATTTCCTGTACAAATAACAGCACTTTTTACCTCTGTAAAAAAGTTTTTTTACTTATTTATTAATGTTTCTACAGTGCGCTTTTAGAACTGCGCTCGAACTTCTTTTTATTGTTGTCGTTAGAGATTGTGCCTCTATAAGATTCTAACTTGATAATGCACCTAAACAGGTTGCTAATGAGTAAAAATCTGGCTCAAATTCTTGTATGTTTGATAGAGTAAAGTAAACTACTTATCTTTCTAGTTATTAACATAATGACAATTAATTATCGGGTATTGACCATAGACCAAGATATGCACCAACTAGATACCTAATTGGTATTAGGAATTAAATAATATTAAGGAAAGAAATAACTAAGGAAATTCGTCTTCTAATTCTATTAAGGTCAGTTACCTACCTTAATATCGCTGTCCCTGGTAGAATAATAAAACCTTGCGTAAGATCTAAGATTAACGCGATAAATATCAAAAATGTCGATAACCTGCCAACTCCGTTTCCATAATTTGTCATAAAAGCGAGCTCAAAAACAATTCCGTTTCAAATGCTAAATCATCTAAAGCCGTCTAAGTCCTGAAAAATGCTTTAAAAAAGGCGTTTATCAATTTTAATGGGGATCGTTTGGGTTTATTGTCTTGATCCGGGGAATGGCCTCTAGAATAGGTTTAAATGACGCCTGCGATCGCTTTGCATTTTAAGACAAATCGTGGCTTACTCCGTAAAACGATTGCGACTAATTATTTTTCGAGCGAGAGCCCGTCAAGTCAACAATTTCATATAAGTATTGAACTAATAACTAGTATGGAGAATAACTGATAACACGGCAAAACGATTTAGTTTTGAATTATAAGCGCTTCGTTATCGATAACGCGCTTAAGGTTATTGGTAATAGTATCTTTTATTTTTGCGTTTTGCGATTCTGAAATTCGCTCATCTACGTTAAAATAAATTTGTATATTTTATATAATTTTTTCTACGTATCTAGTTAGCGCTAGTTTAGCTCCCGTTTGCGCCTTAAGGATTTGCGATTTGTTTCGCTGTTTAATTAGTAGTCCTTATAGAGTACGGTAGATTTTAGAAAAAATTAAATCAATCATTTGCAATAATAGTAAAAAGTACCATTGTAGATACGAGATAAATGAACACAGAAAATTGTACACAGAAATAACAATCCAAGATTAGAAAAAAAAAATACTAGTATTTCCAATTGAGCAAGCCACAGATTGTCGCAAACAATTTATAGGTAGCTCAACTGATGCCTTATTCATTATATAGGTTCTAAGTTCAAAAAGGTTACATTTTTCGATAGTATAAGCTCTAATCGCCCAAACGCCTCTCGATTACAACAGCCACTAAACTGTACATAAAGTCACTCTAGCAGCGCCCATTGAGCGCTGTGGAAAGGAAAATTCGGTTATTATTTATCAGCGGCGAGTGGCGGGCGCGATACGCAGCTGTTGAAGACAATTTTTCGCTGAAGTGCCCACAGAAATTGGATCGGAACGGTGATTGGCTAGGCTGCGCGACCAGATTGGGGGTGTTTGATTAGTGGAATTGGATAGGGCTTTGTTTTCAGCCTCGATATATGTCAGTACATACGTAAGGTTGGTACTAACATTATCGAGGCGACTGATTTATTGGATAGAGCTTGTCACCTGCGCTTTTGTTTCCGGAATGACGTAGAGTTCGATATTCAACAACGAATTCGATATAAATCCACTGCTGCGTTTATAGCTGCGGTTTTGGTGTCCTGAGCATATGACAAGTCCCAATTAATTAGGCTCGTTGAGAGTATACGGCGTGATCGAAATTCGCCAAAGTGAACATAATAGGAATACATCGCAAAGAAAGCCGGAATGAAATTGAGGATCGAGAAGCTTTCTCGTCATGATGTTAGATTCAGCTCATTTATGGTGAGGGTCCTAACCGAAAGCTTAAAGACCTTCATGAGCCCTGACTTCTGACAGAAAGGGGTGAAGTTCCGGCGGTCAAAGTCAAAGGCCGCCCATGACGTGATTCACCGCGCTGAGACACGCCGGCGACCACGCGTGGCCTTTGTAATAAAGTTGTGATAATGTGATACTGATATCTATTTTAGTTTTAAGATAAACCTAATGATATGGACCGTACAATAAGCTATATAAGGTCTGTCTACTTGTTCTAATGTTGTCCGAAATAAATGACTTCATTATTAAGACACTTTATTTATTTTTATTTAATATACATCACTACATAGTATAAAATAAAGTCGCTTTCTCTGTTCCTATGTCCCTATATCCCTATGTCCCTTTGAATGCTTAAATCTTTAAAACTACGCAACGGATTTTGATGGGGTTTTTTTAATAGATAGAGTGATTCAAGAGGTAGGTTTATACGTATAATAAAACCGTGCGAAGCAGGGGCGGGTCGCTACGTTTTTACTATAGAAAATACAAAAAATGTATAAAACTATTCTGCTAGGCTCAAGCAGCCGGTGACTAGGTTTGCAGTGTTTTTGTAGTTTCTGAATTCAGTGAATTGTCGCTAAGGCAATTTTTTTTAGCTTCAGCATTTATTCTGCCATTATCATGGTTCAATAGAAACGTTATAGCTGTCAGTTGAAAACGATTCTCCCTAGGGCGGAAAAGTATCACTTTCAACCCGCTCTTCAGACATGTTCATTCCGAGTATGAGTAATGAAAAACCTTATTTTGATTGTTTGTTATATATAGATTTAAAAACGACTTTTATTTTACTATAATTTTGTTCTCATAAGTGACGTAATTGTCTTAATGAGAAATAAAGTTCTTTAAACTTTATAACATAATAATAATTATTTTAAGAGCACTCAATGCACCCTGCTCCTCAGCACGCTTACCTCTGGCCCTCGGCTTCGTCATGAGCTTCTGGACGATATCGTCGTAGGCTCTCTCGTCAGCTACTCCCGAGTCTTTCACCAGCTTCTCCTTCACCGCGATGCATATGCCGTTCCGAGCCAACAGCGCCTCCAGCTCTTCGAAAGCCTGTGGAATGAACCTTGGGTAAGTTATAGGGTTCACTTTCGGAAGTCGTAGAATACCTTCTATGACTTTCTACCGAATGTAAGTACCAATTATAAAGAACCAGCGACCCGCCCCGGCTTCGCATGGTTTTATTATGTGTATAAACCTTCCTCTTGAATCACTATCTATTAAAAAATCTGTATTAAAATCCGTTGCGTAGTTTTAAAGATTTAAGCACTCAAAGGGATATAGGGACATAAGGACAGAAAAAGCGACTTTGTTTTATACTATGTAGTGATTAGTATATCGAGGGCTAGAACTAAGTCTATACAAAATTTCAGCCCGATCCATTTAGTAGTTTCTGCAAGAAGAGAAACAAACAGCATCCATATAAACTTTCGTGTTTGTTTATAATATACCTAAAGAAGTAAGAATGTTCTCAAGTAATTAAATTTTCCGTCTCCTCGTTTACTATTTTATTTTAGGAACTGAAGCATGTTCTGAAATGTTTATTTGAATTTTGAATAGTCACAGGTTGCTTACCTAACACTTAATAAAAGCAGGAATAAAGTTAATTCGCCTTTTCTGAAGACGAACTTCTTAGGAACTGTTCATAATTTCATAAGCAATTTCGTAAAAATACCTCGACAAATATTAAATTTGGGCGCGAACTTGGACGGGCCTCAAAGAAATTTGAGTTCTCGTTGAGTTACGGCAAAGTTTGTAATTGCAAGTTATACGAAAATATCGAATTACTTGTTAACAGGCAAATACGAATTGGATAGCCCCAGGGTTCGGGAAATTAGGCGGGTTCTTGTTTCGTGCTTATCGAAATCAAAATATTTACGGATGGATAATGTCGTGGTACGGCATGAAAATGACAAACTACATTCAACGTGTATATGTGAGATCAAAAAGTAACGTTAAAATCTCACAGCATAAAGTTATCAATACAATACAATAAAAAATACTTTATTGTACACCAGAAAAAGAACATTACAAAAAGGAACATAGCATCAGACACAATGGTACAATGGGCGGCCTTATCTCTTAGAAGCGATCTCTTCCAGGCAACCTTATTATTACACAGTAGGTATAAAACATAGTCGCTTCCCGCTGTATGTCTGTCTGTCCCTATGTGTATGTTTTGATTTTTGCAACTACGTAACGTATTTTGATGCGGTTTTTTAAATATAGAGTGATTCAAGTTGAAGTTTTATATGTGTATACACATACACCCGTGCAAAGCCGGGGCGGACCACTACTATTATGTAAACGAAAGTTTTTAAATATTAGTTTGCCAGTTAATAAAGTTAAAACTAGTGAATTGATTTGAAATTTTGCTGAGCTTAAGTTGAAGATTTTAAAAAAGTTTATTGTTATCTCCACAGAAAACTTGATAGTGTTACATTTAAATACAACTTTCTTCAGAAAAAAGCTTAGTGTGGATAAACATTTTATTAAGACTTTTTAAGAAACTCCTTTGTTATAATTTCTCGCAATCTTAGCAGCAAGTCACAACAATAGCAGTCACTTGAGAGCGCGTACTATTTTATAAATAGAAACAAAAGAAACGCTGAGCTTAATAATTTATTCCGTGGTAGTACCTACCTAGTCATTAAAATGTAACACTGCAGTCGACTAAGTAGAAATTATAATTCGTAGCAATTGTTATAATTGTAAATACTAGATGTAATTAGTCGTTTTGTTATTCTTTCAATAAAATTAGTAGATGGCCTATCTTGTAATATTCTCTCCGGTAATATAATATTACAGGAGTAGCCAGTTTATGTGGTAAATCAATGGTTGATACAAGTAGGTATATTGTTTAATTTAAACTGTTGAAGCGGGTATTTTTAAACACCCGAGGAATTAGATTAATCCGCCCGCAATCTCAGTGGAGTGAAACCATTTGAAATTGAAACAGGACTAGAGATTGGAGTTTTTCGACTTTTTCAAAGTCCCGGGACACGAGACAGTTTACAATAAAAGTCCCGGGAAATACCGTTTTTTTTTTTTAATTTTTACGAGGGGTAAGCATGAAGAATTTTAGAAGCCTTTTTAAAAACGCCGTTGCAAAAGAAACACCACATCACAACATTATCATTAATGAAATTGATGACTGACTGACTCAAATGACACAGACACAATCATAATCCGAACGTCACAGGACAACCAATATGGCTGCGTGATGGCGGCTCGTAAACGCATTTATTGTGTTGTATACACAGTAGTAACGTAGTAGACCAAGTAATTATTCATTAAACTAACCAATACACTACGCTCCTTCAATTACTTGAAAATAAAAATGATTACATAAAAATTATGACAATCCTGTCTCATAACGACCCAAAAGTCCCGGGACTCGAGATAACTAAAATTGCGAAAAGTTCCGAGACTTCGAAACATCAGACGTCCCATCAAACACTAAACAGGACTTTAAAACGTTCTACCCTGATTGTACCAGATCCATTCTAGAATTGTACCGACTTGAGCATCAATGAATTCAAGGAATTTAAAATGTTCTACCCTGATTGTACCAGATCCATGCTAGAATTGTACCGACTTGTGCATCAATGAATTCAAACGTTTGAAAATGTATACTTCTGCTGTTACTGAGCCATCGAGCTGGTTGTCGCTGGCTTACGATGAAGGATTAGGATTTAGACGTCATGGTCGATATAAGCCGAAACCACATCATTCGTATGTTGCAGTTTCGATTCGAATCACTTGACAATACAAATGAAATTCTGGTGAATTCTGTGAAACCGGAGTGGTACGAATAGAAATTGTTCGTTGTTGTTTGAAATAGTGTCAAAATACAAGCATATTATTTCAAGCCTTGTTAGAAATAGAATCAAAGCCGACGCCTTCAACTTTAGTTAACTATTTCAAAGCTCAAATTTCTGGCAGTGAATATGAGTTTAAATAAAAGCTTGTTCAGTACCTAGTTATACCACTCAACGGAAGCCTCAAACGCGCGCTACGGGAGCTCCTATAAAGTTAATCTTTAGAATTTTGTTGTATAAAATCATAAACCTTGAACGCTTGTCTACGCCAAGATGATCCAAATAAATGGTTGTCTTTCTTTCCTAAGATGTCATTTTTTCCATGAAAACAAAGGTTCACTATATACAGTGAAAGAGAGAGGGAGAGAGACCTATGTAATAAGAATTACTAAATAACTAAATAATTCTAGAGAATCCATACAACATCATCATCTAGCCCTACGCTAAGCAGAGCTTATGTTATGGGTATTATGTAGATGATTGATATACTTAATACAATAAATAACATAGATAGATTTTTTAGTAGACATAGAAAACATCCAGAATCCCGGAAAAAATGCTCATGCGATAGATACATGGAGTCTGATATCTTAGCTTTTCAATCGTCGAAAAACGTTGAGGTATTTGGGTACTCGATATCTTCGCCGATTGTTGTCCGTTTTTAGTGATTATTGTAATAAAGAGAATGATCTCACAAAAACCCAGTGGTGTTCACATAAAACTTTCCATTAAGCTCTATCTAATGCTACCTCTTTGGCAATCAAGAATAATGAAGATGAAGAAACTGACCTTGATCCCATAAGAGGATTCCTCGTAGATGATGGAGACGTATCTCCACTGCAGACGCTTCACGATCTCGACCATGGCGCGCACCTGGTGCAGGTCGGAGGGGATGGTGCGGGAGAAGTACTCGAAGCGAGCCTTGTTGGACAGCTCCGGGGACGTCGAGAAGAACGACACCTGGCGACAACACATACATAAGTAGATACAAGGCCCATGATTGAGCCGAGTGTGCTTGACGTAAGGACGAAGGGAAGCGTGAAATTGGGGCACGCTCCTGAGGCTATTTAGGTCGATCAGGACATTGAAATATAGACACCTCGGTCACATTAGCTCAGGCTCTCTGTTCCTTTACCAATTTAAAAGTCAAATTATCAATTTGAAAAAGGAATTTAGAATGAAACCAGGGCGGCTGGTCAGGTATTAAATGGCTACTAAAATTTCATTTTGATGATTTTGGCGACAACATATACATAAGTCAAGGCCCATAATTGAGCCATTCGGAAATCTTTGGTCTTTTGGGTTCTTTATTGAAAATTTTATTGAAAATTGTCGAGCGTTTGGCAATTATCTCATGTAAGTAAAGATAGTTATGCATCCAGCTGGTAGAGACATCGTAACACTAAATGCATAAAGTGCATGCTTGCACTATTGGGCGGGCTCTACCACGAATGCTTATCGCCTCGCCGTTCGCCCACGCGCGTCTGGGACGCGACGATGGTACTTAGGACTTAAGTTTGATTTAATTAATTCGTCATTCGTATTGAGATTAAACACGCTCATAGACGTCTCTTTGTAAAAGTGATTTTTATTGTCAATTTCCAATAGATTTCCTTTAAACTTAGTTTTTAAAAACATTGACAACGTTCCCGAATCCTTTACTGGCGCAGCCGGGGCAGATTTCCCGAGTTTTCCGTGTGGGTTTCCGCGAGTTTCCGCGAATTTTCCGACGGATCGGATCTGTTCGAACCAAATAAATTTGTGAAGGTCCTGGGAGGCGAACGAGCATGTCGGTGACTGGCTGGTGAGTAGAATTTTCGCCATCCTTTCCTACCCTGTGTGCTTTGTGTTTTGTTATTCTTGGAATCGAACTTCTTCCATTATAACGTTTTCTGGTTCCTATTGTAGGGATTTTAGAATAAGTAGAGTTAAGTAAACTTCTCTATAAACATACGATTAATTAAATTAGTTAATAAAAATTGTAAAATAGAGTAAAAATAAATAAAAATGACTACGATAAAAGCTATTCCAAAGGAACTAATGTGTATAATCCCATTGTTTAATGGAAATAAACGACACTTAAATCTATTTCTAAAAAAATGTGATTATGTGGACGAAAAATTTCATGGTGAACAAGAGCAAAACACTTACGTTTTGCACTCGATAACGAGTAAGCTAACTGACGAAGCCGCTGCCTTAGCAAGCGAACGAAACGATTTAGACACTTATGAAAAACTGAAAAATCTTTTGGTACAACATTTTGGTGATCCTAGAAGTGAAGAATGTTTAGCGATAGAGTTAGAGACTTTAAAAATGAAACAGGGGGAAGCTATCAAGACTTTTGCAATCGCATTCAGACAGTTAGGTCGATACTTATATCGAAGGTGAATCAGACAAACAATCTTACTATGGCGAGTAGAACTGAAATCTATAATAATAAGGCGCTCAACGTTTTCCTGTACAACCTACCTGAAAATGTAATAAGACCAGTTAGAATGAAAAACCCCCATACGTTAGAAAAAGCATTAGAATATGTGTTGGAGGAAGTGAACTTCTACGAGCAGTATACGCGCAGAAGTCAAATGCTTAAGCATCAGCTTGCACCTGCAGCAACACCTGCACTTAACAAGTTCAATTCTCCCACGCAGAATGTACCCTTTCAGCCCAATGGTTTTAGACCAACCCTCGCCCCTATGGCTACTCCTCGTTTTAACTTCGGGATTCCAGGAAACATGCAGTACAGGCAACCCGCGGCGACTCAGTTTGCCCCTCAGGCTCCAACGGGTTATAGGCCTCAGTTAATGCAACCACAACAATTCGGTTTTCAAACTCAAAATTTAAGGCCGCAACAATTTGGCTACCGACCTCAAACTAATCAAGGTCAATTCGGTTATCGGCCTCAATTCAATCAAAACCAATTTGGCTATCGACCTCAGTTAAATCAGTTCGGTTACAAGCCTCCCAATGCAAAACCTTTTGACACGGATATTTCAATGAGGACTGCAGCTCCTCCTAAACCACAGATGCCGGCTGCGACTCAACAACCTCAAGGGTTTCGCCTAAATGAGTTAGAGTTAGGCGATTTTTACGGATATGACTGGTATGGATACGGATATGAAAATGTCGAAAATAATGCAGGATATTATAACGACTTTGATTGTGTAAACTATTTTGAACCGCAAATGGATGTGAATGTTTGGAATGAACAGCAGGTTAGCCTTCCCGAATCTGCCCAATTGGAAAATGCGCAAAAACAGGAGAACACTGAAAATTTTTCGGTAGTAGCCTCGAAAGAGGATGTGAAATGATAAAAATTAATTGCGATACAAAAATAAATCTCCCATACATATACTTACCCGAAATTGATGGTAAATTTATGATCGATACTGGCAGCACACGTTCCTTTATAAGCCCAGCGAAAGCATACCAATTTTTTGGCAATTATATTAGAGGGGAAGTATTCACAGTTATAAGTACACACGCATCGAGCAACCATAATGAGGTCATTGAAATCCCTTTAATGCCTTCGTTCAATAGCTACAATTATCACAAATTTTATGTGTATGATGTAGATACCAAGTATGACGGATTAATAGGCAATGACTTGTTAATGCAACTGGAAGCTGTAATTGATTTAAAAAATAACAGTCTCAGGACTAAGACAGTAGAACTGCCGATAATGAGATGTATGGGAAATCACGTTATTGAATTGAACCCGCGATCTGAGCAACGCGTGAAAATGCCCACAAACTTATATTCTGGCACTGCAATTCTAAATTATAAACAATTTTGTGATGGCATAAGAATGCCAGACGCAATCGTTAAATGCGAAAAAGGGTATGCTTCCACCATTATTCAAAACACGACCGATAAATTGAGGAAATTAGTAGTAACAGGTCCATTTGAGGTTGAAGAATTTCCCAATAACGACATCGTTGGTGTGAACTGTCTTAATGATGTAGAAATGAAAGATTTGAAAATAGAGGAAATTTTAAAAGAAAATTTGACAAGAATCAGGATAGACCACATGAATGAAGAGGAAATAAAATGTATTTCTGAATTATGTTATGAATACAAGGACATATTTTATAGTGATAAGCTTCCTTTAAGCTTCACAAATCAGGTAAAACACGTTATTCGAACGAAAAATGAAGATCCAATTTATGTTAGACCGTATAGACAACCTCCTGTTCAGACACAAGAAATTAAATCACAGGTAGAGAAGCTTTTACAAAATAATGTTATTCAGGAATCACATTCGCCTTGGAATGCTCCTGTTCACTTAGTACCAAAAAAAATGGACGCATCAGGTGAACAGAAATTTCGTATGGTCATTGACTATAGACGTTTGAACGAGATAACAACAGATGATAAGTACCCTTTGCCTAATATCACTGACTTGTTTGATAAGCTAGGCAAAGCTAAGTATTTTAGTACTCTTGATTTGGCGAACGGTTACCACCAGATAGAGATCAATGAGGAAGATAGGCAGAAAACAGCCTTCAGCACGGAAGCGGGACACTATGAATTCTTAAGGATGCCTTTTGGCCTAAAAACAGCTCCCGCGACCTTTCAGAGAGCCATGGATAACATACTTAGGGGGTTGCAAGGATTACATTGCCTTGTGTATATGGATGATATCATTATTTACAGTACCAGTATGCAGGAACACATCAGAGATTTAAAATCTATCTTTGACAGGCTGAGACAAGCGAACTTAAAGGTTCAGCTAGACAAGTCTGAGTTTCTAAGGAAAGAAGTACTGTATTTGGGACACACAATTACAGATCAGGGCCTTAAGCCAAATGATGATAAAATTAAAGCGATTTTAGACTATCCGCTTCCAAAAACTGTCACAGAGATTAAGAGTTTTCTTGGTCTAATTGGCTATTATCGACGATTCATTAAAGATTTTGCAAAAATTACAAAACCATTGACCAATTGTCTCAAAAAACGGAATAATATCGTCATCGATCAAAAATATATGGATGCTTTCCATCAATGTAAGGAACTTCTTACGCACGCACCCTTACTACAGTATCCAGATCCATCAAAACCTTACATTCTTACGACAGACGCATCCGCGGTAGCTCTGGGCGCAGTGCTATCGCAAGGAATTGTAGGTACTGATCTACCGGTTGCATATGCAAGTAGGACGTTGAGTGAGACCGAAATGCGTTACAGCACCATAGAGCGTGAGCTTTTGGCTGTTATTTGGGCCATTAAACATTTCAGGCCATACCTCTACGGCAATAAATTTACCATTTATACCGACCATCGACCTCTAGCTTGGCTAGATTCTATTAAAGAACCAAATAGTAAATTGACACGGTGGCGATTACGCCTATTAGAATATGACTATACAACAAAGTATAAGGATGGTAAGCAAAACACGAATGCTGATGCACTATCGCGTATTAAAGTAAATGCGTTAGATGGGTTAGATATGTTGGATGATTCATCTTCAGATGAATCTATGAAGGTACAATTAGACGAAAAAGAACAAAAATTACAAAAACATCTAAAGGAAATTACGAATAAAATTGTGAATTTGGCAAAAGACGATGATGATTATGAAAAACCTATAGAGACAATTGTCTTGTCAGATGAATCTGACACAGAAGAAGGGCGTAATATTGTCGAATTAGAACCTACCTATCCACTTCCACCGCTATCACATAGTTCGGAAGGAACAATTCATTCAGCTGCAGACCTAGAGTCTAATGGCATTCCTATTTTAAAGGAAGCCGTAGATACTAAACCTAATCAAATACTTATTTTTACTTGGCCTAGAAAGGAAATTAATGTAAAGGTATTAAGTAGAGAACATCAAAAGGTTATAGAAGCATTTTTGCCATTAAATAGTGAGGAATTGATAAATCGGTTTCTTAAAGAATACATTAAACCTAAAACCAAATATTTTATTTATTTTGAAGACAAACAGCACCGAAAAGAATTTAACGCAGTTATTATTAAATTGTTCAAAAAGGGTACTGTAGAGTTCTATGAATGCACGGAAAGAGTTATAGTAGTAGAAGATGAAAACGAGCAGAAAGCTATAGTATTGCAACATCATGAAGGGAAAACTTGCCACAGAGGCATAAAAGAAACGGTTATGAGAATAAAAAGAAATTATTACTGGAATAAAATTCAAGAAATAACAGCAGCCGTCATAAATGGTTGTGATGCTTGTAAAAAAATGAAATATGATAGAAAACCTATTAAACCAACTATAGAACTGACTCAAACTCAGTCATCTCCATTTCAGGAAATTTTTATCGACATATTTTCTATTGAAAATAGATCTTACTTGACTTTAGTTGATGCTTTTAGTAAACTAGGTCAGGCCATTGAGATAGAAAATAAATCAACACCAGAAGTAGTACGTGCGTTGATTAAATACTTTTCAATGTACGGGGTCCCGATTAAGATCAGTAGTGACCCAGGATCCGAGTTCAACAATAACTTGATGAAAGAATTAGCTGAAATGTATAAAATTGAATTACATATTTCCACTCCAAATAATCCAAATTCAACTGGTATCGTGGAGCGTTTTCACTCCACAATAATAGAAATCTATAGACTAGCAAAATACGAACAGAAATGTACTGACGCAGCTTCTATAATGACGTATGCAATAATGGCCTACAATAATACGATACATTCAGCAACAGAATTAACCCCATTCGAAATAGTTTTCGGACACACAGATTCTAGTAAATTATTCGATGGAGAGTTTGAAAAATCGTACATGCAGCAATTACTTAAGGATCATGCGAAGCGTACTAAATATCTATATCAGTATATTTCGGATAAATTAGTAGAGCGGAAAGAGAAAATTAGGGAGAAAAGCTTAGGAGAACAGGTTGAATTAGAGCCGGGAGATATAGTTTATACAAAAGATATAAATACGAGGAAAAGCAAGGACAAAGCGAGATACAAGAAGGCAGTTGTTAAATCGAGAGTAGAACGAAATGTAGCGTCAGTCAATATAGATCATAAACCAAGGGTCCCTATTAAAAATGTGAAACGCCCTTCACAGGTGGTGTTTGGTCTTACTGACCCTATTTCCCCAAAGCCGGGCACTTCATCTGCAAAAGATTGAAAACAATCCAGGTATTCTACCTGTGAAAGAAGGACAAGCGTTCAGGCAAACAGATAAGTGGATTATAGTTAAGTCTTTAGATCTAAGCGGTATAGGTAATAATTTGGATTTTCACATACTGAAATTCAATGAGTTTATTAGTTTAGTAGATAGTCATAAAGCTTTTACCCATGAATTTTTGGGTATAAAAACACAAGTAGAGTACATACGGAACACAACTGTTGTGAAATTTCGGCAGTTAGTTCCTTTACATAGGTATAAGCGCGGTTTAGTAAATCCCCTTGGGTCACTTATTAAAGCCGTTTCAGGTAATCTAGATAACGAAGATGCTATTCGATATGATTCACTAATTTCGCGAATTAGTTCAAAAGAAATGGCTACTGAGAAAAGAATAACGATGATCACCAGAATGTTGGACAATTTTGCAAATAGTACAGAAACTTTACAAGAAAACATAATTATATTGGATAAACGATTTAAAGTTATCGAGGAATTGATAAAACTACAAAATTTTAAGGAAAACACCTGTCTCTATCTGACTTATGTATCAAGCATGTTCGATATGTTTATAAGTATGTTTAGAACTATCTATGTAGAGTTGAACGAGATAGAGACAGCGTTGGCATTCAGTAAAGTGTCTGTACTACATCAATCAATTGTAAATTCTACAGAGCTTCTGTTATTGTTAAAAGAAATTGAAAATGTACACCAATTGATTTATAAGGTAAATGAAAGCAATTTATTAAAATTAGAAAGGGTTATTGAAGTAAAAGTATATGTAAAACTAAACCAGATAACGTTCATATTGGAAGTTCCATTAGTCGATAAAAATTCTTACGATTACTTTAAGATCTATGCATTACCTATCTTTCGAAATTCCTTGAATAAAACAGTAGTTGTTTTTCCTGAATTCCCATACCTTTTGGCGAAAGATTCGAAATACCTACCAGTCTCAAAACCATGCGAGAAAATTGCTGAAAACAACAAATTCCTCTGTCGTGATATGATGGAGTTTCCGATCCTTACCTGTGCAGAGCAGCTCCTAGAGTTTCAGTCGGACCCCAACCTATGTGTACCACATGCTGTTGACATCGAGGATATTAAGGTCCAGAGGATTGGCATAGACGTCTGGATTGTATTTACACAGAAACCAACAGTTTTGGTTGAAAAATGTCATCATGAGAATAGTAGAGAATCTCTACATGGTACTTTCATTTTAATGAATTCAGAAAACTGTGAAGTTTATTTGGATGAGCTGAAATTGGGCTATAACAAGATGTTTGCAGGAAACCTTCAGTATAAAATAACACCGATTGTTACTTTTCCAAAATTGAAATCAACAAATATTAGCTCATTGAGCACGGTCAATATAAAGAACATCGATTTGGAAGAAATGAAGCATTTTTCACGTATCCTAAAACTACAGGAAAGTGACATAAGTGGTAGTGAAAGTGAAAGTGAAATTAGTGTCGTAAACACTCACAGCATTAGTTTAGGAACCATTTTATTGTACTTAATTTTAGTAATTTTGATAATATGTGTTATACTTTATCGTTATGTTTTGATGCGAAATGATCGGATCAAAGCTTCTGCAAGACCCGATAATTTCGCACTTGAGGAGGGAGGAGTTATGCATCCAGCTGGTAGAGACATCGTAACACTAAATGCATAAAGTGCATGCTTGCACTATTGGGCGGGCTCTACCACGAATGCTTATCGCCTCGCCGTTCGCCCACGCGCGTCTGGGACGCGACGATGGTACTTAGGACTTAAGTTTGATTTAATTAATTCGTCATTCGTATTGAGATTAAACACGCTCATAGACGTCTCTTTGTAAAAGTGATTTTTATTGTCAATTTCCAATAGATTTCCTTTAAACTTAGTTTTTAAAAACATTGACAACGTTCCCGAATCCTTTACTAGATGTGGCCTAAGATGGAGCACGCTTTTCCAGAAGGAACTTATTAACTCTTGATTTAAAGACTCCGAGATCGCATGGGGCTATGCAATAATAAGGCACACCATTCCTAAGTAAATTAAGGCCCATGATTGAGCCGTTTGGAAACCCTTGGTCCTTGGAGTCCTGGGGCACACCATCACTACATAGTATAAAACAAAGTCGCTTTCTCTGTCCCTATGTCCCTATATTCCTATGTCCCTTTGCATGCTTAAATCTTTAAAACTACGCAACGGATTTTGATGCGGTTTTTTTATAGATAGAGTGATTCAAGAGTAAGGTTTATACGTATAATAAAACCGTGCGAAGCCGGGGCGGGTCGCTAGTTTATACATAAATCAAGGCCCATGATTGAGCCGTTTGGGATGGAAACCCTTGGTGTCTCTCATCTCAATTAAAAGATACCGTTGTTCTAATCAGGAACGAAGGAAATGACCCCTCTGTTTAACCAATGCCTTTTTTTAAATGAACACTGGCTATCTTCACCAGACGTACAATCATAAAAATAAGTCTAAAAATAAGTCAGGAATGGTGGCTGGTCAACGAATAAGCATTGCCATTCAACGTGGCCATGCTAATAGCATTCTGGGCACTCTGCCTTCTGGTGATGGCTTGTCTACGGCTAGGAATTTGTTATAACTGTAATTAGCCGTTTTGTTATTTTTATATTAATAAACACAACTACGAATATTTTCATAAAATTAAGGCCCATGCAACTAATGAAATATTATTCTACTAATATATTAAAATAAATGTAAAAGTCCGTGTGAATGTTTTTTATAACGTATCTCACTAATTACTTAATTTAATTAGATGAATTGTTGCGTAGTTAGTTTAGGATCTAGAATAACACATAGGCTAATTTTATTTTGAATAATTTACTCCTGAGGGTGTTAAAAAGGGTGGTGAAGTTTATACGAATTATTATTTCTTGGTTTGATTCACTCAAAACTGTAATTTATACATACCTTAATAAATTACAAAGTAAATCACGTATTTTTATTTTTACAAAACTATCCTTAAGGAGCGTGTGATAAACTTCTGAAATTTGCAAAATAATTTACACGCGGGCAAAACTGCGTTACGCAGCTAGTAATTACTAAAGTTTGCTGCAGCAGTGTAACGTTGCTAAAATATCGAAAACAGAAAACACCACAAATCTAATATCCCATTGAAGTACTTTTAAAGTTTTGATGTAAAGTTGTTTGTTTCCACTTCTAACAAAAACAGCTCAATAAATCAGATTGAACTTTGGACTTGTACTAGGTACTCTGTGGCAATGCATTTACTGCCAAAGAAGTGTGTGAAGCTATCAATTTTATTTCTGAAGAAGTTTGTACAAACATCTGAACCATAGAGGAATAGGAAGGAAGCTATTGAATAGCACTCTATTAAAACTGCATTCAGTTTTATTTAGTTAAACATTTGGCATCGAGTTGTTCATGTTCAGGCCTTTATCTTCAGAAGTGACAGTAAACAAATGTAGGTGTATACCAAATGAACCATCCATCGTTGACGGTTTCTGCAGTATTTTTACGCCTGGACCTAGGTAAGAAAGTCTAAGATTTTACGCGACAAAAAGTCACGGAAAACGTAGTAAAAAAATCTTACGTACCTAAACATTGAGACTGAAGTGTGTGCATGACTTTTAATTTGGCATCATTGACATTTTAAAGTGCAACGAATCAAGAATGAAAATGCATTAAATTTGATTTTCCACATTCTGACTTGGTACTTTGGGCTGAAAACAATGGGACGAATGCGGAATTACTCGGTTAAACCAAAGAAATGGTAAAACCCTTCAATCAGGAGGTGAAATGTCAAACAGCAGACAGTTAAGTTCTGTTGATCAGACAAACCTGGTTGGGCTTGACGTAAGGACGAAGGGAAGCGTGAAATTGGACACGCTCCTGAGGCTATTTAGGACGATCAGGACATTGACATATAGACCTATCGGTCACATTAGCTCAAGCTTTCTGTTCCTTTACCAATTTAAAAGTCAAATAACCTAATAAATTGGAATTTAGATTAAAATCGGGGCAGCTCGTCGGGTATTAAATGACTACTATAATTTCATTTTGATGACGATTGACTATCTATTTTGCTATCGTCTTGTGTGTGTATATTTTGAAAATGGATTGCATCGATTCAAATTTCAATTATAACATCAGAAACCCCAAAAAAGGTGCTAAAAACGAAAAGATAAAAGCGAAATTCATAAATTCAACCCAAGAAACAAAATACGAAGCAATTGTCTTGTTTCGTATTTCGAACGAAGCACTATACAGTCGCAATGAAATATGAATGCTGATGAGTTATGGTATGAATTATGTATTCTGCTGTTCTAAGCATACCAGTGGCCTCGCAAGACAAAAGGTCAAGGCATATCTAAAACACACCAGTACCACACAGATCTTGCATGCCTTTCCCGTCTCAAATCGTGCATTGCTAATAATAGTCACTGTTTTCAAAAGCAGAGAGCGAAAATATTTACGAATTCTGCTGATCTAAGGTCTTTTGACAAGCAGAAAGTTAGATGTTTAAATATCTAAAACGTAAATCGTAAAACGATCTGGTGAATAATTAAACCTTCTTTGAAAGTAGAATCCTGGAAGTTGAATGTGTCGTAAGACCACATCGATGCTCGGTGATCCGGTTTTATGGAGATGATTATGAAGCTGATCCTGCTTTTCTCTCTAATTCCGACGAATGGATAAGCACTTAGCTAAACGGGGCGACATTCAGTTGAACCCGAGTCGCTTACTTACTTCTATAGTAGAACTTGAAACGAGTTGGCTAGCCGAGAGCTAGCCCTAATTAAAACAGACGACTTTGCATCTCTACCAAGCTCTACCATGATCTCATTGCGCAGTGTTAGGCTAAGCACACATGCACTGTTTGAGGCAAAATTTAATGCACTGGGTGTGCAGTATTTTATATTCTTCATTACACTAAATAAAGTTGGCTGGCAAGTCAAATTGATACATAATGTGTCTTAAATACATAACCACTTATTCTAAGTAAATTTTATTAATACAAGCATAGCCAATAATGCCAAAAGTATTTTATAATAAAAGAAAACAAGTTTGTTTATATAATTTTACGGAATCCGTATTGCCCGTGGAGTCCGGCCCATCACCTGCGGGATCCGAGTAGCCCGTGGAGTCCAGCCCATTACCTGCGGGATCCGGTCGCCCGTGGAGTCCAGCCCATTACTTGTGTGATCCGGGTTGCCCGTGGAGTCCACATTACCTGCGGGATCCGTATCGCCCGTGGAGTCCAGCCCATTACCTGCGGGATCCGGTCGCCCGTGGAGTCCAGCCCATTACCTGCGGGATCCGGAAGAGGCGCAGCAGGTTGGCGACCTGCACCGAGGTGACGGAGGAGGCGGCGCCCACCACGCCGGAGATCACCTTGCGCAGCGCACGCGCAGACGCATTGCACAGGTACTCTGCGTCGTCGATGTTGCTGATTGAACCTGCGATAATAGACATCCTTTTATATACTAGTACCTATACATCAGCTAAACTCGATGTAGAATGTTTGTAAGCAAACCGCCCATGGTTAACCTAAAATACAGAGTGTATTTTAGGTTGCCGCGCCTTTTTATACGCAATTTACATTACTTGTCGATTTAAGATCCTTCCTTCACTAAATATTTCGTACACTCATATCTAAAATTCGATACCAAGCAAGTGAATTTATGTTTTTTGTGTCGTGGTTTGTTTCCAAACATTCTACATCGAGTTTGGCTAGTGTAAAGTATCAACACTAGTATCTATCCGTGGATTGCACGCGTTATTTCTATGGAAACGTTAACGTACCTAGCCTATGTGTTGTTTCAGGGCTAGAACTACGTCTAATCCAAATTTCAGCCTGATTAGTTCAGAATTTTTTTGCGTGAAAGAGAAACAAGACATAGGCTATTTCTGAAATTATAGATAGGCAATTTTTTTCCCATAAATCAGTTCTCATAGGAAATAATCAGTCTTGAAAACGCTCCATAGAAACAACGCGAGCGAAGCCGCGGAATATACTAGTAATACTTAAATGCACTTTTTCTCAACTGACAGGTTCTCAATGAAAGTCAAGAAAATTAAGTATATCCTGGATACCTACTAAAAAGCGAGCTTTTCCTTCAAAAAATAAATCTAGATCAGTCTAGATGTTTGATGTGTGTGAAGTCGCGGGTACTTTCTAGTGGAGTGTTTGAAATATAATGTTTATTTTGGAAAGATCATCTAAAAAGATGAGAGTAAATATTTTGTCAGACTTGTATGGTTAGGACCAGTGTGCTCAGTAGGATTACGAAAAAAGTTTTGAAGAGCTCAAAAGACTTTGATTTTTATCTCTCTTTTGCGTATCTTCAAAAAATTATAGAGTCAAATACATTTCGCGAAAATGACCTCTGTCAAATATCTCATAACTATTCGAAAATTTTAATCTATTTCGTGTGAAATAAATATTTTCGAGCCTACGATGCATGAAACTATTCAACCGCTGATAATCAACGAAAAATAATTCTTCTTTATCCGGTATTAGGTGCTGCAAAACTTCAAGTGTATTTTAAGAAACTTTTTTGTCATCGAAATTAAAAATTAGGTTTAAAGATATTTATTCTCAAAAAAGACATAGTCACTTACATGAGAACAGTATTTAGTGTAAACAAAAGATAAAAGTAAGTTAGGAAAGATTGTTCGTTGTAAAAATACTACCCATATTCAGTGATCACAATAAAAACAAGAACATATCAGTTGTTAAATACCCCGAGGTCTTCAAACATCGTAAACATTTGAGATAAACCTGCTTTGCAAACATCCTATCGTCAGTTTTCCTTAAAGACTAAAATACAAAATAAACAACGTGTATTTCGGCGAGAAGAAAGCCCAAAGGGGCTTAAACACAAGCTCCCGTTAGTCTTACTCAAAGACCCACATTTAGAACACAAAGCTATTATTTACCGCCCGATGAAAAAAGTTACAAAACAAATTCAAGTAAGTCCTATGCTTATGTTATGAAATAGAGTAAATTTTCCCTGATGCTAGAACTCCGTGCAAAGTGCAATCGCAATTACATTGAGTTAAAAAAGCAGAGGATTTTCTTGTGCCACGATGAACAGTACTATTTCAAATTAAAATTGTAATTTAATATAAAACTTTAGCAATTTACTACATATTCATGAGAACAGGAGCGGTTGGGTCATAGAATGAAAATGGCTTATTTTAGCAGCGTATTTTACAATCACGTGTAATAGAATTACCCCAGCTAAAGAGAATATATTGATATGACTCACCTTTGATAAAATCGACTGCCATCTCCAAGCCGTAGGTGTCTTTATCGCAGTCGTCGAGGATATGTGCCCCGAGAGTGACTCCTGGGACGAGTTTCAGTTCGTGGTTGATGTAGTCCAGGGTATACAGCATGGTCTCCAAGGCTTGCACCCCGCCCTGAGGCATCACCGGGCCGCACGTCATGTTGTCCGACCTCTCGTGAACCATCATCAGGCCTCCTATCACCAGGTCTCCTTCTATAACTGCCTCTCTCTTGATCGGCCAGTGCGGATGTTTCTTGTCTTTCAATTCCCCCACTTGGTCATTCGCCATCCAGTCGTCTTTTGTTTCTTTGTTTAGTTTACTTGGAAGGTCAAAGCTATCTACGAATAGTTGGGGTATTAGATCGGGGGGTTTGTCAGCGAAGAAGTCTTCTAGGTCTTTGTGTTTGTGTCGGTGGTGGTGCCGGGGTCTTCTGGCGTCGAAGGTGTGGTGGAAGTCTCCGGGGTGCCTCATCTCGGTCTGCTGGACGATGACGATGAGGACGCAGGCGGCCCAGCAGCTACCTCCCCGCATGGTAGAGGACAGTTCATGCCATAAACTCCACTCTCCCGCGCATTTTTATCTGGAAGGAAAAATACTTTATTGGAGGGATGCTCGTAAATATTGAACGATGGCAACCGATAGACATTCTTGTCTACGGCTATCTTCGTCACGTGTGGGTACGCTTATTGACACTTTGTTATTTATGGTTCGTGGAACCGAAATGAAAAATAGTCTCGGTAATTTTTTTATGCTATCGTGGCTAGCGTCTACCTTTGTGGGCGTCGACCTACATCACTCCAAACTTAATATGACAGAATGAATTAGCGGCCCTTCGCTGGACAGACGACCTTCGCACCTTGAGTCAAAGATCAAAGTTCGGTATCAAATCGTGGTTGTAACTTTGGTTGCTCATGTAACGTGAATAATGGTTAATTTGATAGGTGAGTGATCTTTGATTTGTGGCATCTTCCTCTTTCCACAGTAATATATTTTGTTCCGAAATCTTTTGCCCAATAAGATCGAGTAAAATCTTTCTTCGATAGTTTTATACTAGGCCTATCGAAGTTTAGGTAGGTAAGGTAGACTAAATCCATAATCTTAAGTGTTTGCAGTAAGCTCCTAATCAACGTTTATTCACATGTATGTTCTCATAAGCATTCTGTATGAACCGCTCGCTCATCCGCAGATTAGGTACAAGGTTAGAGCGTTCATGCGGTGCGATTTCATTATCCCCTGACGACGACGCGCCGCGATGAGGGCTCACTATGCTAAGGCTGCATTTCCGGACGGATAAGAACGTGCTTTGTTATGTCTTAATTGGGATTTCCTCCGCAGGACGCATTTACATAGAAAGCGGGTCACATGGATTAGCGGTAAATAATGAAAAACTACCTAAAATAATAACATCATCATCATCAACCTATATTAGTCCACAGCTGGACATAGGCCTAAAAATAATAACATATGGAAGCCGAACTCTAATTTAAGTTGTCCGAATGAATTTCATATGTGATTAGAAAGGAAAAGGGATAATATAAACTCAATGGCAGGTTTTCACAAACATAGACAAAGGAATCGCGACTCACTCCATCGTCACTGCATCGCTGCGGCAATAATATAATAGTTATTAAATTATCCTCTTATTATTATTGATTAATAATATAATACTTATTATATTATTTGACTTTTTCTTTTTAACCCGTTGAAGTTTAAGTAGAGGTACCTACATTTATCCTCCATTCCAATAGACAGATATCTTAAATTTTCCTGTATTTTAAACAAAATTAAAAACAGTGAAGTCAGTGTCTGTCGTTATTTCAGTTTTCTACGCAAATGAGTCAGCTAAGCTGAGAGCTTTAATTTTATGGGCGGGGCTTAGCCCGGATAGAGCGTCTGCCGGCAAGATAGGGCTCCGGGTCCCTAGGGGAGTTAGGGCTTCTTAGTCCTTTTTAGTTCCTTAATTTCTGTAGTCCATGAAAGATACTAAGGCGGCCCCTAGACCTACAATAAAATTGTACAATATTTTCATTGAACATTAAGATTGAAAGGCGCTCTAATATTGAACTAAACGGTCAATATTATTGCACAATTTGCAATATTGCTCAAAATAATTGACCGTTTAATGGCCGCCTTAGTTACTATTTATTCCTTTAAATTGACGATCTGACGGAAATGAAGGAGTGATCTTCATCGGATATTGTCGCACAATTATCAACTTAGAAAAGGATTGGAATAGAGTCATCTTTAAGAGTTACCTAGTTAGCTGAAGTTAGACCAAGCACAGCCATGCACAGCGGTTGTTGTCTAGGGTTGAAAAGAGAAAAATTACGTGATTTCGTCATCGAATGCTTAGGACATTTAAAATTAATTTTAATTTATTGTGTGATTGCGTGACATGCAATGTAATTTCTATCTAGTCTACCTTAGACAAAAAACGCCGTGCTTGATCTGCTGTATGACAATCGCAGCCTCCTCGCGATACAAGACGCGCTTCAAAATAGAGGTTGTGTGTTGGAAGCTTTATGCCCATGGCTTGTGGTATTTCCGAAATTGATCCCTCTTTCATCAACTGGGAACATTTAAAAGTTGGTTTTCATACACAAAACTAACTTGCTCATGCTTTTTAGGGTCGCGAATACCTACAACGTCGTGACGTCATTTTGACGCCATGTTTAGTATTGGGTATTATTACACTTCTCTGTCGTGCTTAGGTAGAATCCGGCATTTAACTAGGTTTTTTAACCAGCTGAAGTAACGTCATTCCGTTGTCACTGATGAGATCTTTTATGGCGTTTTTTGAAGGCTTTTAACGGCATCCGCGGCTTAATGGGCGCTGCCAGAATTGCTTCGTTACTGTAATCTAAGAGAACCAAAATAGGTTTTATAGCGGGTTTATAGCGAATTGTAATTAAAAGATCAGGCGGGGTCAATTGAAGCCGGGTTTTTCATTACTTTGTATTAACGTGGGTGGTAGGTAAGGAGGGTATTTTTGTCGTGGCTATGAGCCAGGTGTAGATTTCGGCACAGATATTGAGCTCTGGAGCAGGCAAATTTGTGAGTTCTACAAAACGGTTCATTATAACTTTGTTATTTTCAGAACCGTTTTAAATATTTCTGTAGTATATCATACATAGTACAAAACAAAGTCGCTTTTTCTGTCCCTATATCCCTATGTCCCTTTGACTGCTTAAATCTGTAAAACTACGTAACGGATTTTGATGCAGTTTTTTTCATAGATAGTGTGATTCAAGAGGAAGGTTTATACGTATAATCAAACCGTGCGAAGCCGGGGCGGGTCGCTAGTTAACTTATAATCTTTACACTATTTTGGAAAAATCTTGAAAAAAAGCCAACATTTACATAACCAAAAAACCCACTTCGAATTTATCGATATACCTTTATTTTTAAGTTTCAGTTTCATTATCTATCTATCTGATAATGTTTATATTACGATTACTATAAAATCAAAAAATAAAGATTTTATGTCGGTTAAAAATTATATTATTCTTAGACCTATTTCACCCTCCTAAGGGCGAAAACTAGAATTTAAAAATAAATACCCAGAAATTCCACTCCTAAAGGGGGAACCTGAAATAACCTTCAAACTTAACCAAAATGCGCTGTAAAACTAGACAACTGAGTTTTAGATGACAAAATGTCCGTGAAGAAATTCGTGTTTCTCATGATGCTAGAAATTATCACATTTAGGTATCTTCCACCAACAGATAAACGATTCCATTATCTCGTCCTGAAGCGCACGCCCGTTCGTTTATGAGTGGTCATATCTCATAGTCGTATCCAGGCGGATATTAGCAGCCTAATGACGCCCATTCTCGCATTGCCTGTACGCTTTTATGTACACTGTTTAGGGCAGGGCATTATCCGGTATAAGGGCCATGTGCAGACAGTAGGCAATTTTTCGATCGTTGCCCTTATTAGGTTCAGTCAAACGCAATCCCTGGAACAGTCTAAGCCCTACAAGATAGAACCTTCGTAAAATATTAAATTTTACTGTTAATATTTTGATGAAGTTTTGTGTAAGTACCTCAACATTACTTAACTCGTAGGATAAAACAAAGTCGCTTTCCGCTATCGAAATAAGGTCAATGTAATGTTACCAAGTTTATACAACAATAAATTCATTAGCCGGATCCACACCGGACGATCCAAAATGGATCCAGGATCGTGATGCGTGGAGCGTGGATTGTTCTAGGTCGATCCAACAGCAACCTTTTGCGATCCTGACTGGCTGCTCCAACACCACCTTTGAGCGCGTCAAATTTACTGTCAACAGATGGCTCGGGGCCGAGCCGTGCTCAGCCGAGCAAACGCACGCCCGAGGCAGCCCGAGGCACGTCCACACCAGCCGAGGCATTTGGCTCGCGAAGCTGCCGCGCGAGCCTGTGCGCTAGGTGGGTTTGCTACCCACCTAGCTATTCTAGATCACTGAGTTGAGTTCGGTCACAATGACTTCCGTGACGTATGCCCTCGCTACATAATCTACCTTCCATTAACGAAGAGGAAGGTACAATTTACGTTGTTACTTCTATCTCAAGGCTCTTCACGTCACAGAAATGAAGGCATATCTCGGGGTTAAAATATAGCTCTACGACACATTAAGGCGCTTGTTATTCAAATGTGAATTTCAGACGCGTCCTGAAAAACCTAGCCTCAAGTTTACAGAACAGTAACTGAATGAAAATTTACCTTTAAATACCTCATATAATAATGACCTAATAGCCAAAATCGAAACCTAGAAACTAACCGACCGTTTAATTCCGGTAAACATTACTCAAACAAACCTGCAATAATGTAGTTGAAACCTCAATTTTCGTGCAATTTCCAGTAAAACGCTCACAGTTTACTTTCCATCATAAATCTTGTTTAACTTCGTCGTGCAATCAGAATCGCACAAACAGTTGGCAACTCCGCAGCTCTGGCGGTTGTTTGTTTTGACTAAATGCAGTCTGCGAGAAAAGTGACCGGATTATCGGATAACCAGATACATACCGGTGTTAACCGGTATGTATCTGGTAACGCATATAAAATAAAAATTCTCCATTACCTCAAATACGACAGTTATAGTTGGTTGGGTGTTTTTACCGAGCTTTCTCGTTATTTAGATAAGGTTGCTAAAGAAATAAGTACATTTATTCACAACAACAATACAAACATTTAACAAGACACACTTTTAGAGAACATAAATAATAATATAGTTGTTATAAAACGGTACTAACTTATCATAAAGCTGGTTGAGGTCTTGTAGGAGACCTAGACCTGTGCAGTCTACCACAATCTTGTACTGTAGGTACTGCATAGATACAGAGGAGAAAAAAGACTGAAGAGTCTCATTGAGGCATCATCCCCACCAGAAAAACTGAAACGAAGCTGTCATATACCAAAAGTCCTGCTCCAATACTTGAAAGCGTAGGGCTGGTTAGGGCCTGGGGCCTTATTGTCTAAATAGAAATCGATTATCAGTTTAATTCGAATGTCATCCAGTGACACAGTTAGACACAGAGTAATGCACAATACACTCCCATGCAAGATACACATGCAGATCATAGTTCCCTCACTTATAACTGGAAAGCGGCAGTGATTCACTCTCGGTTTTTACGACGTATTGACTGCTACTACAATTTACTTTCTTCGTCTACGGTACGTTCCTACTAGTCTACGGTTTAGAGGCACGTTTATTAGTGGACATAAAAGTCCTGAGAGTACTAAGGTAAAGTTCAAGGTCCGCCGTTAGCGTGGACGGTAGGCTAACTTGTTCCTGCATTATGTTATGATATCTACTTTGCAGTCTGTTTGTCTGTTTGTTTTTTTATATTGTGCTGTCTGTTTGTGAGTCAAATAAATGATCTCGACTGCGTCTGCATGATTCCACAAACTTTCTTCTCCATCTTACCTTAAAGTAACAATTAAAGTAGAGATATCATCTACAGCTCAGGTTTAAAGACCTATCTCAGGAACCAGTCTTAAGGAGTCGTAGTCACGAATTCATTATCAATATTGGTTGAATTTTTCATACTACGTGTGTATATCATTGGGTTCTAAGTTATATATATCGTATTCTAATCTTACTTAGTTTTTTTTGTTCATTAAATCTATGAGAAAGACTAATAGAATGAATGAATGAATGATTAAACACTTTATTGTAAATTTTTGAAAATAAAACAATACTTAAATTAACTTATATCTAATCTTATAAACAATTAAACGGTACAACGGACGGCCTTATTGCTGAAAGCAATTTCTTCCAGGCAACCTTATTACAAACAATATATATAATTATATTTTAGAGTAATAGATACAGTTAAATACGAACTGTATCTAATATACGATAATATTGTATGATAGATACAGTTTTTAATTTAAAATACTATTTTATTTTGAACTACTGACAACAAACGTACCTGTGAGATACAGAGTAGAATTAAAGGGATTACGCCCGAGGTAGACTGGCTGACGTCACTCGACGGTCGTCGCATGTTTTGAGTTCCCAGTTTCCTTCCTATAGGAGATAATGAACAGAGTCTTTGGTCAAATGAAGCCTCTCACTACCCGCGAGTCCACTAACAGTGCCCTAGATGCGTGATGTAAAGAACAGAAATCTCTTAAAAAACTTCCCATAAGGCGCAAACAGCAGGAACACTACGCCACCAGTTATCTTATCATATAATTACGTTCAACAAAGAAATTTTCAATAATCATTCTTTCAGTTTGTTAACTTTTTTAATGCATCTGTAGCAGTTTTATTTGGTCTTGTTTAGGAATAGATACGAAAACAGAGTTTGGTGGCCACCAAAAGAGCCACCAAACTCTGTTTCGTAAGAGATTTCGTATCTCTTCCTTAAAAAGACAATATAAAACTATTAAATATTGCGCCTTAAAACCGCTTCCGTTCTATATCTAGCTTCCTTAAGTAAATCTAATGTTACTCACTGAAATGTCTATAATTTTGTTCGCATCACGGATCATGCCTACGGCTATAATTTAAGGTTCAACGACACAGAAAGTTCCTTATTTTATCTCAAAGGAATTTCCAATACAAGTAATTGAAATCCTCGAAAAGAACACATCAAAATAATGCGACTTTTCTTAGCGATTGGTTCTCCATTCTCGGAAGCCTCGTCAATTTCCCCTACATTTGTAACTTCACTCGAGCGGAATATCCAGTACCTATTGCTCTCAGAACTCGCGACGAATCATGTTTACTTTCGAGCTTTTGATGATTTTTTTGATAACGTTAAATTTCGATTCCTGGCTAAGAAAAATACACAAAACATTCTGAATCTCTTCGGTTATCAAAATTCTCCCTCTTGGTATTTAAACAGTTAATATTTTACTGGAACATACAAGTACAGATTAACTGTTTTACCTAGGCGTATAACGAAACAAACTTTGTAAATGGTAAGACTAGTAATTCAACCGGTAATCTAACAATTTATTTTTTTATTATTTAACCTCAATTGAATAACTTTAATAGAACTATTAGAATAATAGTTTATTTTAAGTTAGTATTAGTTAACTTTAAGTTATTCAATGGAATGTACAATTCAATTACATTTTTATCCTTAAAATATTATTTAAAAATTATTTGCGAATCGAACAAGCAATAAGGGTAAAGGCTACTAAAATTACATATTAATAGCAAGCAAACATTTATTTATATCATCGAAAATTAAAACTAACTTTTAAACTCTCATTAACAACGGATCCTTATAATTATAACTTTATGGAGGTATAACCGGTATTTTAATTCCCGGTTTCCGGAATTTATGGTAATCTCAACCCAAGCCTTAATCATAGGACATAATATAATCGATATACCGTAAAACTGGGCCGAATTGCTTAGAATTTAACGATACTATAAATTATATGTAACGACAGCAGTCTCATATCAAGTAGATTTATTGGGCAAAGGCGTACCTTGGAAATAATAATCAAGAACCACAAGCATCACTATCATCACTACATTGTCATGGTATAAAACAAAGTCGCTTTCTCTGTCCCTATGTCCCTATGTATGCTTAAGTCTTTAAAACGGATTTTGATGTGGTTTTTTTTAATAGATAGAGTGATTCAAAGGGAAGGTTTAAACGTTAATAAAACCGAGCGAAGCCGGGGCGGGTCGCTAGTGGAATATATTATAACCAAGCCTCTGCCCACGACTTTGCTTAGATAATTTGGTCAAAATTGTATCATGTTTCACTTAAGGTGTAACACAGATTCACACTAGCGCCACCACCTTCAAAATATTATTAGTTTATTTAAAAGAAAACTAGAGGTATTCGTTACCGGATTCGATTCCCGCCTCCGGACAAAATGATTGTAAGATCTGCAAATATTTGCTTAGGGTGTTCTGGGTTCGTTCTATGTTAGTTAGGTATATCAGTTATCTAGTACCCATAACACAAGCTCTGCTTAGCTTGGGGCTAATTGATGCGTAATTCCAGCATTATTTATTTATACGAGTATACAGGGTTATAGGTATTTAAGGATTAACCTCGAAAAGGCAACTTGGGTATATCAAGACTCACAACTTTTTTTCTATAAAAAAAATTCTCAGCAAATTTCCAGTTCTAATTTTCCCTAGGCCGAGCAATTGAGTAGCAGTCGTAGCACTCAGCTGACTGCGCACACGTCAGAATCGAAGAAATGAAACATAGGTAGGTATGTACGTACATCTTTCCGAGACATAGAGCTAGCAATTGATAGAAATTCCCGCCAAAACTAATAAAAATAAAACTGAAGATGTATTAAATACCCATAACCCTGTATAAGTATTAAATTAATTTATCATCTTGTAAAATCTCAGAGTTTATAGTTGCAATAGATAATTTACTGAAGTTAAGAAATATGAAAGAGGAGAATGGAAGAAAAATACATGTTGTGCCAACACAACTTCGCGTGGGATAAGGTTCGGGAGAAGAAGAAGTAGAAATCAAAAATCAAAAGACATAGAAACCAGGGCCCAAAATCAACTAAGTAAGTAGGCTTACGATACGATATAAGAAGCATCACTAACCAATTTTGGTACTTTCCCGAAACTTAAACACACCAACAAACAAACAAGAAACCCCCTCGTTACGAAGATTCCGATAGTACGAGTAGCTTTTAGTAAGTTCACTAATTGAATACACCTGCTCTTTTCTCATTACCGGACTTCGAAATAAGTTAGCGTGGATTTCGGATGATGCTTATTGGTTGATTTATTTGTGGAGGGACAACAAATAAATAAATATATTGGAAAATTCACACAGCACTATCTAGTGCCATAGTAAGCTACTCAAAGCTTGTGTTATGGTACAGATAGTTGATATATTAAATCACTACATAGTTTAAAACAAAGGCGCTTTCTCTGTCCTTATGTCCCTTTGAATGCTTAAATCTTTAAAATTACGCAACTACTACTTAATAGATAGAGTGATCACTCTATCTATTATAAAACCGCATCAAAATCCGTTGCGTAGTTTTAAAGAATAAGAGGAAGGTTTATACGTATAATAAAACCGTGCAAAGCCGGGGCGGGTCGCTAGTACATTATAAATATAGATAGATACAACTACTGCCTACTGCATTAAACCTCTTCTAATTATGACAAACTAATTGCGCTCCGCGGTTTTAGCCCCGTGAATGTTTATAAAAGTATCCAATGTTTTATTTTAGGCCTAGAACTTCGTCTGTTCAAATTTTTTCACCGATCCTTTTATTAGTTTTGTCATTAAGAGGAAAAAAACATCCAACCAACGACATCACAGCCGACGAAGCGGTGGGCGAAGGTCCGCCTGCGACGCAGGAGGTTGCGGGTTCGATTCCCGCCTTGGGACAAGTCTTTGTTATATCTATCTGCAAATATTTGAGCCGGGGTTCTGGATGTTTTCTATGTATGATGAAAATATCTATCGATGTACTGTTATTGTTTAAGTAAATCAGTTATCTAGAACATACCCATAACTCAAGCTCTTAGCTTGGATCTAGATGATGTTGTGTTAATTCATTATAATCATCAACCTATATTTGTCCACTGCTGGACATAGGCCTCTCCCAATGAGCTGTGTTAATTGTCCAGCATTATTAATTAAATTTTATGTTTAAGTTTGTAAATAGCTCTTTAAAATATTATAATTATAGCCACTAATAGTAAGTCTCTCCAAGCAATCTGTGAAAAGGCCCTGTAATTGAATCAGCGGCGCTAAGTGGCTCTCACCACTAATTTGCCATTACTGAGTAATGTAGGTGAGTGAGGAAAGCTGGATCAATTTTAGATTTTGTTTTCAAAGGTTTTGTATCAATTCACATACTAAGGCTGTGTCCCCAGTGGGCAAACGGTGAGCAGCCGTCTGAGTTTGCGGCGTATCAGTTCAGTACGCCCTTCCATATATTTTAAATTGAGTGTTCACAGTTTGCTAGTTTGCGCTCACTGTACGCAGTTTGCACGCAGTTTGCAGCGATACGTGCGCCGACTGTCTCAGATAGCGGCCGACTCGCAGGTTCCATTGCGATACGCACGCAAACTGATCTGAGTTTGTAGCTGTTCGCCACAAATTTGCGGCTCACTCAGTCGGCCGCTCACAGTTTGCCTACTGGGGACACAGCCTTAGTGACAATGTGTGATAGCAGAATTTTGGATTCGTAGGCCTGTCTCAACGGATACTGGCTTCGTGCACCTGACTTATCGTAAACTACAAAATGTATTCAATTCACCCTTCGAAGTACATCCTATGATGATGCAGAGAAACTATAAGTTTTTATTTATTTATATTAAATTAATAATAAGTACCTAATTCGCACCAATCTATCGAACCAAGTTGTATCGTTGAGGAAGAAAAACAAGTGATCTGTTTCGATTTGTCATTTGGTTGGTCCGAATGGAACAAGTTTTCCCAAAATAAAATACATATATGATCAACCAGTTGGTTTGATTGGAAATAAACCCTTCATCGAATTCCATTCTAAACAACCAGTTGATCGGTTTAGTTGGTCGGAGTGGAAGGACAGCTCCTGTCATCTGAAACACAGGATTGTTATACCTACTTGGCTATATTTATTTATTCACTAATGTTTTGTATGTACGAGTTTCTTTAAAAAACATTTTTTTGTGTGTATGCCAATACAGGAGCCACCTATTCACATGTTTAGGAAGGGGCAAAACTTATATAGTTCTCTTATTCCGCATTCGCCAGAGTTCCTAGCTTTCCTTGGTTTCTAGTACAGAAGACTGACGACAATGAACTCCTCAGCCGTCTGATTACCGGATAAGCGTAAGCCCTTTGCGCTTGCAGCTTGCGGAGGCAACAATGAACATTTCTGGCAAGGCTCTGTCGTGAGACGAAACTACAATAGATTTATTTCATTGTGCAGTTTGAGTGGTTTTTTTCTTCTACAAATAGGTTGTGTTAGAATTCCAATAATGATTGGTTTTGTTATTCTAGTAAATTGTGCAATATTTTTATTGCATAATGAAAATAAGTAAAAGGAAGCACCGTAAGGGAAAATAATAAGAAAATAAAAACAGGTAGTGATTTTTACATACTAAAATAAAAAACTAAATGTGTTGGATAATATTCTTTTATTATTCTAAAAACCAATATACTTAAAATATAAAATAAACATTTAAGTTTGAATGTTAGGTATTGTAACCAAAGACTTGAATATTTGTTTGATATATCGTAATCGATATACAATTTTGTGGTTTATGACACGTTAAAGTGCACACGTATAACATTTTTTGGGATATTTTCAGAAAAGGTAAATTACACCTGAATCAATTTTTTGATTAATCTATTTACAAAATTTATCAGTATTACAGTACCTAATGGTTTAGAAGTTTAATTTTGAAGGCAGGTAGGGTTTCAATCAGCTAACCCTAAGCTAAGCTACGTTAAATTAGTTAATTAGTTTAGCTCCGTTGAATTCTGCGAATCGGGATGTTCGTTGAGGTGATCTATGATTGGAGGCGCTTTGACTGATTTCAATTTATTACGCGCTGTCAGTCTCAATTTTCGCTATAATTAGCTGGAATTTCAGGAAATATCAGCTGCAAATATCAGTTATTATAAAACTATTTATTTATCTGAACTTTTGTATTATTCTTGCTTTGGTAATTAACTTCAAACAGTACAGACATAATTATAAAAAATACAATCAAAAATAAACAAATGACGTTGGCTGGATTACCACTTTGTATGGCAATGCTGATGCGCTATGCCAGATACTCACCAGCTCGCGGGTCACTAGATGACATCATAATTCTTTTAAACTGGTTAAGTTTTGACATTAATGCTTTCTTAGATATAGCTTATGCGTATAATATACTACTCTGTCAAGAAAGTACCTGGAAAAGATCAATAATACACAAAATGTTTGTTATTCATCCAAATTTATTTATCACCTTCAAAGTATGCTCCTTCAGAAACGCTACACTTACGCCAACGAATTATCCAATCATCAAAACATTTTTTAGACGCTGTTTCCGGAATTGAGTTCAGTTCTCGCCGCGAATTCTCCTTTATGTCTTGTACCGATTGAAAACGGGTGCCACGAAGTGGTAATTTGAGTTTAGGAAAAAGAAAGAAGTCGGCCGGAGCCATATATGGTGAATATGGTGGTTGCTCGATGGTATTTGTTGAGTGTTTGGTCAAAAATTCGGTCACAATGATGGCCTTGTGCGAAGGCGCATTATCGTGGTGCAAAATCCAAGAATTTTTTTTCCACAAATCTGGCCTTTTTCGTCGAATTTGCTCTCTTAAACGCCGCATAACGCTCAAATATTATTCTTTATTTACCGTTTGACCTTCCGGCAAGAATTCCGAGTGCACAACACCGCGAGAGTCAAAGAAAACAGTCAACATGACTTTGACTTTTGATCGACTTTGGCGTGGTTTTTTCGGTTTCGGTTCAGTTGGAAGGCGCCACTCCGAAGCTTGTTGACTAGTTTGCATGTCAAACTCATAAACCCACGTCTCGTCACCAGTAATAATGCGTTTCATGAATGTTGGGTCGGAATTGACTCGTTCTAGCATGTCCTCAGCGACTCTCATGCGATTGAGTTTTTGGAGAAAATTCAGGTCTTTGGGACTAGTCGAGCGGCAACATGTTTCATACCCAAGTGATTATTTAAAATGGTACGGATCGACTCGTGAGATACAGAAAGTTCGGCCGCTATCTCTCGCAAAGTTGAATGAGGATTTTCAGTCACTGTTTCCTTCACTTTTGCGATGTTAACTTCAATTGCAGACGTTGATGGCCTACCAGAGCGAGGCAAATCTTCCATCACATCTCGACCGCTTTTGAACGCTTTGTACCACTCATAAGCACGTGTTTTTGATAAAGTCGATTCACCGAAAGCCTTTTGTAACATTTTCAGTGACTCCGAACACGAAATTCCATTGGCGATGCAAAACTTAAGACAAACTCTTTGTTCGATGTTTTTGTCCATTGTGAAATTCGCAATACACACTATACTCTGATTTAGAATCATAGATATTTTATGTAAACATTGACTTTTATGAATGAAAACCTAACAAAAACTGATAGTAATAACAGACAATAGCAGGGTAACATCAAGCTAACAACTAAAAACCAAAACAAAATCTTCAACAACGCATAATTTCTCAAGAACAGCAAAAAAGATGCAAGTTTGGGTTCGAAAACGACTAAAAGACCAATGGAATGATGAATGAAAACTATCAAAACCACGAATTGCTTGGAGCTCCTGCAGCTTGCTCTGATGATACCAGAGTCGTAAAATATGTTCCACTAATGTTCCTTTGTTTTTGTGCCTCATTTGTGTACAAAATATATCTTTGTTTTTGAATCGAGGTATAGATATGATGTAACTAAAAACAGCACTGTATTTAATATAAATAACAGATGCAATTCAAACTCCGCGCCAAAATGGCAAACAGTTGTGCCAACCTAACAACAACAAAAAAAACAAAAATTTGAATTTGGAACCATAAACAAATCATCCATTCCCGATACTTTTTTGACTGAATGTACATTGCTCACATCAGTCGATATTATTTGTACACAAGTTTGTACTTATTACTAATCATGTACCAATTAGTTACACGCTCTTGAAATTATAATTTCCTGACAGATTTGTAACACTCCATCTCAATTAGCGCGACAAGACGTCTTAGTAATACAATCTCGAATTATCTCTTGAGATATCGGTTTTGACTCTGTTTCAAGATAATTTCAAGGACAGGAATACCTCTATGAAGTGATTTTAACATAATAATTTTAATGATCGTAGAAATCTGAGATCTTGATTTATATGACTACATAGTATAAAACAAAGTATTTTTTTCTGTCCTTGTGCCCCTATATCCCTATGTCCCTTTGAATGCTTAAATCTTTAAAATTACGCAACGGATTTTGATGCGGTTTTTTTTAATAGAGTGTTTCAAGAGGAAGGTTTATACGTATAATAAAACCGTGCGAAGCCGGGGCGGGTCGCTAGTTATAAATAAATTATAAAAAAATTATAAATATTTCCGGACAGTCCATACAGCATCATCTAGCCCCAAGCTAAGCAGAGCTTGTGTTGTGGGTACTAGATGACTGATATACATAATACATACAATACATTACACACATAGATATTTTTTATTAAACATAGAAAACACCCAGACCAACGAAACACATTTCTGCAGATCGTACTCAAAATTGTTCCGAGGCGGCAATCGAACCCGCAACCTCCTGCATATTGTATTAGCAGATCCTCCACTTGCCACGTTGAATGGCTAATTCATGGAAAATTACCGAAAAATCTCATTTATTAAGGTTAAAAAATACTTTTTCTGTGCTATAAATAGGTATACCTCTTCTCGTTGTTTCTGAGAAAAGAAGGAATACAGACAGACGGGCAACAAAGTAATCTTTATAAGGGTTCTTTTTATGTATTTCATATAGACTTAGAGGAATTCTAAGCATATAAACATACATATAGGAGGAAAGATTGAAGCGAAGGGAAAATCAATTATCATTTTATTTCTATATTATTTTGATAATTATGTACATATATACTATAGTATTACATTTGACTTGTCTAAGTGTTTATTTTGTAAACCTAAAGAAATAAAGATATTGATTTACTGATATACTATAATAACACAAGCTCTACTTAATTTGGGGCTAGATGATACAGTATGAATTGCCCAGCATTTTGTTTGAGGTACGAATCCCTAAAAATACTGTTTCTAATTATATTTCCTTCATTTAGAGCGATAGAGAGGTAATATAACAGTTGCTACAACGCCTTTAAAAGATAAATCGTTTGTGCTTATTTGTAACCGTTAAGAAATAAAGTTATTGATATGTGGTTTTGATTGAAACTAGCCTTTTTTGTAGCACTATAGCGGAGTTCAATGGCTGCTGTATTTGTCTTACATTGTATAAATATCTTACATTATATTGACGACCGATGTGGCGCGGTGGGCGAAGGTCCGCCTGCGACGCAGGAGGTTGCGGGTGCGATTCCCGCCTCGGAACAAATTTGTGTACGACCTGCAGAAATTTGTTTCGTTGGTCTGGGTGTTTCCTATGTATAATAAAAAAATATCTATCTATGTAATGTTATTGTATTATGTATATCAATCATCTAGTACCCATAACACAAGTTCTGCTTAGCTTGGGGCTAGATGATGCTGTGTCGACTGTCCGGAATTATTTTATATTCAGGAATGATAGTAACAATAGTAAAGTATAAGTTACAAATTGTAAATACCTCTACTTTTCTGAATAAAGGCTTTAAATACATTCAGGAAATGTTTCGGGGCAATGATGGTAGGGTTACGTTTTAACGTAATAACAATATTATAACATTTCACCTGATAGTATACTAAAATCACAGTAAAACCCCAAATTGGGGGGCTTTTTGGGGTAAATCCGGCGCCGCTTTCCCTCCATCCAAAAGGCTAAAATAAATATTAAGTAACATCGCTTAACGAATTCGACCTAGTTTAACTTAATTACTTAACTTTATTAGACTGACGCTATTGCTCCGACATTAATTGTGATTGATTAATTACATAAGTGGTCTTCTGTATTCATTAAAATTGTATTATCGATTTGTTATAGCAGTTTTCAACTTTAATTAATTGGGATAGAATATAAATTTGAGCGTCGACAGTTGATTGAGTGAAGTTTTGGTTCTTGTTAGCCTTCATAAGGCTTCTGGGATACCGGAGGTTCAAATTCCTGATTGAAGGTGATTGAACTCATTGTTGTACCCTAAACAACGAAATCAAAAACATATATCTTATTGAAAAGACACACCCTCACATAAGGGTTTATTTTTTATTATCTTGCTACTTAAACAAAATACAACAGATAACAATGGAAAAATAAATAGTTAAAAAGAAATATAACAAAAAACTCTGTATAATAACTAAAATTTTATGTTGAATCGGAAATAATATTATGAAAGGTATATGAACAGCAACATATATAATAATAGATTTGTAGTATGAAAAGCCCTAAGTTCAGCATAATATTGTGACATGATATGCTGAAATCCACATTTTGGATATACAACAGCGCTGATTTTCAGCACAACGCTGACGACGGCTTTTGAAAACGGAATCGTACTAATAATCTATTTATAATTATAGTAGATGTAAAATATTGCTTATCTTGGATAATTCCAAAGTTTTATACTAAACTAAGTTTTAATAGAAAGTTGGTAACGATATAATAGTACCACATGCACATTGCACAGTATTGCACAGTAACGAATCTAAGCTGTAGAGGTGCTACGCCGTAGACGTGCTACGAAATTGGCTACGAATTTTATTTCTTACAATATTATAATGATGCAGAAAAATGGCAGAGTACAGTTAAATGGTCAACAAAAGAGTTTCTTTTAAAATAAACAAAAAACCTACAACAGATATTACTATATTTTAAAGCGCCGCAAGTCACCGTTTTCGAAAGAGATGAAATATTATTAATATTTAGAACTCAATTTTACTTATTGACGACCTCTCTGACTTAGCGGGCGATAGTTCAACTTCGACGCAAGAGTTTGCGGGTTTGATTCACGCCTCGAAATAAATATTTGTACGATCTGCAGATATTTGTTCAGAGTGTTTTCTATGTACGATTAAATATCTTTCAATGTAGCATAATCAAAAATGTAAATTGTGTTTAAAATTGTATGTGATTGATTGCGTGTATTTATTTTTCTTTTTATTTACTTTGTGTATTTTTGAACAAGGTTTCAAATAATAATGCCCTTTATGAATAAGTTATAAAGGTAAGTACATTGCTAATCAGATTCCGATCTTCCCTGCTCGATATATTTATATCAGCGCCCTGGCATCCAAGGACACTGGTTCCGGTGTGTATGTAGATTTTTTATCTATGTATATTATAATTATGTATATGTATACACATTTGCTCCGCTTGGACTCGAGACACTCGGCCGTGGGGTACCGAGGCTTTATAAAATTATCTGAGCGTCTGGTCGATGCGACGCCTGACCTGAGAGCTGGTGAGTATCTGGCTCAGCGCATCAGCAAAGCCATGCAGCGTGGTATTGCAGCCAGTGTCTTGGGGACCCACAGACTGTTATTGGTGTCGATCAATTGAGCTACCTCTAGACTGTTTGCAACCGTCTGCATTTAGCTCAATGGTTTCAATTGTATATAATTTTTTTTTTCTATTCTTCGATTTTAATTTTAGTTGTTAATCGAGTTTTTTTATCTTGTATATTAGATGAATTATTCATCTACCTCTCGTACCATTAAATATAGTACTCTGCTTAGCTTGAGGCCGTTAGAAAGCACTACCTTGCGTCTATCAGTGCCATTAAATATTAAACCTAAAGAAGCTTAAATATTAAACCTAAAGAAGCTTAAATATAAAACCTAAAGAAGCTTAAATATCACAAGATTAGAATTCATCAAGTCTTATAACTGTATTTAGAATTTGAATACATAATTAAAGCGAGCTAGACAGCTGAAACATTAAAAAAAATTATGAACAAAATTCCGTAGAAGATAAAGATATCGTTTCGTTCATCTCTGAATTCAAAGATAGTGCTGAATTATCAGAAGGTAATGAAATATTGATGTTTCTCAGGGTGATTTTTCTTGAAATCAGTTCCAATCTCGATCCTGATTACAAATTTCCACCAAAGTTTCTTGATTTCAGTGAAATTGGGTACAGAGGTATTCCATTTGGTTTCAAAACATTAAATCCAATATCTGACCCCTCAGATGTTCAAAAAGTCTGTCTGCTGGTCTGTTCATCTTTTGTTCTTTTTCTTTTTTTGAATTAGTACCATATATTTATGAATCACTTAAGGTATAAGTCAAAATTTCTTTTCATATTTATGTTGAAGTAAACAATGTGATACTTCTGATTGAAATGACAGTCAAATGGCTAACTGCAGCAAGATCCGTGCCGTAACATATCATTAAATGGTTGTAAAATTCTACAACTTGACAAAAACTAATTTGGGATTGAAATTGATGTCGGCCATTTTTTCAAGAGTTGGCATCGCAGTAAAATACAAATGTTATATGAAATTAACAGAAGGCCTGAAAGATTTATTGTTCCAGTTTTAGGAGATAGATTCAAAGTTAATTTATTGTCTTTTTTGTTTATCCCATCCCGAGATAAACGTGATTTATGCTGTTCTGCGAAAAGCTGAGTAAGAATTGACTCGATAAAATGGCTATGTAAGCCAGCTTGCAGAATCTGTTCGTGAATACATAAAATGGGGTTAACTTTTATCTTCCGATCTATACCTATTTATGTCAAAGCAGATATTCCACGAACAGTCACATTCTTAACTCATACTGAAAAAAGTCACTGCACCTAAATTTAGTTTTTATAACATTATATTTAATTAGCTATTTAACCTTTGTCGAATTGCGAAAATTATTTCCTCTATATCCGGTAGAGGTACCAAATATACGGATAAAGACAAAAAATCTATTACCGTAATGTAATACATAACCTATACTAAGGATTAAAATTGTTTTTCATTTATATTTGTTTATTATAAATTTTTGGTTGATAGTTACATCAGCGAAATAATCCTCCTTAGTAAATACATTATGCTGGACAATCTACATCAATAAAGTTTATGACAATGACTAATGATCAACATACAAAACTGGAAGAAAGTCGAGAAACGAAATCCGTGAACTAATGATCCGTCCACATTTCCACCGATCCATAAGGCTAAAGCTGGTTCAGATTCTCGAATCACTCATGGCGAAGGTTTTCTTAATGTCGGCCAACAAAATGGACTTATCATTAAAAAAATAGTAGTATAGATACATAGAAAACTCTTTATTGCACACTTCAAACTATGAAACAATTTACAGAAACAATATACTAACTTATGCTACAATTTTATTGGCGGATAGATGTTTAGATAGATGTTACAAAATTAGTATCACCACTAGAACTAGCTTCGGCTTGGCAAGTAATTCACTTATTCACCTTGAAATGAATTCAGACTATAAATTTGTTCAAGGTGAATCGATTTGATTTAAAAGCTGGTGCTTTTTCGGTACTTTGTATAAGCTACCGCCGACTATTGATGATATTCTCATTTTTTCCTTAAAGAATTCAGTTTATATATTTTGAAACACGCTGAATTATTATTTCTACTTATTCTAATGTGTCGTGCTCTAGGTTCTAGATTAACTGCAATTTTTTCAACTTTTTATTTCTCGAATATTACAAAGAAAACCAATTAGAATTTGACACAGTCTCGAAGTACCTAAGCCTGCTTCGCGCGAGCTCGGAAAGTTCGGTTCCGGCCGAAACGCTGGGATTTAAGATCAATATACAAGATGGTTGCGATCGGAATCACGACTCGGCGCTAATTATCTAAAGCATGCTACAGGAGTGAGATCATAGGTTCAAAATACTTTACATAGAATGCAATGGTAAACTAAATCCAAATCCGTAGTTATTATCATTAGAAAGTTATTTAATAAATAAGTTTTATTTTACAACTCTTGCCTATGAATATGTTCAGGTTCAGTAAATTCATTTTATTAACGATAAAATAATTACTAATATTAAAATGTCACTTACTGTACTAAAATTCACTTGTTAAATCTTTTATATTTAATTGCTACTTGTATGCAGCTTAGGTTTAAGTACTTAACATAAACAAAACTATTTGTAGCCATTAAATTGCAATGAACAGTAAAATAATAGAAAACATGCGTATTAAAATATAATAACCATGTAAAATAAAAGTAAAAACTAAGTTATTACTTAACCGAATTAAGATTCGAGAGGCTCGGACCGTAATCACCTTAGTAGTATACAGGGTCACTCCGATCCAAATCACACCAATTTGCTTCTTTCACGTATAAAATAAAGTTATTATAAACTCTATTTTATACGTGAAAGAAGCAAATTGGTGTGATTTGGATCGGAGTGACCCTGTATATACCTATACCCTTTCACGTATAAAATATACCCTTTCACGTATAAAATAAAGTTATTATAAACTCTATTTTATACGTGAAAGAAGCAAATTGGTGTGATTTGGATCGGAGTGACCCTGTATACTACTAAGGTGATTACGGTCCAGGCCTCTCGAATCTTAATTCGGTTAAGTAAATACCGAGGCATGCTTGCCGACTGCTGTCTATCAAGGGACCCTTTGTCTTCCGCCACCGTTTGTCTCAACTCCTGATGCCTGGTCGTCACAGAAGATTCACAGTAACTTGGTGTTTTTGTAACTTATTTTTTTTAGTTTTAAGGTCAAGAGTCTAATTTAGATATATGATTATGTATGATATAAGGGTGACTATTTGACGCAGTTTTAGGCTAATCACTATATAGTATAAAACAAAGTTGCTTTCTCTGTCCCTGTGTCCTATATCCCTATGTCCCTTTGTATGCTTAATTCTTTAAAACTACGCACCGGATTTTGATGCGGTTTTTTTAATAGTTACTAGAGTGATTCAAGAGGAAGGTTTATAAGTATAAAAAACCGTGCAAAGCCAGGGCGGTTCGCTTGTATATTTATAAATAATGCTGGACAATCCACACAGCATCAGCTAGAACTAAGCTAAACAAAGCTAAGTAATGGGTAGGTACTATAATAAGACTGATATACCTACGTAAGATATTAAATTGGATATTTTATATTGGATATTGGATAACATATAAAAACATACAATAGACGCCGCAAATAAAGTCTATTGAAAATGAAAAATTCCCGGTGTAAAGGCTTTTGATACTAGTTACAATTTTAAACTTTTGAGATTACTTTAGTTGATGACTTTTTCTGTTTCAATTGTTAATGTGTTGGCTGTGTAGAATATTTTTCGTATAACAGCGATGAAGAGGAAAATAGCACAAAAAGACAGAATAAAATCTTAAAACGTTTAAATCAGTACATAGTATAAAACAAAATCGCTTACCGCTATCTGTCAGTCTGTCCCTATGTATGATTAGATCTTTAAAACTTAGCAACGGATTTTGATTCAAGAGAAAGTTTTATATTATTTCTATTACACCAGTGCGGCGGGCGGGTTATAAATAAACTCAAATTTACTTCTCTTCACTAACTCTACCAATCACAAACACATAGTCCACAAACATTTACCAATAACGCTGTATAGGTCTCCCCTTACACTGCATTTACAAATAATTGCGAAGCGCACACACAGCTTTAAAGACTCTCTTTGGCTGATTGTAACGTTCGTTTCACAAAGTCCTTTGTAACATTGTACTCTTTCACTATTTTAACGAAAAATATTCACGAAACATTTCACAGAGAAGTGGATTTAGCTTTGTCCTGCTATAATAGTCTTTCTGTCCAGAAGTTGTACGTTCAATTTGGGATGCATCTCAGAATGTAGTCGTTTTTCTTTCTGTCCGCACTCATGGCCCCTGGGTTATTATATTCAGACATTGCAATATCGACTGTCAATTCCTCTTACTCAGACTTTCCACCATTGGGTTTTGATCCTAAAAGCAAATGCATAGGGAATATAATGCTTTATAATCGACGTAATTTTTTGAGCTATGAAATGCATTGTCTTGTTATTACAAAGGCTATCTCGTTATAGCAATACAAATCTTTCAACGTGTACAATAACATCTGGATTTGATTGACATATTATCTGTCGATATCGTTTCAAACATACCATTTCTCGGCTACGGAGTGAATGCATTGCTAATTTGGATTATCTATATATATAAAAGAAAGTCGTGTTTGTTACAAAACTTATAACTCGAGAACGACTGGACCGATTTTTATGATTTTTGTGTTTTTGGATTTGTCTTCGTCGGGAATAGCATATTATGTATAAAAATATGATATTTGACAAATAAATAAATTTCCCCGCGGGCGACGCTGCGGGGCGCAGCTAGTTTCATATATAAAAACCGACCAAGAGCGATTCGATATTGCACATGAAGTGTTCTGAGCGTATATATCGTACAAGATTAGATTAGTTTTAATTAGTAATAATTAATGAATATTCTAGTAGTAGTACTTTTATCACGCCTGTACTTACTACATTTTATTTTATTTTCGTTATTTGTTGTTCAAGCGGCATTAGGCACTAATAACTTGACGGTTTACAAATTAGGGTTCATTAGAGGTTCATACAGACGGACTCACAGACACTAGAAGCTTTGTAATAGGGTCTCGTTTTCTCCCTTCGGATACGGAACCCTATAAAACCATTCGCGGTTTCAGCGCACGTTTTAAATAACACAGTGTTTATCTCAAAATGCGGCCGAAGCTTTTCGATTTGGCTCGGAAATATCAGAGCAATGTTCGGTTTAAAGCAAACCGACACGTGCAAGGGTGCTTTTAAACAATGGAAAATCTTAACTCTACCTTCCCTGTATATATATGAAGTAGCGATTTTCGTTAAAAATAATCTTGATCGATTTGATCCGTACCCGCTAGGCACCCGTCGAGAGGGTACTCTACACCACCATTCATGCAAAACCGCATTACTTAGAAAGAGTATTTTCTGCATGGCTCCGATTATCTACAACAAAATCCCTTCGTCAATACGTTCCGAAAACAATTTGAATGCATTTAAAAACCGCGAGTGACTCGTGGTCCCCCCAAGATGTTCCCCTGGGGGGACCACGAGGAATTCGCGTTTACTCGTTATCCCCCTGACTCACACTTGACCAGAAAAGAAGCAATGTGGTAAGTATGTGCATGGGTCGTTTTTTGCCTAAAACCAAATTTTTATGTTTATCTGGAAGAAGGAGAAAATGTATCTACTAGGTTGCCTATCAGAATTTGGCCGCAAGGTGATGATTTTTTAGAATCTTCACATAAATTGCCGTCATGTAGACGTTATTTTATTAAAAAAACAAGTCTACGTAATTTATTTTCAAAAATCTATTAAATAAAAAAATACTTGCGGCCAATTTTGATAGGCAACCTGGTAGATACATATTCTCCTTCTTACAAATAAACATAAAAAGTTGGTTTTAAGCAAAAAGCGATGAGCGGGCTAAATCTGCAGTCGGATCTCATACTATAAGTTCCGTGTATCTACATAAATGACATAGTCGTAATGGCGGAGTCGCTAGAGGAGCTGACCCACATGCTGGACGGCCTAGCTTCAGCCTCGCGATGTATCGGTCTTGGCATGAATTTGGATAAAACCAAAGTCATGATCAATGGCCACATTGTTCCGGGACCGATAGTCGTTGATGGTCACTTTCTTGAAATTGTTTCCGAGTATACTTACCTTGGGCAGATTGTACAGCTAGGTAAAAGCAATTTTGAGAAGGAGGCCAAGAGGAGGATCCAGCTAGGCTGGGCAGCATTTGGGAAACTACGTCAAGTCTTCTCGTCATCCATACCGCAATGTTTGAAAACGAAAGTTTTCAATCAGTGCGTCCTACCCGTAATGACCTACGGAGCAGAGACGTGGACACTCACGGTAGGGCTGGTCCACCAGTTCAAAGTCGCCAAGCGAGCTATGGAAAGAGCTATGCTCGGAGTCTCTCTGAAGGATAGAATTCGTAACGAATACATCCGACAGAGAACCAAAGTTATCGACATAGCTCAAAGAATTAGCAAGCTGAAGTGACAATGGGCCGGCCATATCTCGCGAAGAACCGACAACCGTTGGGGTAAACGTGTTCTTGAGTGGAGACCGCGACTCGGTATACGTAGCGTAGGACGCCCTCCGGCCAGGTGGGATGACGATCTGCGAAAGACTGCTGGCAGATGCTGGATGCGTCAAGCTGAAGACAGGGCGCTATGGCGCTCATTGGGGGAGGCCTATGTCCAGCAGTGGACTAATATAGGTTGATGATGATGATGATGATGAAGGTAAGGGAGGTATGTAGTTACACTAGAATTTATTTATTTATTTAAATTAAATTATCGCAGTGTTTCGAAAAAATGACCATTTGTTAAAAGTAATCTATGCAACTACTAAAGTTATTTAAATTAAATTTGGTATGTAGATAGTTTAGAACCTAGAATAGGACATAGGCTATTAAAATTTGGAAATTTTAACCTCTGAGGGGGTTAAATAGGGTGGTAAAGTTTGTATGGAAAATATTTTTTCTTTGGTTCGATTCACTCAAAACTCGGTGTAAATAAACTAAGGAGTGAATAATTAAATACGTATTTTTTATTTTTACACAATAATCCCTAGGGGGTGTGCAAATGTTACGTCTGGACCAAGCGGGGACGTGTCAACGTTCGCAAGGCAGACGGCAAGCAGGCTTTTCAGATCCGCTCGCAGGCTGACCTGGACCAGGTTTTTGGGTCAGAACCAGTTTGATCCTCCAACCTGAAAAAAAGACCTCTTTATTAAATGATAATCACAAGCAATGTATACTATCAGTTACTACAGATACTCTCTCTAGTGCGCTTATATTGGTAAATCAAAACTTGGTAAAGTTCTGTCATATAAACAATATTGTTGGTATGTTGTATAGTTCTAGTTTACTTTTGCACAACCCAATTCATTTCAAACATGTATTTATTTCACCAGCAAATAAGTGGACTGATTATATATTAAAAATCATTTTCTTTAAAAATAATAGTATAAAAAATTATTTCTCATTATTTAAAGTTTATATGGCTCAAAGAAATACTGCTTACAAACATGTTATTATTTTGTCCATTAATTGCTGTACAAATTTAATTTTAATGTACCTACTATTTTACTATATTTTGATATCAGTATATTCTGTACAAGATAATAAGTTTAAACGTTATGATTCGTGTTATCAAAATAAAAATTACCCGTTCCGACTCTATGGCCTCATGGACACTAACAAACTCAAAATCCTGCATGATGTATGAGACAAAATTTTTAAAAGTTGGTTTATTGAATGCAGGATCTTTGAACACAGGTCATGATGAGTTTATTGTTGCCGTGGAGGAACTACATCCTGATATAATTGCCATTAATGAGACATGGTTGGGCAAAGATGAAGATGAGAAAGCACCTAGGGTGCCGGGTTATCGTTTCCGCCACATTCCTAGACCCTTGCATATAAAGGGTGGCCGTGGAGGAGGCGTTGGATTCTATATTAAGAAGGGCATTTATGTACGCTTCTGTTCCCATCCGTTAGCTTCAAATATTGAGCAGATGTGGATTAGTGCTAAAGTAAATGGGCTAACTGTCATTATTGGCACTGCATATAGACCACCAAAGCAAAACACTAATCTCTTTTTAGAAGCTCTTACAGAAACCATCACTTCCTTCTCAAACTATGACCATCTCATTTTGGTAGGTGATCTAAATATTAACGTTTTGAACCCCTCGGAGTGCAAAACAAAGTTATTTAATACATTTCTGCACAGTCTCAACTTGGATCAAGTAATAACCGAACCAACACATTACACAGACCACAGCGCTACTCTTATTGATGTTGCATGTACTGACGCTAGGGTGCGTAAGAGTATAGTCAAATTCAACCCTGATCTTGGCCACCATGCAATGATCATGATAGAAGTTAACATTAAAAAAGATAAACCAGTGCCAAGAACTATCACCTACAGGCCATTCAATAGTATTATTCCAGAACTTTTTTATAATGACCTCAACAGTGTAGTCTGGAACCATTTTAAAAAGTCTACAAACATCAATGAACTAGTTCAGAGCTTCTCTGTATTATTACATACCTTGTTCGACTTGCATGCACCTATCAAAACCAATAAATTCAAAGAACCGCCACATCCCTGGATCACAGAGACCGTGAAAACCATGATTCGAATACGTGACAACTATTATAAAAAGTATCGCTCACAACCAACAACAGTCAAACATAATAGCTACAAGTTTATGAAAAAAATTGTTATAGATGCCATTGAGAGTGAAAAGAAAGCTTATTTTACTAAAAACATTAACAATAATATTAAGAATCCTAAAAAACTTTGGAAAAACTTGAAGGATAATTTACTAAAAAATAAAAAATCTGACATTGAAATTCCACTACACTTAACACTTGGGCAGTCGCGCCCTGTTTTGATACGCTAGGAGTCGCTACCGTGTCCACCGGACCCAGTTTAATATTGCCGGATTTTTCTAAAACTGCTGAATTTAATGTAATTGTGTATTTCCTAACAGTAATTATATTCTGAAATAAAATTACAAATGGTATTAAACATTTGTATTTATTACTTTTATTCATTAAAAAATGCCATTTAAAACCATACTAAAATTCAACTTACTTTAACGACACATTTTAACTTTTACACTATATCTTATTATATAAAGATAATAACACTAAGTGTTTTTATTTTTCTAATACTACTATAATATACTTATTCAAAATCACAAAAAGAGATCAATCATTATTTCGTAAAAAAAAACTAAAAAACTTCTCTAAAAATCAACAATTTAAAAATAACTTCTTTGGAACTTAACTATAAATCGTCACTATTTTGTCACTATTCAAGTCAAATATTGCTATTGCAGTTCACACATATTGGTTTAGTGTGTTCTCCACATATTGGGATATTGCATTTAACGCAGGAAATTTTGGTTTTCCTGTCTTTTTTCCAATTGCAAAGACCACAACGAACTTTTCGTCCACTAACTGGCGGACTTGATGCGGGAGGTGGCTGGACTTCGGGTATTATGTTTCGGATGCGGGATTTTATGTGCTGTGGGATGTTTGTGATCAGTACTCTTTCATGAAGGTAAGGTTGAATCATCGAAATAGCTAACGTCTTGATAAAATCTCTTCGAGCCAAGTTATCGGATGGTGATTTGGTGTTATGAATGACATAGGCGTTCAATGCACCTATGTTCAAAAATCCAAAAAATATGCAAAGTGGCCATCGTTGGGTTCGTCTAGATACAGAATACGTACCTGTCATTTGGTCTAAAATGTCGACCCCACATTTGGTGGAGTTATAGTCCGTTATCATTTCGGGTTTCTTCTTTTCACCAGTTTCAATGTCAATTTTGGCATCATGATGCATAGTGGATGCTACAAGAACCACTTTATTAGGCTACCTAATAAAGTGGTTCTATACCTAATAAAAACAAATTTTACTTAATTAATTAGGGTGATAAAGTTATGAAAAATCACTAACGTATTTAGTCGCTACCGGGTCCAAAGAACCCATACGCACCTTTTACGTCCTTAGCACTCGAGCGCAGCGCACCAACTGACTGCGGCGACCGTTATTCGCTGTCTCACTCTAACGTCGGAAGGTACGAAGAGCGGCAACGTCGCAATCCTTAAGATTCAATAGTTACCATGCAAACAATAGACGACTGGGTCCGATAGACCCATTAGCGACTGCTTAAGTGTTAAATGATCCTGAGATGATCAATTCACACTTTCTCAACATCCCTGGAGAAGACTCAGTGACTATATCACAGATGACTTACTATGAATATCATACTTATAGCTCATCCTCCTTTTCCCTTAACACAGTAAGCCAGGACACAGTATTAGGTATTCTACGTAAGCTTAAGTCCAACGCACAAGGCGTGGACGAAATATCACTAGAGATGATACTCATGACTGTACCTGATTCGTTGGAAACTATAACCCGAATAATAAACTTTTCAATTGAAAGTGGTGACTTCCCCGATTATTGGAAAACGGCAAAAGTTAGGCCTATCCCCAAAAACAATAGTCCAATAACATATCAGGATCTAAGACCCATCAGTTTGCTTCCATGCCTCTCCAAGGTTTTAGAAAAAGTGGTCACCATGCAGCTAACTAAGTACCTTGAAGATCAAAATATATTTCCAGCTGCACAGTCTGGGTTCCGCAAAGGGCACAGTACTGCAACAGCACTATTGGATGTAGTTGATGGATTGCTTGGTGCCCAGGATCAGGGCATGGTCAGTATCCTCATCCTTCTGGACTATTCCCGTGCATTTGACTGCATCAACATCCCTCTCCTATTATCAAAGCTTACCTACTATGGATTTGACCCTCGCACTGTGAGATGGTTTCATAATTACCTAAACAGCAGATACCAATATGTAGAAATGACTATGCCAAATGGAAGCATACTTAAATCATCTCCTAGACCTGTGCAGCGTGGTGTACCACAAGGTTCAGTGCTGGGACCAATACTTTTTGCACTGTACTGTGCTGACATAGTTAAAATTTTCACTCACTGTCACCATCATATTTATGCAGATGATATCCAACTATATTTTTCTTTTAACCCAACTAATATTGCTACTGCTGTGAATAAAATTAATTTTGATCTGGCACAAATAACTAAATGGTCTAAGCTTAACTCTCTTGTAATAAATCCTAAGAAGTCAAAGTTTATGTTGCTTGGTACAAAGAATAAGTTACTTAAACTACAGGGATCACCAATAAACATAATTATTAATAATGAGAACGTAGAGCAGGTCACTGAAGCCAAAAATCTAGGGGTAGTTATGGACTCCCATCTGCTTTTTGAAAAGCATTTAACTGAAAATGTGCGTAACTGCTTCTACCGCCTAAAGCTTTTATACAAAATCCGACCTTATATCAATGAAGCAGTGCGTATTAATTTATGTGAGACCCTTGTGCTATCAAAACTTAACTATTGTGATGTGGTCTATGGACCATGTCTTTTAAAAAGGTCGCAGAATTTAATTCAGCGTGTACAGAATGCATGTGCTCGCTTCTGTTTCACCATTCCACCACGAGCTCATGTCACACCCTTTATAAACTCATCAAATTTATTAAAAATGTCAGCTAGAAGAAAACTGCACCTAGCAGTGCTTATATTTGGAGTAATTAACAGACAGTGTCCTACATACCTTATCGACAAATTCATCTGGACTAAAGACTTGTCAAGATATCCTGGTAGGTCTAGCTCCTCAGTTTTTTCCATCCCGAAGCATAGAACTATGGCCTTTAGAGGATCCTTCAAATATTCTGCCTCTAGTTGTTGGAACAATCTGCCTCCCCCGGTGCGTACTGCAAAAACATTATTCATTTTTAAGAACCAACTCAAAAAACATCTCTTAACTGAGCAAAAATGCTCACAGGAATAAGCCAGGTATCTAATATTTTCTTTTTCTTTTTTCTTTTATATGTGTATTTTTATCTTCATTAATTTTATTGAATATGATTCTGCTCACCTGCAAGGTGTGCACGTCTTGCAAGGCCGGTGTATGGTTCGCACCAAATCAAATCACGCTGTAACATGTTATGTAGCTCTGTGCGTACAAACGTACAAATGTTATGTGTAATGCTGTGTGATGTATTTGTAGAATGTTTCGGCTATTATGATGGTCCCCGTTGCAGAATACCGAAATCTATTGGTAGGTAGGTACATGCCAAGTGAGGAGTTGCATCCAAACCAGTATGTGCCTGCAATCAATAGGTAATAACTTTTGTAACATGTATAACAGTACAATTGATATCACAATATAAAATAGGCTGTCTTGCTTACCTTTGATATTCAGCAAAGAGAATTTAACCACTCCGTTTTTTAATCAGCACCATAATCGAACGTGAAACGAACTCATATTCATGTTTCTACGGTGCGGATTCTTCTAATAAACAGTATTATCTGCTGCACTATCTAATTCAGACCTCGAATTCATTTAGGTTTAGGTTTATTGTTTCGAACAGAACGTGCTTTGCAGTTTGCATTGCAATCCGACACAACGAACAAAACTTAGATTGATTGGAGCCAAAATCCCAAATTAGCAAGCAAATTAGCGCGCCAATCGCGACGTCGATCGTCGCGTCGCTTCAGTCAGATAATATTTATATGGTGGTACAACTGCGCTCAAATCTGAGAATAACATGTCAATGCCAAGGACAACCAGCTGTCACATTCTATGACAGTGACGTATTTCCTCACACATGCTGGTAATGATTATTCTGTTTGTTACACTTTTGGTAGTTTTAGTTTATGGTAGGTATATTCTGTATGTTCACTCCTCGTCCGGGCCCTACCTGAAAATCAGCGTAGCATCCGGTCTAGCCGAATGCTACACAATGCTGAGGCAGGGACCCTTTTTTACCCTTTTTTACGTATTTTATAACTATTTATTTCATTTTATTTTTTATGTATAAATTTTTAGTGTAAGTTAGGTTTGTAGTCTGTAAGTTTTTTTTAATTGGGTAAAAATAAAAATTTTCTTTCTTTCTTTCTTTCTTTCAATAAATTTATATAATTTTGTACGAAAAAACCGCGGGGCGCTACTGTTATTATTATAACTTAATTTATATTGACTGATTATATCAAGACAGAAAGAAACATACGACACTTTACAATGAGGATTTAATCGTTCCAGGTGGCCAGTAGGCAGTACCTAAGCCGATAACTATTGAGCCAGTTACATACCACATTGCTTCATTTCTGGTCAAGTGTGAGTCAGGGGGATAACGAGTAAACGCAAATTCCTTGTCGTCCCCCCAGGGGAACATCTTGGGGGGACCACGAGTCACGAGTGTTAAAAACAAGTTAAATAAACTACTGGAAGAAAAAGTTTATTATACCATTGACGAATTCCTGAATGACAAGCTTTAATTAATCAGTTACTTTTAATTTACAATAGTTTTTATTTTTATTTTTTATTATTTTAATTATTATTATTTGTCATGTGTTCAGTGTAGATTATCGCCAAAAATTTGTTAATTATTAACCATTTTGTAAATGCATGTTAATTAATGTTGTACGCCTGACCATGGCAGACTAGAGATACTTATAAAATATAAAATAAGATCAATGTAATGTTACCACCTAGTTTATGCAACAATAAATCATTTATCATTTATCATTTTATCAATATCTTTTTGGCGCTGCTTTTTGTTACACTATTGTCTGTGTATTTCATATTCGGGTTGTTACTTCACCGTTAATATTTCCGTCGATGGATATTACCAGGAATAAGACATCGCTTTCAAAGCAGAAGTAGACTCAACAAATTATGCTTTTGTCCAAAATCCCAATGATGATAACTCGTCAGTCTTAAAATAGAAAAAAGTTAAGAAAGTCTAAGACTTTCATTTTCTAACTTTTTTCTATTTTAAGCGACTCACTCAAACTCGAAAAAAACATTAAAAAAACATAATATACGAGTATGTTTAATAATATTATAGGAAGTGGTACCTACCTACTCTTCCTTTATGAACTAAAGAGTCATACATAGCCGACGCAATTACTCTCATTGAAGTCTAGACCCTACATAGGTCCGTAAAATAAAGAGGCTCACCGGGTTTTTAAAATAATACTAAAGTGTCTGGTCAATTCGAAGCATAATATATCTCGAGAACAGGGGCCGAATTTCACTAATGTCAAAACAAAAGTCTCAATAGTGCCATTCAATCAAGATGATTAAAATGACATTTGTGCATTTGTTATTCTACTATTTTTGTGTTTGAAGAGACTTTCATTAGAATGTCAAATTGGTAGTTATAAACGTAATCGTCACAGCTAAGAATGAATCTCTAAAAGTTTGTGCTAGTAGAATACCAAAAAGAGTTTAATACTGACATTTTGACACGATACTATTTAAATGGTAGAGAGATTTATTTAGTGGAATTTGGGCCCAGGTGAGTATCTGGCGCAGCGCATTAGCGTTGCCACACACCGTGGTAATGCTTATAAATAATTTATAGAAATATTTTTCTTAGTACGGATCAGTTGAGTTAGACAAGTAGACTAGTCTATGTGCAATCTATACTCTTTGCAACCGTTTGCAGGTACCTTATTGTTTCAATTGTGATAGAATACCTAGGTAAAAGTTTGAATTTGTTTTTATCATTAGTTTTTATATGATAATATAGTCACAAATACGATAATTTCAAAGACAATCGAGGGTTTATTAAAATATTATTACAGAGGAGTTTGTTTCTAGGTTCAATTTTAAATGAACACAATATTTCAGTGTTATAGTCACTCCTACAATAATTTCTAATAAGTGTTGGTTTCCCTTTTAATAACGGAGCTCCGAAGTTCCGCAAGTTAGCCGTGGGCCGATGGTTTCGTGGAATAAACTACAAACAAAGCTCTAATTGTTTAGGTTCTTGTGGCATTCTTTATTGCATTCATTGAAACCACTTTGTTTTTCTTATTATCGAATAGCGACCCGTCCCGGCTTGGCACGGTTTTATTCCTCGTGAATCACTCTATGATTCAAGCAAACATAGGGATATAGGGACAGAGAAAGCGACTTTGTTTTATATGTAATATGTAGTGATGTGTAATTTCTTGTTACTCTCACCTTTTACAGTAATGCGTAAACTACTCATGAATTACCCTCTGAGTAAATTTTGTCCCATAAAACTTTTCAGTTTTATTCAAAATTTAACATTGGAAAAATTTAGTAATCTCTCTCGCTCCACAGTACTATGCATAAGTCTATTTCGTTCTGACATATTAAATGAAACGTGGTTCTTGGTCGCATTTCATTTTCTTTGGTGTTTTTTTTCATTGGTTTTGGATATGAAGTGGCATTTCTAACCCACAGTTAGTGGCTTAACCTCGGCGGGTTCCAAATTTAACTCAAGTTTAGCTTATAACTCTTAGTGGAACAAGAAAAAGTAGAGTTTAACACCAAAGTAAAATAAACCCTGAGTTTAAAGTGTATATCTATCCTATCGCAAGTAGGTCGCAATGTCTTACGATTATATAAGTTACATATTTTTATACCAAAATAATAATAATTACACGAGAAAAAAGTTGCTACGATACTCTTTACTTTTTCTTTTAAATTGTACTCTTTCTCTCACTCTCTTTACTCTTTACCTTTAATTTTCTTAGCTAGATTTCACGAAAAAGTAAATCTGTAACACTGAGTCTAGATGTATTTTGCGGGAAGCTGAATTTTGCGACGAAATAAGCAAAAAACTCTGGGCCTTATTTAAAATACTCAAGCATCTGCTCCATCTCCCATTCAAAGGAATTAGTAAAAGCATGCAGCCAACTCAAAAATTACAACATTTGGAGACATGCGACGCCAGCTCCCTCAATTAGCGCCCTGTCTGCATATACAAGCAGTTCATGAGCGAGAAATGGCCGAAAAACGAGAAATGGGACGCGCACAAATTGAGGTGTCCCATTTCTTCTTAATGACGCTCTGAATACCTGATGGGACGCACTAGGCTTGAAGGTGCTGGTTGTAATTATCACCAGAGAATTTAAAATCATGGTTTAAACCTATGACGCTCATTGGATGCTCTAATACCATCTACTTTTATATAGGTAGGAAAGGATTTTTGGTTAGAATGGATAGGCAGATTGATCGCGACATTTTGTGTGATTCTTTATAAACTTTAGGTAAGGTAAAAGCTAACTACAAACAATTATATTATCCAAGAATAAGTAAGTTACTTACTGGCAAACTTAGCACAAATATTTTTCGTAAGCATTGTCAAGACTTGAAGTTGCGGTCAATATTAAAAGCATTAAGTATTGCGTCTTTAATAGCTATTATTTAGTGATATTATCAAAAGAATACATTATCGCAAAACAACGTATCAAAAGGACTTAGATGGGTATTCTACCTCTATAAACAGCTCCTATATAATTAGGTAACGAGTACTTATTATGAAAAATATTATTCTACAAACAATGTCTAGTGTCTCAAACAATATTAAAAGCAATACATTAAGTATCATCAAAATAATATCTCATCTAAAAACAACATATCAAAAGGTACTTAAGTATTCTGTCAACAGACCCAGACAAGCCGAATGATTTAACATAATTGGAAACAAATTGGAGCAAATACCCCTAAAAAGAGGATTTCTTTTCAATTAACATCTTTGTCTCAACTTGAATTGCGTTATTTTAAAAGTGCCCTGAATTGTGTATTTTTATAGAGCTCAAAGTAAAGGCATTTTTTATTTTCTTGATCATTGTTTTCAATTAAATTGTGTTAAAGTTTTTGTTTGTGTTGCCCAGCAAAAGTGTGTAATAGATGAAAAGAAGAAACAGCTGTATATTTTCACACGGGATCATATAGCCCCAAAGTAAATACTAGGTTCTTTTATATCAACAGTTAGTTTTTCCTAAGAAAAATCTAATATTTTAAATGTGAATGTGTGTCGAGAAAAATGAGAGCTCACATTTTTAAGAAAAGGGAAAAGAAAGCAAAAGAAATTCGAATGATTTTCCTATGGAACCTTTCAGAATCGGGGCCTTGAATCCATCCAACTATAATGTAAGTTGTTGAAACACGTCCCGCCATTACTGTTATTGTTGTACCTGGCTGCTCCTAATTACTTTTAGTTTGAATATCTGCTAATGTATTACATGTAATCATGGAGATAATAGTGTTGCACGTAGTTAAGCTGGTAATGTCATAAATCTGTGAAACTTGTACGGAAATATGTGATTTAGAAATTGCGGTAGAGATACTCATAGGACAGTTGTGTTTTAGTTAATTAATGACAAAGAGGTAAATATAGAAACAATATACTTGCTTCTGACTGTGGATTCTCTCTTATTACCTGGAATCAAATAAAAAAATGTTATTAACACTCAGGAATCCACCCAGGAATAGGTACTACTCAGGTTTGAATCAGCATTTCCACAGATTACCTAATAATAAACAAATATTATATAATAATTTAATACAAAACAAAATTACATCGTTTATTCGTACATTAAAAGTAAAAATTATGAAGGTCTATGAATCGTCTAGCATTATTTCTAAAAAGTTAAAATGATGAAGCTTTATGAATCGTCTAGTATTATCTTTAACATTAAAAATATTATATCCAAATAATAGAAAGCATTACGCATCTATCCTCTATAATAGCACCCGCATATGTTTAACATTTCTTTACCCAAATTCACAGGCATAAAGATGTCACTCACAGAACGTTGTAAATCAAATCAAACGGGTCTGTTTGACCCACGTCCGACCGCGAATGTGTGATCTTTTTGCTGACATCTTGACAAAGTCCATACGGGCTTTGTCGAGTCTACCGCAAATGGCCTCAACCTTCCAACTAATAAAGGTCAATTTATATCTAAAAGTTATCCAAGTTCGTTTTTCTGTGAGCCTTATGTATGCGGGTTAGGATTTTTTATCTTTTATGTCAGTTATTATAATGTTCGACTTATGATGTGAATAGTTTTATCATTATTTTTATTTTTTTGTGGTTGTTTTTAATTTGATACTGCCTTTCTAGTTATAATTAAATAAATAAATAATTCCGGACAGTCCACACAGCATCATCTAGCCCCAAGCTAAGCAGAGCTTGTGTTATGGGTACTAGATGACTGATACATAATACAATACATTACATGTAGAAATTTTATTTATTATACATAGAAAATACCCATTGAATCCATAATTGACTCTATAAATTTATAATAATGTTATGCCAAGAGATACACTAACAACTATCTTGGTTTTTATGTGCGTTAGAACATTACGTTTTTATTGTAGTAGTAGGTAAGAACAAAATGTAAGATAGCAAAATATGTGAACAAGCATAAAACAACTAAACAGTAAGGTTCGTCATAAATCCGGGACGCATTGCAGTGGATTTGATGGGCGTTTTATGATGGAAACCGTTACCATCTTCACAGCACGGTTTTTTATCAAAGCAATGATATTTTTATAGACGACTACCAAAAACATGCAAAACTTCCGTGCTTCGTTATGTAAACGCAACTTTTAGTGCTTGAGGAGAAATTAAAGAAATAAAATTGCTGAGGTAAATAAGACCCGGCATCGCCGTTTAGTGTAGTTTTTAAAATTAATAATTATAATACACTTCTCACTACTTCACGTATTAAAAGGCGTGTTAAAATTATATTGTCATTCCAGTCTTTTTTTATTTTACTTATACGTGTATCTGTTTTTCTTCCTTATTTTGTAAATACATTCCCATTGGTTCTATCTTTTACTTTTGTTGTAGTTAAGAATAATAAGTTTTGTATAATTGTTTTTTATAATAATTTAGGAAATATTGAACTCAAGTGTTTTGTAATACTACAGTGCAAATAAATCAAATATGGTAATTTATTTGGCCAATCAAGCTTTGGCGTAAAGCTAACAAATGTTATTTCATCTATCCCATTTATCTATCACATTCTAACTTCGTATTTATTTGTCTAAGTTTTTCTGTGTCCTTTCTTGCAGTCTTAGAAAAGGATCTACCAGAAGCACCATATGGCAATATTTTTATAAGACTTCATATTTCATCCGCCTTAATATTTAGGTTCGCATTACTTCGTAAAAAGTGACAAATGTCCGGAAGGTAACGCCAAGGGCGCGCTGGCGTTTTGCCAAATGTGCGAGATAAAATGGCTTAACCCTTCAAATGTTTTTTTAACAGTGCCTTGGCCTATCAAGTATATGTCAGTCTATGTAAGTGTAGGTAAGTCAATAGTGATGGGTTTATAATTGAGTGCCTGATCCCATGACATACTGCAAGTGTCATGGAATCATGTACTGAGCAATAAACAGCGACAGTCAGCCACTGAGCAATGAGTGCAACAGATTGTGGTCAGCCGGACGCGTCCTCTATCATTGCACTGGTATGTCTAGCAACGCTGGTTAGTCGTTAACTTTCGGTGGGTAGTAAGCCAATGCTGTTTGATAAAAGGCTCAACCTTTTATCTAAGGCGTCCTAACAGTAGGACTAAAAAAATCGTCTGGAAGATATCCCTGCAAGGGTAGTTAGTACTCTGTAATCTTCTTGCAATATGGTATTATAAATGTATTTAAGAACTCTGGTGTAACTACCCAACGCTGAACGCTGAGTGGAGGCTATATTTGCTTCAGACTTGTCCTGCGCATATAATAATGAAAATGTACTCAGATTCTTAGTTAATAACAACAGTTTTAGTTTTTTGTAGGTATTTATTAGGTTCAATAAAAATATTTTCAATCATTCAGTTAATTGCGATAATGTGCTAGCAGGAAAAAGGTAGACTATCTTTAGTGCTGATCACGTTAGATTTGTCGTAATGTCGTATTCATTATCGCTAAGGAAACTCAATTTGGCGACACGCCTCCGCGTCGTCCTATTTTTAACCGACTGCAAAATAATAAGAGAAGATATCAATATTTGTCGAAATCTTTTTTTGATGTAGGTATCACAGAACTGAGTCGGCTGAACAGATTCGGAAAATTTCGTTTTTCTTTCGATAGAAATTTTATCAAAATCGGTCGAGAGGTTTCCAAAAATAAAAAAATTATATACTTCGAAGATATTTTCCATGGTCAATAGTATAAATAGTTGAGGCTACTTATTGCTTAACACCATTAAGTAGTTGTTGGTAACGGGCGTAAAAAGTGCGCGCGGAATTGAAATCGGTCATAGTTTTTATAACACGTGAACTTGTATAGTTTTAAATATAATATGATTAAAATTAAGTAAACTTATCACATATGCAGCTAGTGTTTATTTTATATATTTCCTGAATTATCCAATATACAATTAAAACTAATTCCCAAAACTTTCAAATGGAATGAAAGTTTTCGTTCACGGATAAGTCCGAAAATGAAAATGTAGGTTATGAAATATGAGCAGCTAAATTTCTCGTAACTAATTTAGACTTCCACGAAATAAACCTTCAAACTGAAGAGCCTGAATATTAACCATGTAATGATAATTAACTTATTAATATACGTAGAGTTCCTACACGCTACTTGAAATCATAATTAAGTGGCTGTAGCAAATTAAATTAAACTTATTAATTTATTCTCATTGAGGAAAAGTTTAATTAAAAGTGGAATAATCTGGAATCTGAAAGATGTGCAGATGCGGAGATTAGAGACGAATGAAATGATATCTTCCACTTGCCATTTCTCAGAGAGTTGATAAATGTTTCAGAAATTTACGAATTTATCTCTCAGTTACGTGGAGGCAAAAAAAGATACCAAGTGTCTTTTCTCAGTTTAAAATAACCAGTTAAGAAAAAAACATGCTTAGTACCAGTTATACATAGATAGATTTCTTAAACGTATATATTATATATTAAATGAAAATGAAGAAGCCAAGGAATGTTAAGTTTTTATGGCAATTATCCTCCAATTAAAACGATTGATCCAGAAGAATTTGTAGCAAAGTTTAATTTTTATTTATTTAGTATATTTCACAAAAAGTTTCATAAAAAAATTCTCAAACTTCATACTTCAAAACAATTCGCTTTTAAATAAGTGTCCCGTACTTAGGTAAGTCACTTTTTGGTGCTTATATTTTCTTTTTTAATGTTTTTAAGCTTTTGTTAGATCTTCCACCCCAGTCAATTTACAACTAATTTTTCAAACTCATAAGTGATTATATTCCCAACACAACACTGTACACAATTCGCATGGGCGTGGGCGCGCACTCAACAAAGATCAAATTTTCCCGAGTAATTCATTAGAATCGAGAGTTTTCAACATTTCGCCTAAGCTGCGGGAAAAGAGGCTTCAAATAAATTACTTCAAGTTTCCATCCAGTTTTTCACGCGCTCAGCTAAAATATATTTTCATCGGTCACCTAAATTGATAGCGGTAATTTCTCACAGACGGAAACTTTTCAATTCTCTTTACTTTTGTCGTTTATTATGACTTATTTGCGGCATTCCGAAGGAGTTATTCCCGCAATTCTTCTCCGTCGGGGTCGGGATGTAGAAATGTCAGATTTACTCGCTAAAATATAGATTTGCCCCAATTTCTCGTTTGTACAACGCGACATCCAATAACCAATCTATTGTGTTGACAAATGTAGCGACTAAGTTTATTATAGGTTTTGAAATACACAACTGCTATTTATATGAAATGTTTAACTCGGTTTAACCGAACAAAAGACAAATTAATGAATATTTGTCAAATAATTGGTTTGGGACCCATTTGGATTTAATTGGAAAGCACCACTTTACTGAAAGAAATATTTTGAGAAGTTATCAAACACAATACGTTAAAAAATACAATGAGAAATAGTTTGTTGATCACTCGATGCTTGTCACAACAACCTGCGGACCTTCAATATGAGTCGCGCCGTAGATCCATTTGACAGAATTGATTTCAAGCAACCAACAAAAGAATCGAAGGTTAGAAAGTTAATGGAAATATGAAGAATCAAGCCAAACGCTTCAATCGTTTGAGAGCATACTGAGTCAATAGAGCTTAAAATTGTATTGCTATCAAAAAAATATTAAAGCGTGAATATTTAATCAAAGAAAGCGTTTAGAAGCATGAATTTTGCTAAATTTCATCCACAAATTTATCACAATATAGAGTCGCTAGATTTGTAATTTCACGAATTTCAAGCTTAACTAAACTGCAATAAGATTCATTCAGTGGTTACTACAGTGCATCGGAAACATGCCTATCAAAGCTGGTTTCAATGAGAACTGTATCAAAGCCCATTGAGCCTTATTTATGTGCGGTTCGCTACCGACGGAGCAAAGCCTTCAAAATTGCTTTGGCTTTTAAATAACTGTTATTAGTAGCCAAGATTGGAAGACGGAGACGGGACTCATAGATCTAGAAGCAAGAACTTACTGTATCGATTGGTTGATCGATTGCCTTGAAATAAGGAACTGATAGGGTATTAGTCAAAGCTCGACGAAGAGCTTTGCAATATTAAACGAAACGTGTAGTGAGCTAAATTACTGTGCTTAGGATGGGCGAGTAGCGATGTTCAGATTTCATACCCAGCTTGATGAAAATATGTGATAATGTTATATTTAACGCCGTATATTACCTACCTGGCTGGGCTGATTTTACTTTTATATGCAGTTCGCATTTTCAACACGCAATAACTTTATTTCTCGAAGCTTACAAAATAAATACTTAGACAAATTGAATTTACATATTATTATCAAATAAGAACTAATTTTTTTTTGGTAAGACTTACCAACGAAAATGATAACTTACTTACTTTTAAACTACTAAGCTATATTTTATAAATATGACAATATGACAAACTTTTCAAACAAAGTAAATGAACAGAAGTGATACATAAAAATTTGGTTTCAAAAAAATCTATGAGCGCATTGATCCCGCAGCTGAATATGATACTTATAGGAGATTCCTAGCAAAATATGGCAATAAATATAAATCTAAAAGACTTGAACGTACTCATAAATTGAAATAGTAACGCCGACTTGGTCTATAAATTATTATGGAAGCTCTTTCCAGATAAGTGTTTCCTTGAAATATCTATATTTTTCGGTTTATTATTTTCCCTTCTTCCATATTCCAACCTCATCATAAATAATTTAAGCTTCAAAAGCTGCCGAGTTTTTAACACCTAATGCTTCGTAAAGCGTCCAAAGGCTGAAGACCTCCGCCTCGTCTGTTTATTTAAGATGGTAGATGATTCTTCGTGTCTCAAGTTACGTTGGATTCGTTTATTAAGGGTTCATGATGAGGCAAAAGCCACGAGTTGCAAGGTTCTGTTATGTTATTAAGTGTATTAGAACCTTAAGATTAGCAAACTATAGGTGAAAGAGCTCGCCTGTTTTTTAAGACAGGCCGTTTTTGCTTTGTATTTAGCTGGCTTTCTGTGGAGTTATATACAACTTTGTGAAAAGGTTAAGAACTGTGTAGTTAATTTCCACAATTATGTCAAAGTGTAAAGTTTCTTTCGGATACTTCAGTCATTCTTTTTTTAATATTACTTTGTATATAGGTACTTGTCTTTTTTTCATATTCTTAGTTTTTTATATGTTTTATACAAAGCCTGTAGAATATTAAAGAAGCACTATGTTTCTATATGAAATATATTTCAAAATTAACCTGTCAGTCTCTATGAAATCACGAATATAAGAAAAGAAAAGCAGATTCAAAAACTTGATTAACAAGTTGAACTTTGAATGTTCATAAACTAAAAGAGAACAAAAAAGATAACTTTTTACATTTTTCATAAACTTAGTTCGTTAACGTTGTTATATTCAATTTAACATTAGAGGCAATCTGATGATTTTAGATGGAAACAAAATTACCGTTCAGTTGGAAATTTTTGGGGAGGCTTGAGTCTATCAGTAGAATTATTTTTATTGAAATTAACATCAAACTTTTTTGTGATCTAACCACCGCAATTGAATTTTTGACTTGGCCTTCTCTTATTTTGCTGAAACCAAAAACTCTTTTTCTTTTAAAATAAAAGTTTTAGAGTTTGCCTCACGAGTACCAAACTCAAGTTGGAATGGTGCCATAAAGTTGTTTTCTACATACATACATATTTCAATAAATATTACTTGTAGCCTGAATTCAAACTCAAGCTCCTCATCTGTGTGTTTAATAAAAAGTATTTCAACGCCTTTCTAACCACAAATATCAGACATCAGTTACGTAGTTCCTCTACAAAACCAAAAAAGTCTCGGTTAGAAAATTATTGGCAACGAAATGCCATTTGGGACGTACGAGAGGTTAACCTATGAACTATATACCGCTCAAGTTCTCAAGTCAAGTTTTATTACTCAATTCGGCTATCAATAAGTAAACTTTGACCTTTTCAACGACGTCTGCATGCTCACTCCTACACTGTTCATTTTAGTCGATATTATATAAGAGAAACCTGAATATGGCAGTCGGAAGTCAGGAGTTTGGATGATTAGCTTCCGCCGCCGTCAGATACTATACTCCTTGGTAAAAACCAGCCATAACATATTTGAAATTAGTACTTTTACTACAAAGGTAACACCAATAATCATCATAATCATCATCATCAGCCCATATTAGTCCACTGCTGGACATAGGCCTCCCATAATGAGCGCCAATACGTGGCCAGAATGTCAAGTTCTACAACTACTATACCCAATAGTGTGTAAGAAATTCAATGTTGCGCTAAAAGTTTTCAATATTGAAGCTTATTTTAAATCGAATTATGTTAAGATTTATAAAGTAGAAAATTTAACAAGTATTAGCATTATTTATACATAAGTGATAGAATAAACATATTCTTGGTTTCTTTTTCGCTTCTTCGATCCGTAAAAATCAAAAGTCATCATTTCAGTTCATTTGTAATAAGGAAAATATATCTACCATTCCGCCTATCAAAATTAGGTGGCAAGTATTTTTATAATTGATTTATGGAAAAAAACATTTGAATGTATTTATTGACAGGCAATTGGTCAGTCAGGTCATGAAGGTGCTCTCTATAAATTTGTAACTGACAACAATATCTAATTAGGAAAGTTAGCAATTACTTAGAAGAGTTGGCCGGTTGTTTCTGAAAGGGACTGATATAGTTTTTATAAGTTTACTCAGAACTTTCGGGTCTAATCTGAGATTAAACTAGTCATGGGTTTGTTTGCTACATCATCTACATCAATAGCTTGAAAGATTTATTTATTTTAAACAACTTTACATGATAAACCACTGAAGTACACATAACTATACATCTTACTAAAAATAACTTAAAGCTTAATATAAAACTAATATATTAAGCTTTAAGTTATATATTGAAGAAAAATGATTTAATTCGACAGAGATTTGATAAATTGAGTTTTTTTTGTTTTGGACCGACGACTGTCGTTCAATAAGGTTATTACCCTACCAGCCTTCGAGTATTTAGATTCTCTAAGCTATCAGCCAAACTATAATATATTTTACATAATGTCATCCTACCTAACCGGAGAGCATTCAACACTTCAATTGCCGAGTCATAGTTATCCTTTGTTCTCTGGTGCATATGCAAAGACTCTACGTTAAATACCACATAACTTTATATTTTATCATATTTAGCAGATATTTCTACTATGGCAAGAATGAAAATAAGAATAGTTTATTCTTTATTCAGAGTAAGCCAAAAAAAGAAAAGCAGGAGACTGTTGCTAGTAGATCTATGTAATATCTTAAAAGCTATCCTATACAATATTTACTGGCTTCTAAATAGCGTGTAGCCAGGTGGAACAGGACATAAAGGCACCACCTGCGAATGTGCGTATATTGTTCCACCTCGGGGAGACAGGGCCTTATTGTATTATCATACACTAGCGACAGCTCGCAACTCCTCACACGTAACACTCGAATCACTATCATCACTACATAGTATAAAACAAAGTCGCTTTTTCTGTCCCTATTTCCCTATGTCTCTTTGACTGCTTAAATCTTTAAAACTACGCAACTGATTTTGATGCGGTTTTTTTTAATAGATAGAGTGATTCAAGAGGAAGGTTAATACGTATAATAAATACGTGCGAAGCCGGGGCGGGTCGCTAGGTTTTTAAATAAAATAGTATGTACTAGCGGTTTCGGACGCGTTATCCCACGGGAACTGAGTGAAAAGTAGCCAATGTTATTCCAGGGCTAGGCTAGGCTAAGCTAGGCTAGTCAAATTTTTGCCCGATCAGTTCAGTTGTTTTTGCGTGAAATAGGAAAAAACATCTATCCACACGCTTATAATATTAGTAAGGACTTAATGTAACTTAGAATCCATACGAACTTTGACGTTATAATATTAGTAAAGGAGTAAAGATAAGGAAGAACTTTTTTAGATAGATGGAGTTGTAACTTAGCATATTTTCTTTGTTGAAAGTATTTTCTATGCTAAAAATTACCTTTAATAAAAGGCTAAGATGTGGACAACCGAACTCAGATCAAGACCCACTGGTCTTGGTCTCTCAAGCATTGTGTCCAGTGTAGAGACCAACTTGAGATCACTATAAATTTTCATTTCAACCAATAAATAAATTTCAATATCATTCATAATGAACAAAGAAAATAACAATCAAGGAATAGAAATAAATTAATAAAATAAGCATAAAATAAAGTAATTTTTCTATTACGTATTGTGATTCAGGCAAAGAATTAGCATTGCCATTCAACGTGGCAATGCTGCCAGCATTCTGGGGACTCTGCCTTCTTTAGGAGTTTGTTATAATTGTAAAAACTAAGCTGCAATAAGTCGTTTTGTTATTGGCATATGATGAATACACTTTAGTAACTTACTACAATGTCTAGAATATTGTCAGTGTCCAGCTATTTTCGGCGTCGACTAATGAAATGAACAAAGCGTCCGTCAAAATTAATGAGCAGGTTATTCCGGGAGACGGACGGCGTCAATAATGAAGCCAGGACTCGCGCCTCATAAATAACTCTTTGTTTTGTGATTGATGGCATTGTTCCAGTTTATTGCGACGGTTGTTCCAGATTATTGCGACGGAATATACTTTAAGATTTAAGAGTTTGTTTTAGTCAGTTTGCGTGGGATATTTTCATTTTTTGGATTTAATTTTCGTTTTTAAAAGAATCTCTTCTGGATTCGGACAGTTACTTAGAATTAGTATGGATATTTTACTTTGTTAGTGTATATTTGTCGAAATTACATCGTAGATCTGATTCTATTAAATGCTTCTTCTTAAGGATGTATCGATGTATGATTGTTCCTCTTTCGCGCAAAAACTACTAAATGGATCGAGCTGAAATTTGGAATGTACATAGTCCTAGAATAATTTGTTACTTTTCAACACAATCAGTTTCCATAGCATAAAAATAGCATTGAGACGTTTCCATAGACACAAAGCGTGCGAATCCACAGGCAGATGCCAGTATGTTTATATTATGTGTAATATGTAGATAAATACCCGTGAATATCACTACATAGTATAAAACAAAGTCGCTTTTTCTGGCCCTATTTCCGTATGTCCCTTTGACTGCTTAAATCTTTTCTTTTTTCGCAACGGATTTTGAAGTGGTTTTTTATAGATGGAGTGATTCAAGAGGAAGGTTTATACGTCTAATAAAACCGTGCAAAGCCAGGGCGGGTCGCTAGTTTATAATAATTTGTTCTGATCATGTGAGTTTATAATACTTAATTTTCATCTTTATTATTTCCTTCCAGCTAGATTTTAACAAATCTGTAATCTGAACCCTTCTCACCCAGTTCAGATGAACTGAGGGAACGTTACACCTCGGTTTTAATGTCAAGGCCCTCTGTAGTTCTCAGAATTCATGAAGCGAGCGTGTGTACGAGACACGCCTCACAGCCGTTTAAGAACTTCCATTATTTATGAAAGGCTTCATCTCGCGAGTTTGAAGGCGTAAGCAGCGAAACCACGCGTACCTACTTAATAAGGCCTCATTTCACCAAACTCGTTAAACCAAATAAATTGCTTATTTTCATTTACAAGTTTCATTTTCAGTGAGCGGAAGTTTGCTCGGTGTAGGTTTATCATAACCCAAGTTGAACAGAATTTTCAATTTAATAATAAATAAAAACTTAAATTTGGTAGGTCAATTTAAGCATTCCATTTGAAAAAGAGTTTTCGAATTTTGAAGGCCCGTACTAATCACCTTGGTAAACACTTTCGAATATATTTTGAGGTTCCAAATTCAAACTTATTACTTCCATTTTGTAATATTCATTATGTCACTGAAAAGAGGGCGCTGTTACGCTGATTGGAGGAGGCTTTAGTCCAGCAGTGGACAGATATAGGCTGATGACGATGGTGAATGTAAATTATGAGCAAGGGGGTAATGAGTTTGAATAACGAATTCGTATGAAGATTTTGAAACAGAAGATTCCGACTTATGCAACCTTCGATTTGTTTGAATTTAGGAAAAACATTAACATTTTTCAGCCATGGACTATAATCACTTGCTTTCGTTTAGATTTACATAGCATAAAAAGTACCCTGTAGTTTGAAAAATATTTTTACTGCAGGGAAAATGATAACTCAGCGCAAAATGTTCAATGTACATTCCGGTTCAATGAATTGCTACATTTGCACCGCGCCTTGCTACGAAATTCATAGACGTGCTACGAAACTGCTACGCTTTCTGAACCGAGTTTGTAGCAGTTACGAAATCTATTCACGAAGATGGGTAGTGACGTATCATTGCAAACTAGATTGATGACGTCGGATAGGGTAAACTGGGGCTTATTGAATCTGTCCGTTATAGGCCTGTCAAATACAGAGACGTTTGGGACAACTATTGATGTGTGTTAGATTTTACATGTATATATCTGTATTGAACGATAAGGGTCCTAAAGAGGCATCTACATATCGAAACATCTGCTTATAATGTATGCTTTCTGATCTAGTCGAATCAGTTGTTTTATGTATATATTAGCGACCCACCCAGTGTACCAAGGGTGATTTACTTATAAACCTTTCTCCTGAATCTCTCTATCTATTACAAACCGCAACAAAATCCGTTGCTTAGTTTTAAAGATATAGGGACAGACAGACAGACAGAAAGACAGCGGGAAGCGACGTTTCATATTTTAAAAATTGTACGTATATGCATGTTTCAATAGTGAAATAAATAAATACCTTAGTACATGTATCAGGTCTTTCTGTAATTTTCCTGAAAAAATACACGACAGTGTAAAAGTGCTTTTTTTCCTTGACACCTAACAGGACACTGGGACACGTGATAAAATTCATTTCATAACTAGCGACCCGCCCCGGCTTTGCATGGTTTTATTATACGTGTAAAGGTCTTCGCACATTATAACAACTCCACGCCAACGCGGCAGCAACTCTACTTACACTCTCGATGAGTAGACATAGGGACAGAGAAAGCTACTTTGTTTTATACTATGTAGTGATAGTGATTCTAAGAAGGAAATAAAGTGCTCACTTTGATTTTTGTTTACTTCAATCTTTTTATGGTAAAAATATGACATTAAAATTTGTTTTCCAAAAAATTATGTTTTAGCCAGATTTCAAAGTCTTCCTACATAGTGAAAGTGTGTTTCGAAAGAGCTATTTGTGTAGTGAATTCAAATCTCACGAATTTACTCATGTCGACGTCAGGAATACCTATTCCAAAACGATTTTTTTATTTCTTTCTTCTTTCAAAACGACCTAAATGTTATAAATAATGGGTACACATTCAATATTTCTGAATCATTTCTTTTCCATCTATTTTATCTTACTCCGCATGATAATAAATTGTCGCGTTTTCTCTCATATTCGCAAATAGCGGTCCTTCCCTCGGGGGACGTGGATTACAAATATTGATTTTAATAACGACAACATATACTTATTTGTTCACGCTATTTTGTTTATGATCAGATTTTGGTAAAAACACTTTTCTCTTTTTATTCTTGGCTTAGTTTTACGTAGATACGAACAGCCTTACCACAAAAAAATTTTACGACTTAGACACGTTTTAAACACGTGTCTAAGTCGTAACTTTTTTTTGTTTTTACTTGCTTAACATCGTTTTGTAGGATGACTTTTGCTAAACAAGTGTTAAACACCTATCTAAGTCGAGAATTTGTTTTTTGTGGTAAGGCTGTTAATGTTTATGTATTAGACGACTGCTATGGCGGTGCGGCTAAGTTCCACGTGCGGTGCAAGAGGTTGCAGGCACGATTTCTGCCTCGGGACAATTTTTTTTATAATCTGAAGGTATTTGTGAAGGGTCCTCAGGGTGTGTTCTGTCTGATAAAATAATAATTATCAATGTTATCTATTCTATTAAGTTTCACTGTTATCTAATAACAACGAGGACCAAATCTTATCATATTATCATATCATATAATATTATAAACGCGAAAGTTTGTAAGTATGGATGGGTGGATGGGTGGATGTTTGGTACTCTATCACGCAAAAGCTAGTGAATGGATATGGATGAATAGTCTGGAATAATACATAAGTTATATATTTTATCCCGGAATTTCCACGGGAACGGAAATCACCGCGGTGAAGCCGCGGGGCGCTGCTAGTATCGTATAAAGTTGGTGGGTTCTTTAGTTTCACATATTGCTGTTTATTTGTACGGTTCATTAAACTATCAATGACTAGCGACCCGCCCCGGCTTCGCACGGTTTTGTTATACGTATAAACCTTCCTCTTGAATCACTCTATCTATTAAAAATATCCGCATCAAAATCAGTTGCGTAGTTTTAAAGATTTAAGCAGTCAAAGGGACAGGGAAATAGGGACAGAAAAAGCGGCTTTGCTTTATACTATATAGATTTGGTATCATCATCATCATCATCATCATCATCATCAGCCTATATTAGTCCACTGCTGGACATAGGCCTCCCCTAATGAGCGCCATAGCGCCCTGTCTTCAGCTTGCCGCATCCAGCATCTGCCAGCAGTCCTTCGCAGATCGTCATCCCACCTGGCCGGAGGGCGTCCTACACTGCGTTTGCCGAGTCGCGGTCTCCACTCAAGAACACGTTTACCCCATATTCGGTATATAGTTTTTAATATATTTTTAGACAAAGAGCAATAAAAATGATTTTATTCAGAAGGTAAGAGAGACGAGAGACAGATCTACAAACGTGGTGACAACATTATATGAAGAAATACAAACATAATATCCAAACTACAAGCATGATATTTTATTTATTTTATTTTTTATTTTATTTTCGAATTTTGGGAAAACTTACAGCTAGAAAATTACAAAACTATGATTATTAATCTAAATACATAAAAGTATTTAAGCTGAAGGCTATTTATAAAGTTTCCACTTGTAGCAAAAATAAAAACATGACAGAAATATTCAGTGGTAATGGACGACTAAATTTTACACATGTAGAGAATCTAAATTTAAAGATATAGTAAAGCACACACATAAAATTATATAAAAATAATAAATAAATAAAATAAATAATGCTGGACAATCCACACAACACCATCTAGCCCCAAAGTAAGCTACTCAACTCTTGTGTTATGGGTACTAGATAACTGATATATTTAATACATTATACATATACATAGATAGATATTTTTTATTATACATATTAAACACCCAGACCAACGAACAAATTTCTGCAGATCGTGAACAAATTTGTTCCGAGGCGGGAATCGAACCCGCAACCTCCTGCGTCGCAGGCGGACCTTCGCCCACCGCGCCACATCGGTCGTCATAAAAAAAACAAGCTAAATAAAAAAAAAGTGAAAAGTTGAAAATAAGCTAAATTTAAATAGAAGTTTCCAAAAAGAATTTGTCACATAGCAATTGTTTGAGTTTGCTGCTAGAAGTATTAAATATATCAATATCTGCACTTACCAAGGTGTTATATATGTAGTATATGAAGAAATTGTTACCGCAACTTTCAAAACAACGAAATAAGAAAAGTACAAACTTCCGAAACTAAACAATTTCACCACTTGTTGGTCGCAATCAGTCTTCGTTTGCACAAAAATGCTGAAACAGATTTTTCAGCTATATTTCCACAGTTTTTCGTTTAGTTACTTTTTTCATTTCCTCCGTTTTTCCGTTAGACGTGATGGGTAACGGAACTGAATACTAACTGACAGTAATTGGTATTTACTTTGAAGCTCCTAGATTTTGTTCGTAAACAAATATTAAACAATATGGCTAAAAAAAAAATGTTTTTCATATTTTGCACTACAATGTATATTATGTCCTACTAATATTATAAACGCGAAAGTTTGTAAGTATGGATGGATGGATGGATGTTTGTTACTCTTTCACGCAAAAACTAGTGAATGAATATGGATGAAATTTGGCTCTGAGATGGATTATAGTCTGGAGTAATATGTAGGCTATATGTGAAACCGCGAGGCGCTGCTAGTTGATAATAAATCTGCTGTTAGGACTAGATTATGAAATCAGAAATCAATATCAGTTTCTTTAGGCTTGCTAAATATGCACTCAGACAAGTAAAATTTTTTGATAGTAAAACTTATTTACTGAGAATAAAACTTTTTTAATCCTAGTAAACATGAAACACAGTTTCCATTAAAAATATCCCACAAAAAGACAAATTGATTAATATTTCAATTAGACGCATATGTTATTTCAACACGTTTGACTCGCATACACTCTCGAAAGTCAACATATACCTTTAAAACCTCATTTACACTTATTGGATTTGAATAAATTTACAGTCAAATCGTTTCAAACCATTTATTATTTCCAACCATTTATGATTCACAATCAAAAATATGAATCGGTTTCCGAGACACAGAAGTCTCACTCATTGGGTACGTCATTTTATATGTATATCCGTAGTTTTATTTGTAGAGAAATAAAAACGGCCAAGTGCGAGTCGGATTCGCGTACGAAAGATGTCGTTCAATTATCGATAGAAAAAAATCATATCTGTTGTATGGGAGTCCCCTTGAATATTAATTTTAATCTGTTTTTATTAGATATTTATGTAATGTTCTTTTTCTGGTGTACAATAAGGAATTTTTGTATTGTAATTTTTGCTATAGCGGAAACAGCCTCACTACATAGTATAAAACAAAGTCGCTTTTTCTGTCCCTACGTCCCTATATCCCCATGTCCCTTTGAATGCTTAAATCTTTAAAACTACGCAACGGATTTTGATGCGGTTTTTTTAATGGATAGAGTGATTCAAGAGGAAGGTTTATAAGTATATTAAAACCGTGCAAAGCCGGGGCGGGTCGCTAGTACATAATAAAGTGAAAACTTGTCTTACTATCATAGTTTATGAGTTTATGGTAGACGGTCGGAGTCTTAGTAATAGGGTGCCGTTTTACCCTTTCTGCGGAACCCTAGCAATCAACGTTTCTAGACCCAAAGTCCCTCGTTAAAGGATGAAACCTAGTATTCTTCCAACACTAATAAGGTTCGTAATCTAACTCGCTTTCATTCATTATGAATTGGATCATACCAATTCAATATTTGATGAAACTGTGGTTTGATACGAAGAAATAAAAGGTACGAATTTATGTTGTAAAAAATACATAATTCATTAAGATAATAAAACAGGATACTGAGTTTTGCAAAAAAGTTTGCCTGGAACTTGTTTTTCAATACAAAATGTACCTACCTACAGTTTTATGTGATGGTGATAACTTATAAGTTTTGAACCAAAAATTTTTTTGATTATGTACGCATTTTTTGACAATGCTGTGATGATAAATTTTAGAACAAAATCTTTTTTTTAAATATTTCATCAATAAAACTTTTGCTATTGATTGTATCTCTTCTCTTTTTGATAGTTAGGTCTCTTATTTATAGGTTGAACGAGTTGCAAAATGAAATTTTATTTATTTTGAGTTTCTGTAACATATCCTAAAGGAGTCGTAGGCATGTAGGACGAATTGATGAATTACTCAACGAACAAGCATACGTATTTTCAGAAGCTGCGTGGTAAACCACTGAGTGTCGAGTCAAAACGGTGTCATCTCAGCATATTACTGAATAGATTACCTACTCAGCGCTGGTATTATGTTGATCCTCGTGAAGCAAGTCACGTCACTAACGACGAACCATTACGCGCACTGCTTGTATGCTCAGCCAAAACGTATGTGGTGATGTGAGTTTTAATACAATATGTATATTTTATAATTACACTAGTGACCCACTCCGGATTCGCACGGTTGTGTATTATACATATAAACCTTACTCTTGAATGCATCAAAATCTGTTGCGTAGGTTTGAAGATCTAAGCATACATAAGGACAGATAGACAGACAGACAGCGTGAAGTGTCTTTGTTTTATACTATGTAGTGATTTGTATCAGTAGCTACCCTTGAATCACGTGGCTTTATGCGAGATGATGGTAAAAGACCTGACTTATTCCCTGCAAGATGGGTCGGCCTTTAGTTTGGGATGCCATGCGTGTAGAAAGTCTGCAGATGTGAGACTCAAGCGCCTTCACATCTAGCAGGGACATCAGAAATACGAAAACAGAGTTTGGTGGCCACCAAAAGCAACTTCGTATCTCTTCCTAAACTAGACAAAATGAAACTACTACAGATGCATCAAAAAAATCTTATGATAGGTTTAACAAACTGTACGACTGTACGTGTGGAATGTGGAAATTCGGAATTATATGATAAAATAAGCGGGGGCGTCACTTTAGGTGCTGTATGCGCCTTATACAGCGAAAATGAAATTTCGACCGAGTTTACCTATTTGAGCCGTTGGTCCTTGTTCTAGTTACGAACTTTTCCACATAATAATATAGAGTCCACAGGTGACCAGAATAGTGGCTTCTATTTCAGTCAATGAACTGCCATTCAACGTAACAAAGCATTAGCGTTACTTTACCTTCTAGTGACATTTTTAGAAGTTAGTGGAATAGTTTTTGTGAAAAACAGCAAATTATTCGCAGTCGGTTAATCCACACTTTTTACTGCTAATTCTTAGGTCTCAACCGTCAAATTGAGCCGCATCCACTCCTTCACCACTCGTGGGTGTCAGTTAACCTTTCTCTGTTGTCACCCATTCGTGTCCCTATCTCTGTTGACGTTGGGTTGCCCAATGATTGTCGCGCAATCTCCCGCGGTAATGGAACACGCTGTATCCCAGTAATGGAACACGCTGTATATCACGCTAACGCTGACTTTGATTTACGCGTACCTGTTTATTTGCTATGCAGGATTTATTTCGAACTGAAAAAGGGTGAATTTCATTTCGTTTGGGAAATATTTTATGAGTTTTTTATTACGCGCTCGGAAATTTGTTGGACCGCATGACACTGGCGCCTATATTAAATTTTTAGGAATTTGTATATTTTTTAAATTTTAGTTTGTAAACTGCGATTACAATTAGTATATATACCTACTCTAAATAATACATACGTACTCTAAAAATCTTTAGACTGCGATCCCCAGCCTCAGCGTGGCGATTATGGTCACCGCCATTATAATGAAAACCACTAAGTCGTTTATCATTATGGTCCAATATTCACCTAAAATCAACCCACTTTAATATCATCTAATTCCGAAGCTAAGCTAAGCTTCTAAGCAGAGCTTGTGTTATGGGTTAGGTGACTGATATACAATACATAATATGGATAGATTTTTAAAATAAAATTGTATTATCTAGAAGCATCTACCCCGGTTTTGCACTCGTTGTTTCTATGAGGTTTTAATTTTTTTGGGAAGGAAACACAGGGAAATGTAGAGTTATTTAGTGTAAGATATTATAGTATTAAGTTATGATTACCTAGCAGCTGGTTAGTCGTAGTATTTATTGTATCGTTTTATATTTCATTGTCGCCTTGGTCTTAACTGTAATGGCAATGTAAATATGTAACCTTAATAAATAAATAAATAAAAAAAAAAAGAAAACGTCTCAAAGCTATTTCTATCCCGAGGGTACTGATTTATGGGAAGAAAGTAGCCTATGTGTTTCCAGGGCTAGAAATACGTCTTTTCTAAATTTCAGGTTGATCCATTCAGTAGTTTCTTGCGTGAAATATCAAACATCCATACAAACTGTCACATTTATAATACTACTAGCGACCCGCCCCGGCTTCGCACGGTTTTATTATACGTATAAACCTTCCTCCTGAATCATACTATCTATTAAAAAACCGCATCAAAATTCGTTTCATAGTTTTAAAGATTTAAGCACACATAGGGACATAGGGACAGATAAAGCGACTTTGTTTTATACTATGGAGTGACTAGTAAGGATGCAGCACTTAACTTGTTAAATAACATGCCGTCGAATGTAAGCAAAATGCAGCGAAACTTGTAAGTAACTGCACCTTAGATCCATGTGCGAGTAACGGATAAGTGATAGTAGTCGAGTCAGATAGCATACATCACACGGCTTTGCTGCGCCCCCTTCCGGCAGCCGACTGAAACCGTTTCCCGAGGAAATTGAGCTTTTGGCGCGATCATCGTTGCATTTTAAGTTTAAAATAGAATGTAATAGCTAGACTGAAAAGTATTGTAAAATTGCGTTTTTGGGAATGGATTGTTTTCACGAATCGTTTAGTTGTGCGATTACGTAAGAAAAACCCATCCATAACTAAACATTTTAAAGAATGACTTTCGTAATTTGCAATAATTGTGATTTATTTAAATTTATATATAAATAAATATAAATAGTTCGACAGTCCACACAGCATCATCTAGCCCCAAGCTAAGCAGAGCTTGTGTTATGGGTACTGGATGACTGATATTATACTTAATACAAAACATTACATAGATAGATATTTTTTATTATATGTACATAGAAAACACCCAGACCAAAGGAACAAATTTCTGCAGATCGTACACAAATTTGTTCCGAGGTGGGAATCGAACCCGCAACCTCCTGCTTTCAAATGTCAAATATAGGATGGATGGTTTTTGTGTAATCGCACAGCGTTACACGCCATCTTTTAAGGTGGCCGTAACACGACGTTCTGACTGCACGATAGCTCGTTGTGTAATATATTACATTAAAATAAAGAATCTTGAATCTTAAGCTGGAAACAGATTGTCAGAATGAAGCCAGTCCGGAATATGCTGCTGGCCACATCCAGTTGATTTCTTAAAGTCTATTAAGTTAAATAGCGGCTCGCAATTGCGCTGAGCGGTTTAATTCGACGCAGCTTACGTGACCATAATAGCTGAGCTCGACACTAAGTGGCAAAAACTATTGCAATACGCGATAATAACTTTCTTGTACGCTGCATTTTGCACCGCAGTTTTATAGCTGTTCGTTTAATGGGAATTTAAGTGCAATTTAAACACCCTTGGCTAAGAATGCCGCAGGCTAAATTATATGTGGAAAACCAAGCTTATGGCAATTTGATTTAAAATTTATAAGGTTGATTTATGACTTTGCTAGATTTTAATAAAGAAATATTTAGTATAAATTTAGTTTTTAAATTTCTAAAGTCGACTTTCTTTCAAAAGTTGATTGTAGTGGTTTTGTTATGAAATGATCATTGTTTGTGTTGATAAATTTGTATTTTTTAATTTCATTTACTTAATATTACTTTACAGACTTACACTCTTAATATCTTATTTTTAGAATTAGTATAAAATGAAATATTTTATTTTTTTATTGGCTACTTGTTTCTGCCCGCACACGCGTGTTTTCGAGATGAAAAGTAAGATTGATGAAGAAACTCTGATGACTTATTTTTAAATACTATTTTCAATCGCTCAACGTTTGATATAAATCACACATTTTCTAAGTCCCTATAATTTTTGCGTCTACAGATTCATGTCTCTCGAAGATTCCTTATTGACACCAGTTAACAATTAAGGAAATTCATAGTCGTGCATTAACCGAAAATAATATACTTGGGGAGAGGAGAGTATCATCATCATCATCAGCCTATATTAGTCCACTGCTGGACTAATATATATTATATTTATGTGCTTAGGAGAGTATAGACGGTGTATAATAAAATAACGTTATTTTGCCAAAAGAAAATAACGTACGTACATCACAAGAAAATAACGATACGTGTAGTTATGAATGAGGAACTATTCGAAATAAGAACCTTTTCAAAGCGAGAGCCTCTAAACGGCGAGGTATCACGCCGGAAAGCATTATGTGGCAAAATAGAGCGATTAGCGCTAAGTAACGGCGGCGGTGCGTAACGCCGTTAGGTCGTTAATCAGTCGTAACAAAGGGATCTAATTCGGCAGATTTATGTTGGTTATTATGTGTGTAAAACTATACTGTATTTAATCAATTTTCATAGTAAGTATTATTGAGATAATTAATTACTATAATAATAATCTAATGCGTTATTTATGAGCTATCTAAAGCGCTACTCACCTTTTAGATTGATGTGAGCGTAGTTACCAGTGGCGAAGGGTCCCTATAAAAAGATTCATGTCGCCCTTTAGAAATTCCCATTTGAGTACCTACCTAACCTACCTATATCTGATCTATCTAGTCATCATCAACCTATATTAGTCCACTGCTGGACATAGGCCTCCCCCAATGAGCGCCATTGCGCCCTGTCTTCAGCTTAGCGCATCCAGCATCTGCCAGCAGTCTTTCGCAGATCGTCATCCCACCTGGCCGGAGGGCGTCCTACGCTACGTTTACCGAGTCGCGGTCTCCACTCAAGAACACGTTTACCCCAACGGTTGTCGGTTCTTCGCGAGATATGGCCGGCCCATTGCCACTTCAGCTTGCTAATTCTTTGAGCTATGTCGATAACTTTGGTTCTTTGTCGGATGTATTCGTTACGAATCCTATCCTTCAGAGAGACTCCGAGCATAGCTCTTTCCATAGCTCGCTGGGCGACTTTGAACTGGTGGACCAGCCCTACCGTGAGTGTCCACGTCTCTGCTCCGTAGGTCATTACGGGTAGGACGCACTGATTGAAAACTTTCGTTTTCAAACATTGCGGTATGGATGAAGAGAAGACTTGACGTAGTTTCCCAAATGCTGCCCAGCCTAGCTGGATCCTCCTCTTGGCCTCCTTCTCAAAATTGTTTTAACCTAGCTGTACAATCTGCCCAAGGTAAGTATACTCGGAAACAATTTCAAGAAGGTGGCCATCAACGACTATCGGTCCCGGAACAATGTGGCCATTGATCATGACTTTGGTTTTATCCAAATTCATGCCAAGACCGATACATCGCGAGGCTGAAGCTAGGCCGTCCAGCATGTGGGTCAGCTCCTCTAGCGACTCCGCCATTACGACTATGTCATCAGCGAATCGAAGGTGTGAGATGTAACCGCCGTTTATGTTAATGCCCTTACCTTTCCAGTCCAGCGTCTTAAACATATCTTCCAATGCGCTCATGAACAGTTTCGGGGATATGACATCCCCCTGTCTCACACCTCTGCGCAATTGGATAGGTTTAGACTGCTGGTCCTGTACTTGGACACTCATAGTGGCAGCTTCATAGAGACACCTCAGCACTTCGATGTAACGATAGTCTACTTGGCATCGCTGTAAGGATTCCAGAACAGCCCAGGTTTCTACGGAGTCAAAGGCTTTCTCATAGTCCACAAAAGCAAGACACAGGGGCTGATTATACTCTTCGGACTTCTGTATAATCTGCCTCACTGTGTGTATGTGGTCTATGGTGCCATATCCTCCGCGGAATCCGGCCTGTTCCGGTGGCTGGAACTCGTCAAGTCTCCTGGCGAGACGATTCGTGATCACTCGTGAGAACAGCTTATAGATGTGGCTCAGGAGTGTGATGGGTCTGTAATTTTTAAGGAGAGTTTTATCCCCCTTCTTAAAAAAGAGCACCACCAAACTCCTGCTCCACATCTTAGGAGTTCTCCCACTGTGGAGGACGGTATTGAAGAGGTGTTGTAGCTCCTGTATAACGGAGGCTCCTCCTGCCTTCAGAAGCTCTGAAGTTATACCGTCCTCACCGGGGGCTTTTCCATTTTTAAGCTGCCTCAAAGCTAACACGATTTCGTCTTGACTGATGTCTGGCAGTTCGTCGATGTAGTGGCGTGTCAGGGTGGCTCTAGAATCAAGGTCGTCTCGTCGGGAACGAGGGGCATGTGCAGTGTACAGACGGCCATAAAAATCCTCTATCTCGGCTGAAATCTCCGGTTTCGACAGTACGGTCCTCCCATCGTGCGTTTTAAGCTTCGTCAGGTGGCTCCTGCCAAGCTGCTGAGTGAATACTTTGGACCCTCGGTTTCGCTCTATCGCCTCTTCAATGAGGCGTGTGTTGGAGCTCCGAAGGTCGCGCCGTACCATCTTCGCAATTCGCTTGTTCAGGTCTGACCTCTCTGCCGAAGACACTTGGGTGGTTTCCCGTCTTCTTGTCATCAGATCCAGAGTCTCATCCGAGAGTTTGGACTTCTTGCCAGTTCGCTGTTTTTTGCAGAACTTGATGCCCTCATCCCTCAACGTTTCGACCAGATTGTGTAGGCTCTCGTCAGCGTCATCAGTGGGTTCCAAGGCAACAAATCTGTTTCCGAGTAGCTGCTCGAACTTCTCGGTGCCCGCCATGATTTGGATTGGATTTGGTCGGAGCGTGGACTTCATCAGACGGTGTCTTTCAAGCTTCAAGTTGATATTCAGAGTGCCTCGGAGCATTCGGTGATCAGATCCGGTATTGAACCTGTTGATCACTGAGACATCTCTGAATATGTGCTTGCTATCCGTCATGATGAAGTCGATCTCATTTTTAGTCACAGTGTCGGGGCTTTGCCACGTCCACTTCCTTTGAGGCTGTTTCTTAAAGAAGGAGTTCATTAAGAACAGTCCCTCTTTCTCAAGGAAGTTGACAAGCATTTGCCCCCTGTGATTCCTGATTCCATAACCATGCGGGCCTATTCGGGATTCATTGCCAGTCTGGATTCCCACCTTGCCGTTAAAGTCCCCCATAACAACGTTGAAGTGAGCCTTAGTGGTGTTGTGTAAGGCTTTGGATATGTCTTCGTACATATCCTCCACTTCATCATCCGAGTGTGCCGAGGTCGGTGCGTAGACCTGAATTACCTTCATGCTATACCGCTTGGAAAGCCGAAGGATCAGGTACGCTACCCTGGTCGACACACTGGAGATTTCTTGAACGTTGCTAGAGAGGGCCTTATTGACGAGGAAACCTACTCCACCCTGGGATGTTTTATCACCCTCACGAAAGTAGAGAAGATGGCCTGAGTCTAGGGTTACGGTGTCCTCCCCCTCTCTACGGACTTCACATAACCCGAGAACATGCCATTTAATGTTCTCTAACTCCACTTCCAACTACGCTAAATGATGGTCAAGCCTCAGAGTGCGTCCATTAAACGTTGCCAGGGTCATTTTAGTAAGCGTGTGGTAGCCTAAATACCGGTGATTCTTAGCACCCCCTGCCCCGCCGTTACCATGACCGCTACCATGGCCAGGAATAGCGAGGCGGCCGGGTACTGGGGGCCATTTTTTGGCGTTTCCTATCATTTCGGGGGTAATGCCCATAATCCCCACGCTGGGCATGCGGGTTGGGGATCGCAGTCTGATGATGGGGTTGTTCTAGAGGGGTGCTGCTGCCCACCCCCCGGTATATCCCTTAGTCGCCTCTTACGACACCCACGGGAAGAGTTGGGGTAGTGCTATTCTAAGCCGGCACCACACGGCCAAGCCGGCACCACACGGCCATCTATCTAGTAACTATAGGTATTGTTAACTACCTAACTTACCTAGAATATATAAGCCTATCACTACATAGTATAAAACAAAGTCGCTTTTTCTGTCCCTATGTTCCTATATCCTTATGTCCCTTTGAATGTTAGATTGCTTAAATGCTTAAATCTTTAAAACTACGCAACGGATTTTGATGCGGTTTTATTTAATAGATAGAATAATTCAAGATAAAGGTTTACATGTATAATAATTCCGTAATAATAATAATAATTCCGTACAGTCCACACAGCATCATCTAGCCCCAAGCTAAGCAGAGCTTGTGTTATGGGTACTAGATGACTGATATACTTAATACAATATAGTACATAGATAGATATTTTTTAGTATACATATTAAACACCCAGACCAACGAAACAAATCTCTGCAGATCGTGCACAAATTTGTTCCGAGGCGGGAATCGAACCCGCAACCTCCTGCGTCGCAGGCGGACCTTCGCCCACCGCGCCACATCGGTCGTCAAATAATACAACCGTGCGAAGCCGGGCGAGTCGCTAGTATCTAATAAAAACTATCTTGCGCCTAGCGCCTACTAGATTTGTCAAGCACCTCACAAAATATGCCTACCTAAGGTTATTTACATAGTCCTGAATTAATATTGTAATTTAAATGAATTAATGTGAATTTAAATGCATGGCGAGACATGCATGTGCATACATTAACATGTAGGCGGATATTTACAACTCCACTGGTATTGTGACACATGCCATGTGAGTAGAAGTTTGCATGCCTCGCATATGCTTAGGTAATTATACCCACCTCTTTGATTAATGAAGCACTACAAGGCTAAACTAAGATCTTTATAAAAAACGAATATTACAAGCAAGGAATAGAAAAATTACAACTAGTATTTGTAGAGAAAAATTACAATTGAAACCATTGAGCTAACTGCAGATGGTTGCAAACAGTCAAAAGGTAGCTCAATTGATCCACGTCAATACCAGTCGTCGCGTCCCCAAGACACTGGCTGCATTACCACGCTGTATGACAATGCTGATGCGCTGAGCCAGATATTTAACAGATTAATTAATTTAATAGATTTGATTATTTTACTAAACCACTTGTGTCGATTCCGTTGTTTAAGATTTAGCTAATAAAAGGATTAAGGAATCCTTGAATCCGTGGGCCGGCCATATCTCGCGAAGAACCGACAACCGTTGGGGTAAACGTGTTCTTGAGTGGAGAACGCGACTTGGCAAACGTAGTATAGGACGCCCTCCGGCTAGGTGGGATGACAATGTGCGAAAGACTGCTGGCAGATGCTGGATGCGTCAAGCTGAAGACAGGGCGCTATGGCGCTCATTAGGGGAGGCCTATGTCCAGCAGTGGACTAATATAGGCTGATGATGATGATGATGAAGAAATCCTTACATATTATATAGGCGAAAGTTTCTATGAACGTTTGGATGTTTGTTTTTCTTTCACGTAAGAACTAGTAAACCGATCGGGATGAAATTTGGAATAGACGTAGCTCTAGCTCTGGAATAACACATAGGTTACTTTTCATTACAGAAATCAGTTCCCATGGGATATAAATAGTGTAGAAACGTTTCCATAGAAACAACGCTTGCGAAGCCGCGGGCAGATGCAAGTGCAATAAACGAAACAATTAAACTAAGATTGTTATTTCTTAATTGTAATGGGAGAAGTTAATCTGTAAAAGAATCAATAATAGAACACAGATAGTACTTTACTACATATATAAAACAAAGTCGCTTTTTCTGTCCCCATGTCCCTATATCCTTATGTCCCTTTGACTGCTTAAATCTTTAAAACTACGTAACGGATTTTGATGCGGTTTTTTTAATAGATAGAGTGATTCAAGAGGAAGGTTTGTACGTATAATAAAACCGTGCGAAGCCGGAGCGGATCGCTAGTTTAACTATAGAAGTTAACTACAGAAAACTCTCAGAACACCCGAACAAAATAAATCTGCATGCTGCAGATCTTCCAAACATTTTTGAGCCGGAAATACTCGTGGAATCTTCATTGTAGATGTAGAAGTTGACAGCGAGCGTCAAAAATGTTTGGATATTTATATTTCCGGATGTTTAGAAGTTTGTGGTAAAATTTTTGGGCAAATCGAGCTGAAATATTGCCAAGATGAATCCTGCAACCGTCTGCAGTTAGCTCAATGGTTTCAATTGTAAATACTAGTTGTAATTTTTCTATTCCTTGCAGATGAATCTAGATAATATCTATCTATGTATATAATGTATTAAATATATCAGTTATCTAGTACCCATAACACAAGCTTTGAGTAGCTTACTTTGGGGCTAGACGGTGCTGTGTGGATTGTCCAGAATTATTATATTTAAATTATTATAGACTAGACTAGATTAAAAAATGAAATAAAATAGACTAGACTAGATGAAGAGAAAATCGACTAAACTTGTAATAAAATTATAAGCTACTATTTAATAACTTATACTACCACTTACTACTATTTCCTGTATACTATTTACTACTATTTACTTGCTTATGTCCGCTACTTTTCCCGAGAAAACAGTGAACTCTCCAGGACATAAGAGGCCAAGAGCTAGTGAGTTAATAAAATCTTATCATTGATTGATATCGGTGTTAATTTCCAGGTTTTCTAACCTAACCATAAATGCCTACTGAAAATTCGATTTTTAAGTTTTTATGATAAGCCTTATCTATCATCATCATCATCACCATCAGCCTATATTAGTCCACTGCTGGACATAGGCCTCCCCTAATGAGCGCCATAGCGCTCTGTCTTCAGCTTGACGCATCCAGCATCTGCCAGTCCTTCGCAGATCGTCATCCCACCTGGCCGGAGGGCGTCCTACACTACGTTTATCGAGTCGCGGTCTCCACTCAAGAACACGTTTACCCCAACGGTTGTCGGTTCTTCGCGAGATATAGCCGGCCCACTGCCACTTCAGCTTGCTAATTCTTTGAGCTATGTCGATAACTTTGGTTCTCTGTCGGATGTATTCATTACGAATTCTATCCTTCAGAGACTCCTCACATAGCTCATTCCATAGCTCGCTGAGCGACTTTGAACTGGTGGACCAGTCTTATCTATGCCAACAATAATTTAGACTATCAAATAAAAAATAGTAGGCAGACCGTTGGTTTTTCTTCAGTCGATAACCCTACGGTCAGGTAATACCGATTACAAAAACTTACTACAAACTTTTAAGATAACGGAAAATCCACCAAATACCTTTTACATTATGGAACCCCATCTCATAATTCAAGTTAACCCTGTATATTCTCTGCTCTAGATATAATACAAGTAGCTTAGATACATTTAGTCCGTCTGGGATGAATTCTTGCTAACTTCCTACCTATTTATCTCTTCTCATCACATTTTTTGTGCTAGTTATATTTAAAAACTAGCGACCCGCCGCGGCTTTTTTTTATTATTATTTTGTTTTATTATACTTATAAACCTTGCTCTTGAATCACTCTATCTATTAAAAAAACCGCATCAAAATCCGTCGCGTAGTTTTTAAGATTTAAGCGTTCAAAGGGACACAATGACATAGGGACAGAGAAAGCGACTTTATTTTATACTATGTAGTGATATCTTCACTCAACTTCATACAATACTTGTATGATTGTTTTCGAATGTTATGTTATCAATTTAATTAAAATTTTGTAAAGATTTTGCGAGAATAGTGTTCAATTTTTGGTTTTTCTCATTGTTTATATTTAATGAGTGTATCTTATACAAAGTTTTATTGTTTTAACTGCTGGAATCAATCATTTATTTAAAAAGAAATTAAGGAAAGAATGAAGAAAAATAAAAGCCATTTAATCTGCACAAAACACAGATTTATCATTCAAAGCGAGTTCTTTCCAATATAAATATTTGACCTATTTAGAAAAGTACATTTGGCAACTAAACTAAACACGAAATTATTTCCAAAACGACTTTATGTGTTTATTGGAATAAGTGGGTCGCTGCTGAATTATGAAGCGTGGGTAATATATTCACGACTTTCCCTGTCTTTTACCGCTTTTGTTGACTGTACAAACAAGATAAGGAAAATCGGAACAATACATTCCGCGCCATTAAAGGTGATCAATGGTGAAGAGTGATGGATTAGAAACCCCTATCCGTCATCGAACAATTGGTCAGACCCCCATGGCATGACGGCCCCCGTGCTTGGCAATCTGTGCATAATTAGGACATGGAAGTAAGCTTGGCTAGGGTAAAAACACTTATTCCCATCACCAATGTATTAAGAAACTCTAGATTAACTACTCAAGTAATTTGTTACCTAATAGGTAGAAATGTTTAGTGGTGTCGGGGAAGTAAACACCGCCTGACAGTACCGACTATTGCAGGCACGTCAAATCAGCATATTATTAGATGCCTAGGTATGTTCTGGATCTAGCTGGATGGCTGAGTCTTTTGTCACACTCAAGAGCAGTTCACATAACACACAAGTTAAAATTTTGTTGATAGAAAGCCTATCTTGAAACCTAATTCCGAGAGAAAAGGAAATTTTCATTCAACTTCGCACAAAACGGTCGTGTTGAGCCATGCCAAAAAAAAACTACGGCAGAGATCGGGCTGTAATTTTGAATAGACTTAGTTCTAGCCTGGTAATAACGCATAGGCTACTTTTCATCCTGTTTATTTGTTCCCATGGGATAGAAATAGCCTTGAAACGTTTCCATAGAAACAAAGCGTGTGAAGCCGCGGGCTGATACTAGTATATAATAAATAGATAATATCCCTACACATACATACACATAGTAAATAAGAAAAAGGGTATTTTTCAATTTATTTATCTCTAGTAATACAAAAGGTTTATCAATGTTTACACACCATTAAATAAAACTCGAATTATCTGAGACTGTGTTTTTGTTGTTATAAGGTCTACATTCGTCAATAAACAAGCCCACCGACATTAAACTTATCTCGTTCTGGCGCTTAAACACGATATATTGTGAATTTATGTCTCGTATTGGCTTTGATGTCTCGAAATGTATCGATCACTATTATTTTAGGGATTCTGTATTGTCTCAGTAACAGTATTAGAGGCGAGTTTACATACACGCGCCTCTAATGTTGTTACTGAGACAAAACCGAATTATTGTTTTACTACATCCAAAATCAGGCTTTTTATTATGATTACACTGGTTACTGCCGTTTCTATGGAAACATCTAAATGTTATTTCTCTTCTTAAACTTAATTATAGGATAAGGGTAAGGACCAAAATTTTTGCATGTTTGCACAACGGAAACGGAGCAAATGTAGCACAACAGAATTTGTTAAGGTTAGTGTACATGGGTCTAGAAATGATCACACTGGTATAGATTATTTACATTCTTATTGTTTCTTAACCATTGAAAAATATATAAAGGTTTAGAAAAATATAGCAAATACAAATATATTAAACATTAATTTAATAACACGTATTATAAGAGCTAAACCTGATTGAGAGTTAAAATCGTTAAGTAATGTTGTATACCTATCTTTACAAAATTCCATTGTAACACGTCACACAATTTCGTGACATTCGTCGCATACAGGAAAAAAAAACCACATGACACAGCAATCAAAAATTCATACTGAAGAAATTAAACACCTTTATGAATACACATCAGAACTATTCAATAGTAGACAAAATAAGCTACTAGAATTAATAGTAAAAAGTAAGAAAAGTTGACGCAAAACACTTTAAAAGTCTTACAGAAAATCCAAATTTATAATGGTACACATGCACCTTCAACACGTTTTTGCAAATGAGCGAAAAACAACGTGGCGGAATTGGCCTGAATTTAGTCACAACTTAGATGACGGTGTAGCCTTTGCAACAAAACATTATTTGTTATCCTATCTTGCCATGTTCTCGATTTATGCTGTCGCACAACTGAGTGACACAACGGAACGAAATTTGGGACACGCTTTTAGATTAATAATATAAATTAACTATAAAGTTTAACGAGACCGTAATAATAAAAACGTGAAGATAAATTCATGGTGAATATAAATAAATCAAAAAGTCTTTGTAAAGTTTTTTAGTTTTAGAATAAAATTGCAAAAACCTGGAGGAGTCGGATATGTGCCATTCACATTTTGTATGAAAAACGAAAATGGATTCAGTATCCTTATTTACATAAAATTAATTTTACAAAATCCTAGTGAAAGAAATTTAGATATGAATAAAGCACAGGGTGCAAAATAAATTCAGCTATAATAATCAAGTATTAATATTCACATAAGTTAACAATTTTTTTTTATATGTTGATTTGAAAGTAATGTGCCATCGTACTCACGCAAAAAGTGCAAAAATTTTGGTCCTTACCCATAAACGTAAGCCTATTTTATTCCAGAAAACACACAGCATCATCTAGCCCCAAGCTAAGCAGAGCTTGTGTTATGGGTACTAGATGACTGAAAGATAAGAAAGTCATTCTAAAACGGATATACCTATAAAATGAACCCACGTTACTATGATGACGTTATCGATAGAAGAGCTAATCTGACTATACGGACTGTACATAATATAAGTAAAGTAAGTATGAGAGCCAAAGTAAAGTCAGTGGCTACTCTTTTCAAAAGTTTATTGATCACGAAAAAAATTTATACATATGTACATATAAAGTAACACATAAAGTAAACGATCCATTAGACGATACCGCGTCACGGTCAGTTGTGCACTAGTTAGTAGGAGCGTGAATATGCCGATTCAGTCAAATTAGATACATCTTCGTACGCGACAGTTTTATACTCAGAAATTATGACGGTGGAGGGAAGTAACAAGGTGGGTCGTTCGCCAATATTTGCTCCAATTTACCTAGTTCCTATCTAAGAAGGGCGCTAGCCGTTACGAACGTGGCAAGAGAATTGACCTCTCCATTCATCTCAGCATTCTCAGCGCGTGGCGGTTCTTTCTGACTAAGGGGACCTGTAGAAAGCTACGCGTTTTCTTATTTCTTTTATAATAGGTAGGTACTTTTTTGGATGAGACTGGCGCAGGACCGTGTGGAGTGGCACAACAGTTTGGAGGCCTATACCCAGCAGTGGGTGAAGTCGGGCTGCGGATGATGATGATGATGATGATGAGGTACTTTTACTGCTATCTTCAATCCGCCTGCGAAGCGATATAATAGGCTAGTTTTCTAAAAAAATCCAATCAGTCGAGCAGATTTTTGTAAATATTGGACACGAATTTTTTATTTTGTCAATCATACAAAAATTATGAATATATCCTCCGATAAAATTATCTGCGAAGTCACGCCCTGTGACATTTTACAGCACAGCGTGATGTAAATAAAATAAAAATTTAATTATACCTGACAAGGATAGGTCTCTAGGGTAAGATAATTAATAGGTATATTTACCAAATCTAAGATTAAAGTAAGCGGATTCTATTTTTTAAAGTAAATTCTAATTAATTTACTTACTTAAGTACAAAAAGAATCTTGCGTAGTTGTCTAAGATTGTTTCAGGACAGTTTGAAAAGCCAGTTAGGATCTACACATAAATCAGTAACTCAATATCTTTATTTCTTAAGGCTTACAAAATAAGCTCTTAGTACAAGTCAAATTTACATAAATATGAACTACTTAATAAAAGTGATGACGTTCTGCGAAAGACTGCTGGCAGATGCTGGATGCGGCAAGCTGAAGACAGGGCGCTATGACACTCGTTAGGGGAGACCTATGTCCATCTGTGGACTTATATAGGCTGATGATGATGTCTTAATCTAAAGTAAGTTTTATAAGATTTAATTCTGATTTATACAGCACATAACCCTCTTACAGGAATCTTCAAAGGGAGCATATGGACATAGATTTTCTTAACATCAGTTTCACCCCATTAAAGGGATTTTCATGGTGAAACTAGATTTTGCCAATTAAGTGTTGTGATGACCAATCTTACCAAACAAAACAATGCAACATAAGCTACCAGTAAAAAGTATAAAATCTACATAGATTTTACTGAAAACAAAGTTAATATCACTGCCGGAAGATAATACTCGTAAATATCCCATTACGTTCCTAGGAATCCTACTAAAGTTATTACTCGGGAGAACAGATCGATTGCAAAGTGAATAATATTCTTCAGAGCGCCAGGTTATTCCAACGTTCTCTAGGGAGCAAGATAAGTTTTTTATTAAAAATCTATTATACCCTCCGAGGGGTTTCATTCATTGTTCAGCTAGTTTCTTTTATTCTATTAGAAAAGCAACCGACTACAGTTTTCACGCGTTGTTAAGGAAAAGTTAAAGCGTTAACACCTTCCAGCTTGGAAACAGTACCTATCAAGTACCTATCGTTAATATCACGAACTAGGTCTCTTACATTATATAATTACACATATAATTTTAGAGTTTTTGCTGTACAAATAGTTAGTTAAGAAAATATTTCTATTAATTAATTATTCCTATACATATAGTATGTACCTACGCATTCTCTACGGAGACCTAGTGCAAGGGACAGAGCTCTGCAGCTTAGGTACCTATGGACGTTTGTAGTAAAAGTAGGAAAAAATACTGAGGAACAAAGTTATACATTATAAAGTTGAGCACCTACTGTTTATTGTATGCTTATAGAAATAAGTTTGAGTTGAAATAAAAAAACATTTTTTTTTCTTTTATTCTATCAGGATAACTTGTTAGAGGTTTTCTTAATTTCCCTTTCAGAATAAGTTACGAGCACAAAATATGAAAATACTAACATATCTAATTAACAAATATAATGACCAATAATGAGATCCTTAGGAAAATAGTTATAAAGAAGTTTTGGTATCTTACTATGAGAAATAATAATGCAAATCTTTTGAAACTTTACTTTAAAATAAAAAAAAACTTAGTTCTGGGTTCTTTAAATTGTGTAAATATACCTAATATTATTCTACACAAACGAAGCCACGGGTAACTTTTAGTTGAAGCATTTATCAACAAAGATATTTCATAATTATCATTTCTGCAACATGGACAGTTTTATTTATATTAACATAAATCAATTAGAAAGTTTGTAATTAAGGGCCAGCACACACGATCCACGTGAGAGTCTTATGATATGGAGGGCCGATAATTACCTACGATTTTCTTCACTTGTGCGTGCTTGCTGTCATTAGTGTTTTTATTTATTGACCTTGGAATATATGGCTGGATGGAACCAATTATGGTACAATGTGTCGTTCATTACTTTTTTGGTACTGTAATTACAACAAGGCACTCAAATTTGATCAACCCATTTTAGTATAGTAATGTATTAGTCATTTTAGATAAAATTTGGGACTGATATAATCATTTGATGACTCAAAGTCCTGTAGAGTATTAAAAACCAATTGAATCATTTAACATTTCAGATTATAAATAAAAATTCCCCGTTTTAATTCCGAGAGACATTTTTAATCTCACACACATTCTTAATCTAAAAAGTGCAGAGGCATATTTTTGTCAGTATAAATTTTGTTGAAAACACAACTTCGGTGTTGAAAATACAACGGAATTCGGTTTGACGATATCATATCGTATCGAATATTGTGATCCGATAGATAGATAGATAGATAGATATCATTTATTGACACAAAAGAATACATGTTTTGGTTAGTAGTATCTTAAATCCTATGTTAGGTTTATCTAGATACTAGGGTTCTCTAAAACTAGGTACTTATGCTAAAGCTTTAACACGCATAATAGGCAGTATCGCATTCAAACACAGCGGTCTACGTGTAGCGCTTTGCATGGCGTGGCTGGTACGTACGTATACAGTTGTACACAGGCGATCCACCAATCACGCGCATGCGACCAGTGAGTGAATGACAACGCTGCGCTTGGCTGCTATAGGATGCCGATCGTGATATGTATGAGATTTGCGTAGTTTTATGTCCCTTACGGAGACTCAGTACCATAGAAAAATATCACGAAGTCTCGAATAGGGTCGATATTATCCGATTACTGAAGTCGCCTCTTTGATTTTTTTAATTTTTTTTTGACATTCTACACAGCACCATCTAGCCCCAAAGTAAGCTGCTCAAAGCTTGTGTTATGGGTACTAGATAACATATTTAATACATAGATAGATATTTTTTATTATACATATTAAACACCCAGACCAACGAAACAAATTTCTGCAGATCGTGCACAAATTTGTTCCGAGGCGGGAATCGAACCCGCAACCTCCTGCGTCGCAGCCGGACCTTCGCCCACCGCGCCACATCGGTCGTCGATTGCAGTTGATTAGTCAGCTTCTTTCTCGTCTGCAACGACCCTAAATAAACAATTAATTAAGAAGGTAGAGTATTTCAAAAACTCTTTAATTTTGTTAGCGTTCGTTCGTTCAATTTGTTTCCAAGTATAGAATACTTGATTCAGTTACGCATTCAACGCAGTAATTAACAGAAAATTGATGGAAACCAACCGTGGCAAATTGTTTTGATGAGACCTATCGTATTGCAAATAATGATGAAAGCTATGAGCTGCGTTGCGAATACGGCGAATTTAACGCGTGACTGACTACACACTGATTGTAATGAAAATTATTCGAGTACTTTCAATCCAAAGGATAATATCCTAGAAGAAAACCTAGACCATGTGCTCTTGTGACCAAGCGATTGAAGAGCCCCTTTTTTATTGTACACAAAAAAAATACCAGCTTTACTCTTCTTTTTTTTTGTATTTGTGTTCTTTCTTGTTTTCTGGATCTGTTTTAGTGTGTTATTTACCTATGGCTATCATTGTTATGTAAAGGGCCAAATGAATGAATTTTCTTTCTTTCTTTCTTTATTAAGAAAATACCTAAATCAGATAAGATTTATCCGCGGATCCCAACTTTTATCTTCTCTATATATAAAAATGAATCCCTATTTCCCTTAGACACGCCATCACGCGTGAACGGCTGGACCGATCTCGATAATTCTTTTTTTTGTTGATTTTTTTATTGTCAGGAGTCTTTTGACAGAAAATAATCGAAATTCCAACTCAATTTTCATAAATAAGAACAACGTTTGTCGGTCTAGTATAAATATCGTAAATTATCAAAGTAAAAAACAATACACTCTATTGCACACCAAACAAAAACAAAATACAGGAAAAGTAGGTACATGATTAATGCGCTAGCGTTCCCTTTCTCAGCACTTCAGAATTCTAGCGCGACTGCATAATTCTCGAAACTTCCATGCTACTTGACAGTTTCACAATGGCTTCGCGCGCGACACAGATGGCGCCACCTGTAGAACTAACTTTGCGGGTAACTTTCTCAGGTGGTTGTTAGCCACTAAGAGGTAGATGTGGTGTTAATAACTAACGAGAGCTGTCTGTGGGGACTTTTTCTCTCTCTGAAGTTGATGTACAATTAAAAAACACCATTTTGCTCGATTAATTATTTATAGACCAAAAAGAATGATAGAGACTTCTATATGGTACTGTTTAACTTCATCTTACGCTCTAATGCCTGGTTTACACTTTTTTAAGTATCAAGGGCGAGTGACAAGACCATGTGTCATTATGATGAACATGCATTTTTCACACAGCTGCAACTTGAGTTTTGCTATTTGAAGGCGCGCGGCGCGGAGCCGCTTAGCCGTATCTAGAAATCGCGCTTACAAGACGCAGGTGACACTTGCACTTGTCATTCGCGCTCGATACTTAACAAAGTGTAAACCAGGCATAAACCTCGGAATGTAGTTATCCTTAGTAATATTATGAATGCGAAAGTTTTTATGGATGTTTGTAAATCGTTTACGCAAAACGGATTGTGAACGGACATACGGATTGTGCTAAAATTTTATAAATAAATAATTATATACCTAATATATAAACTAGGCTACTCTTCATCCCAGTAATCAGTTGCCATGGGATGGAAATTGCATTGAAACGTTTACATATAAACAACGCGCGCAAAGCCGCGGATACTAGTACTTTATACATTCCAATTCTCAGTATCTATTCTTTTCGTTTTTAAATTCTCAATAATAATTTACTGTATTCCGAAACCCACTAGAGATAGTGAATAGGCAATTATAAAATTGTATTAGGTATCAAAAACTGGATGAATCTAGTGCTGGATCATCATCATATCAGCCGAACGACGTCCATTGCTGGACATAGACCTCCCCTAATCCAGGACCATACATACTAATTTAGTCATTATTTTATTAAGTCATACAGCGACAAAAGAATGCAGAGCTCGTCATGTCCAGCAGTGAGAAAAGCCAGGCTTTAAATGACAGATATATAATCATGATTTTATTCAAAATAAACAAAATTAAAAAGCTACAATATCGTTTTCATTTCCGTAAATAGCCTATCTTCACATCATGTTTTCTCCAAATAAACAGAACAAAAACGCTACAATACCAACCGTTTCGGTAAACACCAGCCATCGCCACCCATCGTCCCCATTGTCCCGGTGTATCCCGGTGTAATACGGACACGCAGCCGAAACAAAAGGGCCCAATAGCTTTTATTAGGCCTCCCCCCGCATTACACCGCATGGAGACATTCGTCACAGGACAGGCTTTGCTGCCTGGAGGCCAATAGCTCATCAGGGTGTAGACAGGGGAAGATGGCTAGGCCACTTGATTACTTTTAAGAAATAAATAAATAATACATATAAATAATGCTAGACAATCTACAGAATGATCTAGCCCCAAGTTAAGTAGACCTAGTGTTATAGAGGTTAAAATATGTTTTGTCAAAGTGCTTAGTTTTAAAGAAATTAAGAGATTGATTTCTGATTCAAGAATTTTCAGAAAAATCTTCTAAAAAACTATCATGGTCATAAAACTATCATTAACACTGCAGTCATTTTAAACAGGATTTACCATGATCTGATTTGAGTGTTCCAATATTTCAGCACAGCTTCATACGCCGTGATCACCAAAGTCAGTTCAGATCAGTTACTTTTAAGTAAATTTCCCCTTTTAAATGATTGTACAACTCTTCTCTTTTCCCATAAGACCGCTGATAAAAGACAAAGAAAAATGTTGTGAAAGCAATCCATGGTGTCTTGGAGAGGCGATGAGGTTCGCCCGTCAGACAGATGCTACCAAAAGAATTAAATGATTGTACAACTCTTCCCTTTTCCCTTATGACCGCTGATAAAATACAAAGAAAAAAAAAATTGTGAAAGCAATCTATGGTATCTTGGAAAGGTGATGAGACCTCTTGGTCCACTATTCTTCGAGTCTTCATTCTGTGTTACCTACCTATTTTCAACCGATGAGAAACAAAAGAAGGCTTTTCTTTATTCGGCTGTATTTGTGTGTTACTCGTTAACATCGAGCACCTCGTTATCTTCGCCAATTTGTTGTCCAATTAGGATGATTTTTCATGTAGTACTTTTCTGTAATGTACCTAAGTATTATTTTATGCCACCATTGTGCCACAATACTAGGCTCTGTCTGAAAGCTAACTGTAGCGGCATTTTGGCCCCATGAAAAAAAAATATTTCATTTTATTTTTAATCCTACTAATATTTTAAACGCGAAAGTTTGTAAGTACCTACTATGGATGGATGGATGTTTCTTACTCTTTCACGCAAAAACTACTGAACATGTGGCACAGAAATAGATTATTGTCTGGAATAACACATAGGCTATTTTTTTATCTCACGGGAACGGGAATTACGCAGGTGAAACCGCGAGGCGCTGCTAGTCTTATGTTTTTTCATCTTTTCTTGTTTATGTATTCAATTTGATACAAATACATATATGTATTATCTATGTTAAATGGGCCAAAAAAATGTTTTTTTTAGTTTTATGTACAAGCTGCGCCCAGTGGCTTCATCCGTTAATTATAAGTATCCTGTAGACAAAAAGAAACTACTACAGATGCATTAAAAAAAAGCTTATGATAGGTTTAACAAACTGTACGAGTGAATTTTGGGAAATTCCTTTGTTTAACGGAATTATATGAAAAATAAGTGAGGGCGCTACTTTATGTGCTGTTTGCGCCTTAATTAAGTACAACAGTTATCACTAGATAGCTGATTAATTATAGGTAGGTACTACCCTTATAACAAACTGCTTAGCTTGGGGCTAGAGAACGCTGAGTGAATTGTCCAACATTTATTTTCATAAATGCGAAGTGGTTTTCTTTCTAGTTTATGAAAAATAATATTATCTTGACTGGTCTAGCTGTACGTAATAATATCTACGCGCCAGATATTGATGTCCGTAATTCGAGCCGACGAAAGCTCCTATGACAGTCATAATAAGGTGATGTAGAGACAGTGTAGTTATTCTGTGGAAGCGAGTCTAGGGGGAAATTCCTTTGTTTTGTCTTGTTGAGTTAAGTGCTCGGTGGAGGAGGAATTATATCATTTTTACGCTTGTGTGTGCATTACGTCCAAATGTAGCTATAGTACTCGTAATTGAGTGAGTTAATAAAAGAAAAAGAAACAAAATAAATAGCACTGTTATATTTTTTCTTATGATTCTCCTTCAAAAGAGTCACAAAACTCTGTGCGCTGACTTAGCAAATGTGTACTGAAGCAAAAATGTCTTGTTTAAAATTTTATTTTCACTTGACTAAAAAGGAGGGGTTCTCAATTCGAAAACATTTTTTTGTTTGCGTTAGCTCATAACTTTCTTACTCATAACTACCCAGTTTTTTGAACCGATTTAATGTTTTTTTTAATAAATGAAATTTATCGATTTTTGTGTGGTGCATTTTAAATTGAATCTACAAATTATGACGTTTCAAAATCCATAATAAGTAATGAGTGTAATTTGAGGCCCTTTTAAATTTTTGTACAAACAATCAACAATCAAATAATGATCAATTGAGCTACCTTTAGACTGTTTGCAACCGTCTGCAGTTAGCTCAATGGTTTCAATTGAAAATACTAGTTGTAATTTTTTCTATTCCTAGATTGTAATTTTCGTTGTTAATAATGTTTGGCAAAAAAATTACGAATTTACGACGAAATAAAAATATTGATGTCATGGTTTCAAAATCAGAAATTAAGGAAGCAAATAAATAAAACAAAGGCATACTTTTTCATAATTTTTTTTAATAAATAACAAGTTTCACTAACCAAGTTGGTAATAAGTGACACTAACCTAGTTGTGTTGACAACATAGCCTGATTATAAATACAATTACACACAAACCCTATCACAAGTTCGTCTTCTCCCTTTAACCCGTTGAGCGCCGCACCAGGTGGCGATTACCCGGGTCCCGGCCATCGGCCATCCCGGACCCTTGCAAGTTTGCAAGCTTTGATTACACCGGGACACCTACCCGGTCAGTTTTAACCCAATTCTCCTAATACGGGTGACTGTAATCAGATTTAGTCATAGAGGATCACATGTACGGGTGTTGCTACGAGTTATGCCAGGTTTACACTTTGTTAAGTAGATACCAAAGTGATCGACATAGCTCAAAGAATTAGTAAGCTGAAGTGGCAGTGGGCCGGCCATATCTCGCGAAGAACCGACAATCGTTGGGATAGAAGTGTTCTTGAGTGGAGACCGCGACTTGGCAAACGTAGTGTAGGACGCCCTCCGGTCAGGTGGGATGACGATCTGCGAAAGACTGCTGGCAGATGCTGGATGCGTCTAACTGAAAACAGGGCGCTATGGCACTCATTAGGGGAGGCCTATGTTCAGCAGTGGACTAATATGGGCTGTTGATGATGATGATGAAGTATCAAGTGCGAATTGAAAGTGACACCTGCGTCTTATAATCGCGATTTCTAGGCGTCGCCGCGTCTAGAATCGCAAAACTTAAGAGCAGCTGTGTGAGAGATGGCAAGCGTCTTAGTTAAAACTTTCCGTGAACTACTAATGGAAATCATAATATCACTTGCACTTGTGACTCCCACCTGATATTTAACAAAGTGTAAACCAGGCATTACTAAATTATTGCCATGTGATAAAGTACCTACATTTTTAATTTATGTTTGGGACAGAGAATCCGGACCCGGATGAGGGTGGAAGTGAAAGGAGCCTACACAGTGAGTGGACCTTAGCTGATACGATTGCGATGGTGACATAATCCAAGGACGGAGAACTAATCATCCCTAGCGATACTCAACTTTTGTAACTATATTGTAAATTAAGTCTAAAAAAATTTAAGATATTCGTTTCTGATTTCTGTGGCCTAGAAATATAAACTATAAAATGTAAAATATAAACTATACAATCCTTAAATCTATTTTGACTTAGTTTTAAAATAATTTGCATTTCTCTAAGACAAACTTGGTTTCAAATTAATATATCTTATATAATAGTCGTGATAACATCATACTAGCTAACAAAAACATTAAAGATTTGTTTATTGGAAACCTCTTGTACCTGATATCTACATTCAACCTATTTATTTATTTACTTAATTAATACGGTATCTATCTTATAAGAATAGAGAACTAGTTATCTTAGGTAGAAGAAGCTAAAAACGAATGCGTATATGTGTTCCTCATCGTTTCCAAAATAGAGTTTCCTTCCGCTCTAGCTAATATCTCATAAGCTCAACATCCGTGCCGTCTGATCACAGGATTCAAATGTGATTAAAATTCGGAGCGGTAGGCAACAAGCCTAAGCTCATAAAAATTCCAATAAAGGGGAACGCACCTGGACCCGTTTAAAAATTCACCAACTTAGATTTCCCGACGCTCTAAAAGGTCAATAAATATTTACTCTGTACTAAACGGGAGTAATGATGCTGGAATTTAAAACGATAAATACTTAAACTTAAACAATTTATTTTGCAATTTTATTGAATCATAATTATGAGGGCATGTCACAGCCAGTTAAATAAATAATGCTGAGTTTTCCACACAGCATCATCTAGCCCCAAGCTAAGCAGAGCTTTGTTCGAATAGGATTGGTATTTTCTTTTATATTATTTTCGGGTTCAAAAATATTGTCGGTCAAAAAACTTGAACCATTTTACACCCCGAAGCCCGAAAGGCGTAAAGGTAGTCGAAAAATGTAATTTGAAATCGCATGAAAAGAGCTGTGTCGAGGTGATTATTTCACTACAGATAAAAAAAATACTTGCAGCTATAAATAGGAAACCCAACAATAGAATCACACACGACACGATTAAAAAAAACATACATTTTATCAAATGTAAATAAACAATTCACAACTTCAGAAATCACGTCTTTCCGTGGCCATCACCTCAAAAAAGGGAAGAGAAAAGTGTTTTTTTCCGCTTTTCAATGATTTATTTTATAGGATTAGAAGAAATTTTTACTCCCGTTCGACTTAAAATTCTTGAAATTAAAAATGAATGATAATTTATAAAGAACTAGCGACCCGCCCCGGCTTCGCACGGTTTTATTATACATATAAACCTTCCTCTTGAATCACTCTTTCTATAAAAAAAAACGCATCAAAATCCTATGCTTAGTTTTAAAGATTTAAGCATTCAAAGGGACATAGGGACAGAAAAAGCGACTTTGTTTTATACTATGTAGTGATTTAAAAAAATCGCTGAGGACAGGATTCGAACCTGCGCGGGTAGAACCCATTGGATTTCAAGTCCAACTCCTTAACCACTCGGACACCTCAGCTGTTGTGATGTGCGACGAAAAACTAGTCTGCATTGAATAACTAAGTCTATAAAAATGTTATTTCAAGGTTCCGTATTCTCAAACGAATCCGATTTCAATAACCATAAATAAATAAAAAATCATCACATCAGACTAATTTATTTTGACTGCAAAATTTGGACATCAAAACTTGATCAAGAATATTTAAATAATGATCAAGAAATACCAGTATTACCAGGTTTTGAGTTATCTTTAAAATGGCTGAAATTCGAGGTTGTTGTTTTTATAAAAAACATCAAAAATGTACCTATTTAGCACATTTTCAAACTGATTACGAGCCTTTCCTGTTCAATGTACGACGGTTTCATTCATTTTTAACTCACTTTTATTGATTGAATGTTCTGTATCTAAACAGAACCACATGGACAAAACGCGGAACCTTATCTTTGTAAGTTCACACTTGGCCGGTTTTATTTATTTGTTCAAGTGTAAAATTTATGAATGGAGCTAGTTATAACTTCAAACAATAAATTTGTTATCATATGAAACGTGTAGATAATATGAAGCGAAGTTATTGAATCTGTGCATTTAGCAGACAGTTGTTAATTTTTTACTAGATGCGCCCCGCAGCTTCGCTCGCTTCGACTTTTTTTAAACTAATTTCAGAAATTTATTGCACACCCCCTAGGGGTTACTACGTAAAAATAAAAAATGATGTGTTTAATTATGGATTATGTTTTATGAGGAAAATGATTAATAAATTAATTATTCACTCCATGGTTTATTTATACCGAGTTTTGAGTGAATCGAACCAAGGAATAAATATTTTCCGTAACTACTAAATTTACCACCCCATTTAACCCCGTCAGAGGTTAACTTTCAAAAATTTTACTATTATGTTAATCTAGGTGCTAATCTATTTACTTAAAGATGTTCATCTAAATAACTTAATTAGTTACGGCGATTATCTATAACGATCATTTACACAGACTTTCCCATCTAGGTATTACAATAGTAAGATAACAAAAGAAGAGACCATGATTTTTATAATATCTACGATAGGACTACGTCTGTCGTTTATTGCTAGCTTCTCATGAAAACGTTATGAAGTCTCTATGTAGGTTATATTTACGTTTATTGGGGAAAAGGTTCAATTTGATTGTGCGTAGTCCAAGTGGGTGAGACCAATATCTGTGCCTCTACATATAAGTGTAAGGTTGTGTCCCCAGTAGGCAAACTGTGAGCGGCCGACTGAGTGAGCCGCAAATTTGTGGCGAACAGCTACAAACTCAGATCAGTTTGCGTGCGTATCGCAAGCACTGTAACCTGCGAGTCAACCGCTAACTGAGACAGTCGGCGCATTTATGACGTAACGCCGCAAACTGCGTACAGTGAGCGCAAACTAGCAAACTGTGGACACTCAATTTAAAATATATGGAAGGGCGTACTGAACTGATATGCCGCAAACTCAGTCGGCTGCTCACAGTTTGCCTACTGGGGACACAGCCTAAATCATAATATTCAATTCCCTTTCCTCGCGTTTACGCTCCTCACTTCAATGGCTACGCTGAAGCAGGAATAAAATGTGGAAAAGTTCACATTAATTTCATTTTAGGGAACACACGTCTAACAGTTGAGGGATTATCGACTCTATTTCCACAGGTGGAGGCTATCCTCAACAGCCGTCCTCTTCTCTTCTCCCGATGTCTTCCCGCGCTCACAGTCGGGCATTTTCTCCTCAGCAGATCTCTGACGTCACTTCTGGCGCCCACAAAAACTGGATATCGACTCTAAAAGGCTGGACCGATACTAAATTCTCGAAGGACAAGACAAATGGTCTCCGTGTCGCGGAGGCTTTACCTAGTGTGGTGCCTAGTGTGGTTTGCTCCAGGTAAATTGTACTTGAATTGTGTTTTATTTCTAAACACTTTTTATTAGAGTTCCCAGGATACGCAGATCTGTTAGAATTGTATCATTAACAAGGCCACTATACAGCCGCTAATTTAAGAAAATTGAAATTATAACATTGCATGAATTTTATTTTAATTTGTACCTACCTGATCTGATTCTGTGACTATGAACTCTGTTTCTTCTTTATTTTTAGTTTTTTGACAAGGCCTCTATACAGTCGAAATTTTGTTATACTTATGTACCTTCTTGATTATGTAATCTATTTTTTCAATTTGAAGTTAGTTTTAAGTAGTGTGTATTATTATAATAATTTAATGTAAACTTGACTATAGCAAGGGTTCTGTATGTTCCTATGGTACAAATAAACTTAACTATTAAATCCAGGTACAGTAAGCGTTTATTAGCTTCATCAAAATAAATGTATTAATGAAATCAAAACAAGACAGAGTTCGAAGTTTACTTAGACAAAGCGACCGATGTTCAAATTCATCGCTTGGAACTTATCAGTTACGAAGCGCATCTAGAAGTTCCACCGCCAGCCACAGAATAGAGCGCAGTTTGTATCGCTTCGCCGGAAATTAGGCAACTCGATTTTAATCGAGTAAGCTTACATACTTAAACCAAGTTAAAACTTGGTTTAAGTATGTAAGCTTCAAGTACCTATGGACTTTAAGAGGAAACTCGGGGTTTTCCTGTCAATTTAACTGAAGTTAAATGCCTGAATTCCAAAAAAGGAGTAAGTTCACAAATCGACTTCAGTAAAAAATTTTAGGTGAACTGATTTTGAATTTGAAACCTAGTTAGTACTTCTGATATATATTAGATATATATTTTGCGTTATCACAATTCGTATTTTCTTTATTATATTTTAACTAGGTACTTATTATGTTTTTGCCGCCGCCCGATTCACAGGTGTTCTATCAGTTACGCGTGTGGTTCAATAAAGATGTGTCTGGATGTCCCATCATCATCGTCTTGACTCCCGGGCAAGGTCCGCTCTCTTTTCAACCGATTTCAGAAAAGGCGGAGGTTCTATGTTCGGCACGTTACAAACATTAAGTAATTTCAGTCTTCTAGTACCCGTACACAAGTTCTGCTTAGTTTGGAGCCAAATGATATTGTTCAGCATTATTCAATTATTTATTGTCGACCACAAATTATTTGTCTTGAAAGCACAATGAGTAAGTAGACTCCTGACTAAGCGCTGGTTTGAAGCGCCAGCATCATGACAAATTAGTATATGATGAGAGTTATTCTTAGGTGTTACGTAACTTTGATAGAGTATTTAGGTTTCATTTGCGAGGACATTTCAATGTTTAAGAGTTATTTTTTAAGATTAAAATTCCTGTGTTTACAATTGTTTGTTCTCCTCGTGAACTAAAATAAATAAAGAAATTGTGGTTTCCATTTATACCAGAGTCTCAAAGTATAATCTTCAGAGGTTGTCCATTATACCTATTGAAGTATTTTACCATCTATCAATACTGTCCACAATAACGAACGAAGTCGGGGCAGGTTGTTTGTTCGGTTTATTTCTAGAAACTCAAAACCAATTACGCCAGATACCGAGCACCAACAGTTCCGGGAAAGATCGATCAGTTGTTATAAGCACTACACAGGATGCTCCAAAAACTTTAAACAGGATGCTCCAAAAACTTTAAACAATTGTAGAAACAAAACAATCACTTGATTTAGTCAATTAATAGGTAATCTAGATCAGTAAGCATGTAATTCTGTCAGATAAATACAACCAAAGTGGTTTCTAAAACTAAATTGAAAATTATTACTTTACCTTACAAAATTTACCTTTAGAAACAAATTTGTATAAAAAATAAATTAAATGAAATAACAATGATGCTAATAAAGCTTTTTCACGTTTTTGAACAAGGAAGTTTAAAAAGAAAAAGTCATATCTTCAAATTTTCACCCAAATTTCAGGACACCCTGTAAAACTTACGTGTTCAGAGTTAACATAGAAGTGAATTCCGATACCAATTGAGCTTTATTGCTGCGCCGGGAGTTTCGTATCGAGGATAGAGAGTGAACACGATTCCTAGTCTAAAATTATATTTTGTTCACTTGAACACGATCCGATAACGAGATTTCTCCGATTAATAGAGTTAATATATTTAAACTCAAACAAAGTTTTATGTGTAAAATATAGCCAAAGTTTTGAGTATTTATCACAAGATTAGGGTTCAAGTCCAATCGAAAGCAAAATATTTGTTGACTTTTTTCATCTAAAACATTGTAATAATCTCAAAGCCACGATTGCTAAAGCTCTATCTCATCCTTTCACCTTTAGTTCAATTTGAATTGTAACCAACTATTTTCCTGGTTCACCTCCTTGAGTGGATATCATCATCATCATCATCAGCCAAAAATCCATTGCTGAACAGAGGCAGATTGACAGGTTGGCTTCAATCGTGAAAACCAACTCTTCTTAGGCTGTTGATATAAATTACCTGAAACAAACAAATATATCCCCTAAGTATCACATCACTACATAGTATAAAACAAAATCGCTTTTTCTGTCCCTATTATCCTAAGTCCCTTTGAACGCTTAAATCTTTAAAACTACGCTACGGATTTTGATGCGGTTTTCGTTAACAGAAAGAGTGAATCAATCGGAAGGTTTATATGTATAATAAACGCGGGTCGTTAGTTGAATATAAAACACAAATGTATATCTTTCCAAGATAACAAACTTTTCCATCAATGCGAAAGATCTTATGTATGAAGCGCAGACGTATCGTGTATCAATAACCAAAGCATTACCATAGAAATAGGATGTGAATAGGTGCCAGATTCCAAGCGAATGTTACAATATGGAGGAAGCATAAAGATGGTTTGCTTCAATCGAGTATAATAATAATCTGGGAATATCCATTTGCAAAACATCTATTCTAAAAATAGCCTGCGTAGCTTATAATTATAGATTGGAAAGTAAATTCTAAATCGGGAATAAAATTAAGTCTTCTATCTATTTATTATTATTATTTTTTTTACAATAATTACAACTTTATTAACAACGAATATTACAAGCAAGGAATAGAAAAATTACAACTAGTATTTACAATTGAAACCATTGAGCTAACTGCAGACGGTTGCAAACAGTCTAAAGGTAGCTCAATTGATCCATGTCAATACCAGTCGGAAGCGTCCCCAAGACACTGGCTGCATTACCAAGCTGTATGGCAATGCTGATGCGATCTATTAATTATTTCTTCGTAGATTAATTTTCACTAAAATCTCCACTCGACTTCGGGTTAGGTTTTGAACCATCTATAATTTGAACGTGGCGCAGGACCGTGTGGTGGCACAAAAGTTTGGAGGCCAGCAGTGAGTGAAGTCGGGCTGCGGATGATGATGATGATGTGAATAATATACCTTACTTTTATAAAAATTTTACTATTAAAAAGTAGGTAGGTATAAAGAAGCATATTATTATATTATTTATGACTAGTGAAGGGGTCCTAGCTCCTACTGGTGATGTCCTATCTTCCTGACTGCTACTAGTAGGGTTCTCCGCTTCTTTCCTTGCTTCAATAAAACAACGTGGACTGTATACTAGGTTTATTTTCTTTCTTCAGGCTCTTGGCGCCGTATTTGCTGGTTTACTACTACTTGAGGACTGACTGACTACTGGTTGACTACAAATTTCCAGCAAAACGGCGCTATTAATATTTACAAAATTAGTCCCGCCAGTGTACATGGTCGGAGGAGCAAAAATTTATACAAAACTAAGAATTTACATTAACAATTTCTCATATCAAATATGTGCGAAAGACTATTCTAAATCGACGGGGATACAAAATAATCCCTCTCGAAAGGGCTATAAAGAGGACTAGTGATTTTCTGCTTCTTCACTCGAAGTTGCGGCTTCAACGCCCGGCTCCGTCCGCCACAGTCTCCCCCCGGCGTAGATCTTCACAGCCTTCATTTCATCGGGAGGACGACGAGCCTTCTCACTGGGCGTCTGAAGATTCCTCCCTTAGTTCGCACCTCTACGCTCCGCACCACACCGTCCGGACCTCGGAATACGCGTTCGACTTCACCTCGGGGCCAGATATTCCGCGGTAGCGTCCCGTCCGCGATTATCACAATATCACCCGGTTTAACGTTACTTGATTTTCGCCTGACGTCACCGCGCGGTGTCAGGTAGGTACTCTCTGATCCATCGAGTCCAGAACATGTTGGCTAGGGCCTGAGCTGAGCGCCACGTTCGCCTGTCGGCCTTATCGCATTCTCCCACGTAGGGCAGTCCCACTGAAGTCCCCAGCAAGAAGTGATTTGGCGTCAACGCTTCTTGGTCTTCTGCTTCCACAGGTACATGAGTTAGTGGCCTCGCATTGACAGTGTGCTCAATCTCTGTCATTAGGGTAGCTAGTACTTCTTCTTTAGGCGCTCGTTCGGTGAGCGTCACCGAGAGTGCGTTTTTTACTGATTTGATCATCCTTTCCCAGGCTCCCCCTTGGTTCGGCGCTCCAGGATCGATATACCTCCACTCTATGCGTTTTGTGAGTGCGTAATCCTTGAGGGCAGGAAGCCATTCAGTGAAAGCCCTATTCAGCTCTATGTCAGTACCATGGAAATTCGTCCCGTTGTCGGACGCCATCAGGCAAGGCATTCCTCGACGTGCCGCCATTCGTCTTATCGCCATGATAGCCGAATCCACGTCTAGACTAGCGATTAACTCCACGTGTATCGCTCTAATCATTAGACAGGTGAACAGCATTCCCCATCTCTTTTCTCGTCGTCTGCCAATCGTCACCCACATAGGGCCGAAACAGTCAACTCCACAGCGTGAGAATGGTCTTGTATGCGTGTTCAAACGTATCTGAGGCAGATCGCCTTTTACCGGTTTCTCCGGGTTGGATCTTCTAGATTTGCATGATATGCATTCATGCAGCACAGCTCGTACATTGGGCCGTAGTCGCAGTATCCAATATCGCTGGCGGAGGTTATTCACGATCTGCTCTCTTCCCGCGTGACCGTGCGTCAGATGCTCTTGTCGGATTATCAGACGCGAGATTGGGTGGTTCCCATCCAAAATCGGTGGCCGTTTCATCCAAACGGATTATCTTATCACCGTCGGAAACGGGATCGAGCTTATAGAGACGGCTCGTGCGATCAACGTTCTGTCCCTTCGATAATCGTGTCAGTTCTTCGGCGAAACTATCTTCTTGAGACTGTCTAATCAGCAAGCACTCAGCCTGGCGTATATGCTTCAATCCAAGTCTCCTTGCACGTTTTCTGCACTTATCGATGAAGGCGAGGGCATGTGCTACTGTTCTGACTAGACGTTCGTAGGAGGAGAACGCTTTCTCGTACAAGTGTGTATTAGCGGCGAGCTCTTTTGGCGCACTTGCGCGGTTTTTCTCAGGTATCCCTCTTAGTAAATGGCTTTTGTTGCTATTCCAACTAGCCAACTCGAAACCCGCTTTGCTGTGTACTTCTTGCACCTCAAGCATTGTTTGCGCAGCTATTTCTTCATTGTCAAAGCTTTGTACCCAATCGTCCATGTAATGGCTACCGGTGATAGCGTAGTACGCAAGCGGATGTGAATCTTTGAAGTCCGTTGCGTTTTGATCTCCCACGCTATGAGCCAGAAAGGGTGAACTCCGTGCTCCAAAGATCATAGACGTCATCACATACTTCTGGGGCGGAGTGGAGCGGTCATCGCCTCGCCACAGGAAGTGTTGAGCTACTCTATCTTCGGGCCTTATCTTCACTTGAAGAAACATCTCGCGTATGTCAGCAGTAATAGCAACTGGCTTCATTCTGAAGCGGAACAATATACTGTGAAGTGACTGTAATAAGTCTGGTCCATCCAAAAGTTCATCGTTAAGACAAGTTCCGTTTGAACGCGCAGCCGCGTCAAACACTATTCGGACCTTTCCCGGTTTGTTGGGATTTGTGACAGCAAAGTGCGGTAGGTACCATAACCGTTTCTTCTTCAGATGGTCCTCATCACTCCTGGCCGCATACCCTTTCTCTAATAGCTGTGATACTTGCGCCGTGTATACAGCTTTGAATTCTGGCGATTTATCCATCTTGCGCTCTATGCCGTGTAACCTGCGCAAGGCCATATCATAGCTCGGTGGCATTACTGACTCATCGGTTGTCCAGGGTAATCCCACCTCAAAACAACCATTCTTTCGTTTAACCGTTCGCTTAAATATTTCTTTATGGCGTTCCTCTGTAGGGTTGGGTTTTCCTTTACGCGAGATCCCCAGAGCATCTATGTCGAAATGCGTTTTCACGAGTTCGTTCAGTTCATCATCTCTATCTGATTTATCTTGAAGTGTGCGCACGTGACATATAATTTCAGTGTCTTTCTCTATCGTTCTTAAAGGGGCGTTTCCATGTATTATCCAACCCAATTCTGTAAGCGAAGCGGCCGGTTGGTTTCGTTTGCCTGTTAGCAGTTTGCGTGTTACGATAAGGTGCCAGTTATCGGCGCCGATAAGTACGCGTGGTCTCACGTTTGAATAGCAGACGGCCTCCGGCTCGAGCTCTCGTAAGTGGGGTAGTTGAAGAAGCTCGGTTCCAACCGAATGATTTCCCAGAGTTAGATTATTTACCGTCCTGGCTTTTATTTGTTGAAAGCTCTCCTGGCTCCGTCCACGCACTTCAATCGTCACAGTCTGGCTTTCGGGTTCCCGCTGACTTGATGTGGCTCCTACGATATTCAGCGCTCTCACTGGCCCTCTCACTTTTAATAGTGAGGCGATTTCCTCATCGACCAGTGTTATCGTTGATCCTTCGTCAAGTAACGCGTGGGTGTTAAGTTCTCTCCCGTTTCGGCCTCGGATCGTGATTGGACAGACCTTCAACAATATTTGCAATGCTTCTTCAGGTACCCTTGCCGATGCTGTCAACGCAGACTCTTCGGTCTGAGCTGCTTCTTGGCCCTCCGTCGGGTGCAGCAACGCATGATGTGATTTGGTACATTCTTCAATTCCGCATTTTTTGCTCTTGCAGCGGAAACGTCTGTGTTTACTATTTAAACAACGGAAACAGATTCTTGCCTCTTTCGCCCACGACCATCGCTCATTCACGGTCATGGCAGTTAGTTTCCGGCACAGTGGCGTTTGGTGCTCACCGCCGCAACAGAGGCATTCATTCTTGGATTTTGCTATATCTTTTCCGGCAGTTGTAGCTAGAACGGTTCCGCGGGCTCGTTCATTCGCACGGCTCCGTTCTTCGGTGCGTTTTGCACTTCCCTCATTCGGTCGCGACGTATTTCCGCGCGCTGCGGCGGCCGAATATGCATGACGTACGGCGCGATCTGCTTCCCTCATAAGGAATCTGGATAGCGTCACGATCTCTGCTTCCCTCCGGTCTCCATATTCCTCGGCGTAGTCGCACCATCTTGTTTTCATGTGTGGGGTTAGTTTTTCTGTAACTTGCGCCAACATGGGGTTCTGCAGGTACCCTCTTTCATCCAGACTTGCGATTACTGTCACTATGTTTTGAAGCTTAATTGCGAAACCATTCAACTCTGTGACGGTCGTTCCTAAACGTGGCATTCTTCTAATGTCCTCAATTGCCTCATCTATTATCATTTCTGGACGTCCGTAAAATTGTTCTAGTGTGTTCATGATTACAGATGGATCAGTCGCCGTGAACAGTAGTGCTGACACTGTAGCTCGTGCTTCACCTCGCAGGGCCGCTCTGAGTCTGGCCAAGTTCTCTGCCGGTGAGAGTTTGAAAAGCTTCGTAGAGTCTCGCATAGCCGCTCTGAACGGTAGCCATTCTTTGGCTCCACCGCTGAAGATAGGTAGTTCTTGCATCTGTCTCGTCGGTGGTCTGTTCGATGCCATTCTTTCTAACGCTATCGTTAATCTATCGAATGCATTTTCACTTTGATGTTGTTCCGTCTGTCGTCTCGTTCGAGTTGTGAATTGGTCCGCTGTAGGCTGTATTGTAGGAATAAGTTCCTCTGAAGTCGTACGGATTCTGGTACCTGCTTCCGTTTCTATTGGGTTATTATAACCTCCCTGCTCCCCCCGTAAACGATGCTTCAGGAGCCAATCGTTCACGTGTCGCTCTGCAGTACCATCTTCATCTCTATTTACGCTAACTGCATCGGTTTCCTCACGTATCCCTGCGACTTCGGCGGCTAATCTTTTCTTGATAAGATCTGCTTAAATTTGAAGCTCTTTAAATATTAAACCTAAAGATTAAGCTTAAATATCAAAAGATTAGAATTTATCAAGTTTTATGACTTATTTAGAATTTGAATACATAATTAAAGTGAGCTAGACAGCTGAAATATTATAAATTAATTATTATGAACAAAATTCTTTAGAAAATAAAGATATCGTTTCGCTTATCTCAGAATTCAAGGATAGTGCTTAATTATCAGAAGGTATTGAAATATTTATGGTTTGCAGGGTGAATATTCTTGAAATCAGTTCCAATCTCGATCCTGATTACAAATTTCAAGCTCACTATATATAAGTTTCCCGATTTCTGTGAAATTTGACACAGAGGTATTTCGTTAAATGTCATAACATTAAAGACTGTTAGCGAAAGTCTGCAGTTAGCTCAATTGTCTAATGGTTTTATTTTTTTTAAATCCTTGATTGTAATTTAAAAAAAAATCTTGATTGTTATTTTCAAAATTTTCTTGTTTCTACTTTTTTTTAATAAAGGTTACATTATATCCAATATCTGACCCCTCAGATGTTCAAAGAGCGAGTCTGTCAGCTGGTCTACACAGATGGATGCATTTTTATGCTCGAATTCAGGGGGTTTTCGTGAAGGTATTGTTGTATAACGAGTATTATTTTCTACATAATATGTTGTATTATTTATGTCTTTAATACATGTATTTTCACTACATAGTATAAAATAAAGTAACTTTCTCTGTCCCTATGTCCCTATTTCCCTATGTCCCTTTGTATGCTTAAATCTTTAAAACTACGCAACGGATTTTGATGCGGTTTTTTTAATAGATAGAGTGATTCAAGAGGAAGGGTTATACGTATAATAAAGTCGTGCGAAGCTAGGGCGGGTCGCTAGTAATACATAATTCACTGATTTTAATGGTATATGAACGAATAATTCGCCGGTTGTAAAAAAACAATAGATAAAATGAAGAAAAACTATGGTGTGTTTTGTTTGTCCAGTAATGTGTCGTGTTAATATATGTTGACTGAGGTGATTCCTACGTTAAATATCATTAGGTGGTGCAAAATTATACAATTTAACATAAAACTAATTTGGGATTAGAATTGATATCGGGTATATTCAAGAGTTGGCTTCGCAATAAAATACAAATGTTATATGAAATTAACAGAAGGCCTGAAAGATTTATTGTTCCAGTTTTTGGAGATAGATTCAAAGTTAATTTATTGTCTTTTTTGTTTATCCCATCCCGAGATAAAAGTGATTTATGCTGTTCTGCGAAAAGCTGAGTTAGAATTGACTCGATAAAATGGCTATGTAAGCCAGCTTGCAAACTCTGTTCGTGAATACATAAAATGGGGGTTAACTTTTATCTCCCGATCTCGATCTCGATGCAGACATTTCCACGCACAGTTATGTATTCTTAACTCACACCGAAAAAATCACTGTAGGTACATAGTATTTATAATTTATATTAGCTATTCATCCGTTATCAGATTACGAAAATTATTTCTTCTCTATCCGGATAGACCTCTACCGGTAGAGGTACCAAATATATGGATAAAGACAAAACATCTATTATCGTAATCTATTACATAACCGATACTAAGAATTAAAATTGTTTTTCAATACATTTTGTTGATAGTTAAATCAGCGAAATAATCCTCCTTTGTAAATAAGTAATGCTGGACAATCTACATCAATAAAGTTTATGACAGTGACTAATGATCAACATACGAAACTGTAAGAAAGTCGAGAAACGAAATCCGTGAATCTAATGGTCCGTCCACATTTCCACCGATCCGTAAGGCTAAAGCTGGTTCAGATTGTCGAATCAGTCATTGCGAAGGTCATTTTCTAAATCTTGGCCAACATAATACAATGTGATTCTTCGAACCTTGATCAAAATAAATGTGCGGATACACGACACATATTTATCGGTAAAAATCGGGATAAAAAAAATTATATGTTATTTATCTCAAAAACAAAGCAGTTCTAATAATTTTTAAAATGAAGACTACTTCATCTGGTTTTTTCTTCGTTTCTTTTTGAGTAAATGGTGTATTTTATTCGAAGTAGTCTCATTTGAAAGCTAGGTAGTTTACCTAGCTAATAAAATAAATAAAAAATACAAATACGATACATAAGCGTAGTAAAAACAGTATTTTTTTAGAAATAAGACAAAAAAAAACGATTTTTATTTTATTTTTTCTCTGTAACTTTAAAACTGGGTAATTAAGGTGTACTTTTTTGCATGTTGTATTAAACTTCATAATTTATTCTACAAATCCTTCAAAAACTGGGGGTCTATCTCTTTCCGTTGTCATGTTATTCACCATTTAAATTAGGTACTTTCTGCCATTTAGATTAAATCAGTTGAGATTCCTGTTTATATCTGTACTTGTCTTGTGTTTAAAAAAAATACACATTATTTTTTTTTTATCTCGGTTTTTATCGATAAATATGTGTCGTGTATTCGCACATTTCGTTTGATCAAGGTTCGAAAAATCACATTGTATAATAATTATAATACATATAACAATGCTGGACTACCCACATAGCATCATCTAGCTGGAACTACCGCCTTGTTAATTTAAATAAAATTGTATATTTATATAAATTATTATATAAATTGCTGTAATATTTTAATGAATAATTCATATAATGTAATTAATTATAATTATTCTGCCATGTCATTTAAGAATAATGAATAAATTCTGTATTTCTGTAGCCACAAGCTAAATTATAATGGATTTATCTTAAAAAATTTGTAATCTTCTTATATCTGTTTTTAAGACTTCTTCATTCTGTTTCGTCCTCAGTACCTTTTTATAAAAAAAGCAATTCATCATTCATTCATCTTGAAAATGTTCAGAGTTTACAACTTTTTCAAGTGAATCGGTTTCGATTTAAAGTTGTTGCATTTTCATGTGGTCCCACAAACATTTGATCTAGATACGACTAGTGTTTTTTTAGTAAGCCTACAATATTGATAGATAACATTGACTTCGACTACATTGATGATATTTTCATTTTTTCTTTAAAGAATTCAGTCGATAAATATGAAAGAAATATTGAAACACGCTTAGCTATTATTTCTACGTATTCTAATTTGTTGTGCTTTAGGTTCAAAAACGCCACTTTCTAGATAATTTCAAATTTTGCAACTATTTATTTCACTGTTTTTTACAGAATATTTCAAAGGAAACCCATTTGAATTTGACACAGTCTCGAAGTACCTAAGCCTGTTTCGCGCGAGCTCGCAAAGTTCGGTTCCGGCCGAAACGCTGGGATTTAAGATTAACGTACAAGACTATTGCGATCGGTATCACGACTCATATCTTATGCTTTACAGGAGTGAGATAATAGGTTCAAAATACTTTACATAGAATGCATTGGTAAACTAAATCCTAATCCGTAGTTATTATCATTAGAAAGTTATTTAATAAATCAAGTTTTATTTAACAACTCTTGCATAAGAATATGTTCAGGTTCAGTAAATTAATTTTATTAACCATACAATAATAACTAATATTAAAATGTCACTTACTGTACTAAAATTCACTTGTTAAATCTTTTATATTTAATTGCTACTTGTATGCAGCTTAGGTTTAAGTAGCAATTAAATTTAAATTTAAACAGTAACATATTGATAACATGCGTATTAAAATATAATAACCATGTAAAATAAAAATAAAAACTAAGTTATACTGTACTGAAATTCACTTGTTAAATCTTTTATATTTAATTGCTACTTGTATGCAGCTTAGGTTTAAGTAGCAATTAAATTTAAATTTAAACAGTAACATATTGATAACATGCGTATTAAAATATAATAACCATGTAAAATAAAAATAAAAACTAAGTTATTATACAGACATTACTCCGAAATTTAATAATTTCGGAGTAATGTGTGTAAACTCTATTTTATACGTGAAAGAAGCAAATTGGTGTGATATGGATCGGAGTGACCCTGTATACTACTAAGGTGATTACGGTCCAGGCCTCTCGAATCTTAATTCGGTTAAGTAATTACCGAGGCATGCTTGCCGACTGCTGCCTGCCAAGGAACCCTTTGTCTTCCGCCGCCGTTTGTCTCAACTCCTGAAGCCTGGTCGTCACAGACGATTCACAGTTATTAGTTCGGTTTTTGTAACCTTATTCTTTTAGTTTTAGGTCTAATTTAGATGTATGCACAATCACCCTAAGGATGTGATAGTTGACTCATTTTAGGCTATTAATGCTGGACAACCCACACTGCATCATCTATGCTAATACTAGTCACAAGTTCAAACTTTTGAAATAACTTTAGGTGATGATGCTTTCTGTTCAAATTGTATTGACTGAAATTGTAAAAATGTATTGTCCGAGTAAAACATTTTTCGTATAAAACCGATGAAGAGGAACTTAACACTAAAATACCGAATAAAATATTTGAAATGCTTAAGTAATTAAATAAACTGAACTTAATATTTCTTCACTTACTCTACCAATCACAAACACACATAGTCCAAAAACATTTACCAATAACGCTGTATAGGTCTCCCCTTACACTGCATTTATAAATAATTGCGAAGCGCACACACAGCTTTAAAGACTCTCTTTGGCTGATTGTAACGTACGGTTCACAAAGTCCTTTGTAACATTGTACTCTTTCACTATTTTAACGAAAAATATTCACGAAACATTTCACAGAGAAGTGGATTTAGCTTTGTCCTGCTATAATAGTCTTTCTGTCCAGAAGTTGTACGTACAATTTGCGATGCATGTCAGAATGTAATCGTTTTTCTTTCTGTCCGCACTTGATGAACCACGTCGCCTGGTTTAGCGCCCTGCTTTCTGCTTACTGGTGCGCCGTCTGATTCCACCGTCTCGTTCTGCTTCGGTAGGATTCAGCCGGTCTTACAAAAATGAAACACTCTCGAAACACATGTATTCGTTTATTATGCAAACATTTGTACAAGGTTGAGTAAGTGAGTGATTAAAACCAAAACACGCTTCTGAAGTCTTCCAAGAACCCTGCGTTCTCGTCAGCGCGATCTAGCGCTGGGCCATTTTTACTAGCGACATCTAGTTATATTTTTTTGTCAACAGTTAAACGTTAGACATACCGCCCACCAAGGACAAACTGACCAAATTTGTCCTTTTATTATGATAAAGCCGCTAGTAACCGCCCACCATGAGCTCTCTAGATCGCGCTGAACATTAAGGATACATTATACTTTATATTTTTAAATACTACAATAGATAAGTTACAAGTTAAGTTACACCCTAAGTTACATGCTACGTTACACACTTAAGTTACAAGCTACGTTACACGTTAAGTTACACTCTACATTACACACTAAGTTACAAGCTACGTTACACGCTAAGTTACACCCTACGTTACACTAGGTTAGTTCCTTAAGTCAGACAATGCTGCACGATTATTTCGCTATAGGTAAAATACACAATTTTGAGGTAGGTCTTTTAATGACATTTGACTTAGTGCGAAGAGATACTACCCGAGTGATGTTGTCCGGTCCTGGATGTTTGGTGATCACTCGGCCAAGCAGCCAACGAGAAGGAGGTAACCCTTCTTCTTTTATTAAGACCAAGTCCCCTAGTTGCGGTTCAGGATTATGAAAAGACCACTTATATCTATGCAAAAGTGAAGTTAAATATTCGTTCGACCAACGTCGCCAAAAATCTTGGGTCATTTTTTGAGTAAGCTGCCAACGGCGTAAGCTTCCCATGTTAATATTTTCTAATGAATAGTCAGGCACAGAAATAAGCGGTTCCCCCACCAGAAAGTGACCAGGTGTAAGCGCTTCGTATCCTTCAGACTCCGTATCAACTCTTGACAACGGTCGTGAGTTAAGACATGCTTCTATCTGCACTAAGACCGTAGCTAATTCTTCGTACGTCAAGGTAGAGTCTCCAATGACGCGTTTTAAATGAAACTTCACGGACTTAACGCCTGCTTCCCATAAGCCGCCGAAGTTTGGAGAGAGAGGAGGAATGAAGTGCCATGTTGTTCCATTGCCTGCCAAACTTGCTGCGATCTCACTCTGTATTGTAGCTTGTTCTGCTGCAACCATTTTAGGCAACTGCCTAGATGCTCCAACAAACCCGGTACCGTTGTCGCTCCAAATATCAGAGCAAAATCCCCGTCGCGATACAAACCTCTTGAATGCTGCCAGAAATCCTTCAGTTGTCATGTCACTGACGACTTCGAGGTGCACGGCTTTCGTAGACATGCATACAAAGAGGCAGATGTACCCTTTATAGGAATGCTGCCCACGACCCTTGGATGTGCGGATGTTTATCGGCCCTGCATAGTCTAGGCCGCTGTGTTTAAACGCCCTCATTGGTTTCACGCGAGCAGCTGGTAATTGTCCCATGAGTTGATTTGATGTTGCTGCTGCGTAACGAGTGCACTTGACGCATTGCTTGACATATTTCCTAACGAGATCCTTTGCCCCAAAAATCCAGAATTTCAACCGTAAGTATGTCAACATCAGTTGAGGTCTTTGAGTACTTACGTAGGTTTTGAGGACTTTTTTTGGGTTGGCAACCCTATTAGCAACAGCTGTTCGCAAATGTTCCCTACGATTTTAATATAAAATAATTGTTTTTTCTTAATTCTAAAGTGCCCTTTCCGATTTAATCGCATATTTCTAACTTAATACAAGTTTAGAAATAAATATTAAGGATATTTGTTGTAAAATAAGTGTGTATTGGCCAACGGAAAACCGTAGTTTTTTTTCGGTTATAAGTTTTGCTGGTTTGTGTTTTAATGAGTGTTTTGTGCTTACCTACTAATAAATCCGATTTCACAAGTGAAGGAATACTATTTCCAATAAAGTTTACATCTTTATTTACGTAAGTACATTGGACTTCTTGAAAACATAACCTAGACATTGTGCAATCTGCCTTTTCTTATTTCAAGTTGTTTATTCAAAACTATCAACTAATTCAACATGATGACTCGTAAAGCCGACAAGTTGAACCAGGTTTTACTAGAATTAAAGTCGGCAAAGGGGCAGATTTCACAATTAGAAGCGGAAAGAGCTGAAAATGAAATGATTCTTCTAGAAGCTCTTGGTAATAACAAAAAGCTAAAAACCGAAATGTGTGCGCTGCATTCTGAGAACGCGTCTATTAGTGAGGAACGGGATAGGCTTCAGTTGATTATAGATAGGTTCGATGAAAAATGTGGCATTGAGTTTGACTCCGTCCTGCATAGAACTTCAGTCCTGGAGAAACAACTGTGTGACGCCCACCACCACATCACCCAGCTGGAGGAAGCAGCCGATAGCTCTGCCACCGCGAAAACTCAAAGTTTATTTGATGAGTTGATATCCGCTCAACCATCCCAGGGCCAAGTTTATGCTGCGGGCAGCAACTTACACACTATGCAAACCATTGATCTAACTAAAGATGACTCAGTGTGTAATGTGGAAGCTTGCAGCAAAAACAACACACACAACCTTATTAAAAATAAGTTTAGTAAAAATAAGTTTAAAAAATATATTAAAATAAGTAAGTTTATAGAAAAAACAAGAAAATTATTAAAAAACCAGAAACATGTAGTATCAAAACTCAAATACAAAAGAAAAGTTGTTGACAAATTAGAGCTCTATACAGCACAGCTTAATTACAATAAAACACAATATGAGGTAGAAATGCACGACCTGAGATGTAAACTTGGTCAGGCTGAGCACTCCCTAGGGCAATACATCAGCCTTTATGAGAGAACTACTGAACAAACAAGGGAACTCAATCTGGCCATGGATGCATTACTCAGAAGCCAGGTGAGTCTGGAGGGCAGAGTTCTGGAAGGTTGCGGCTGCTGTGATCCCGGCCCAGTCTGTGACCACTCAGGTACGGACAGCACCGTGTCAGCCGCATCCTATCTAGATCTCAGCACTTCATGCTCAGGTACAAAAACAATCATGTACTGCGATGAAATCGGAAAAAACATGGGCCAGTTCTTAAATAAGAGTATGGAACATCCTGTAATAAATAATTGCTTTCAAAACTCAACTCTGCATAGTATTATGCAGAAAATTGATAATGAAACTTTTGATAAACAATCAAACTTAATAATATGCATTGGTAATAGGGGTAATGTGAACAAATCAGACTTAATTAGATATGTGGACAAATTATGTTCATTAACTTTAAAAGAAATTGTAATGTTCACATTCCCCTACAGCGACAGCCTGCCACAAACTGAAAATAATCTTAGATATAAGCTAAATATGACGTTGCATACTATTTCATGCAACAACAGTAATGTACATGTGATTGATACTAACAGTATTGTTAGTAAGAAATATTTTTTGACTCAAGGTAATTACTACCTTTCTAATATTTATAAAAGACAGATAGCTAATTCGCTATCTTATTATTTTAAAACAACAGCCAAAAATTTGGCTATAAAAAATGCTTCTATTGAGCATAGCAATGATTTAAAAAACAAGACATTGGAAGTTATTCCAATTAATTTAAATTAGAATCAACGACAATAGAGGAAGTCTCTGGCCTTAAACAGTCAAATACTATTATTAACAATCACAAGAAAAAACAAAACTGTAAAATTAATGCAAAGTTTACCAACTTGGTGCACCAAAATATTCAAGGATTAAGAAGTAAGTTATTAGAATTGGAATTATACATGAACTCATTTGATATTGACATCATCTGCTTAACAGAACACTGGCTGAAAAGCTATGAGCTCATGTTTAACTTCTGTAACCACCAGCTTGGTAGTTCCTTTTGCAGAACACATGCTATTCGTGGAGGCTCTTTAATATTACTAAATAAACTAATTAAATTCAAAGAACGTAAGGACATAATATGCTTATCCGTTGAAAGCCACATTGAAGTAGCATGTGTTGAGTTGGAGCAAAGTATTGTAGTAAGCGTATACAGTCCACCATCAGCCTCTTTTGAATTATTTGAAAAAAATATGGATGAAATCTTATTTAAAATAACAAAATCAAATAAGAATGTTATGATATGTGGAGACTTTAATATTGATCTTCTAGAAGTGAACTCCCTCAGTACTAGATTAACTAATTTATTTAATTCTTATAATCTAAGGCCACTATTTATGGAACCAACTAGAATCACTGAAACCTCAGCAAAATGTATAGATAATATATTTGTTTGCCAAAATGATAAAATTGTTAGTAAAACTATAATAAGTAATTTAAAATCAGACCACTTAGGTCAACTAATTAAAATTAACTTTAAAATAAATAGTTATAATTGTAAAAAGAAAATAAATTACATACCAGTGACCACACATCGATTTGAAAAGTTAAAATTGGATTGGGAATCTAAACCAGGCCCTAATTACTCGGACAACAACCCAAATGAGTCATATAGTAGTTTTTTTAACAAATTCACATATGCCTTCAATTCAATATTTACACCCAGGTCGATTGTGGTCTCTGAAAAACTTAACTTTAGCGAGTGGGCAACAGTAGGTATACATAAAAGTAGACAAAAGTTGTATGAACTGTATAGTGAAAAACAATTCAATTTTAGCGAGGAGTTCAAAGAAAAAGTTAGAAATTACTCAAAAATGTTTCGTAAAGTTTGTCAAATAGCTAAGTCAAACTACATTAGCTCAAAAATAAGAAATAGTGAAAATGTAATAAAATCAACGTGGAAAATAATAAATAGTGAGACTGGAAAAGTTAGTACCCATATAAATGAATACAATTTAAAAATGAATGATTGCTTAGTCAAAAATGATGTTGAGGTAGCCCAAACATTTGAAAACTTTTTTACTAACATTCCAATCTCTACTACAAAAAGTCTGAACTCCTCTAAAGTAATCGCTGAGTATTTACTCACAGAGAATGTACCTAAATGCAAAAAGAAATTTAAGTTCAATCATGTTGATGAAAAAGATATTGTAAAGGTCTTTAAACTTTTAAACATTAAGAAAACTGCAGATCTCTGGGGCATTTCCGTCAAAATTATTAAACCTTTAATTGAAACAGTTGCACCAGATCTAGCTTTCATATTTAATGAATCTATTGATTGTGGCGTATTTCCTGATCTAATGAAACATAGTAAGATAACTCCATTGTTTAAATCGGGTAGTAGGTCTGACCCCACTAACTTTAGACCAATATCAGTACTGCCAACATTCAGCAAAGTTTTTGAAAAACTTATATTACATCAATTGCTTAAACATTTCAATGGCAATGACCTGCTACATTGTAAGCAATTCGGGTTTACACGAGGCAGGTCAACTACTGATGCCGGTGTAGAGTTGGTATCGCATATTTATGATGCTTGGGAGAAGTCGCAAGATGCTTTAGGCATTTTTTGCGACTTATCCAAAGCATTTGATTGTGTACATCATGAGACATTAATCAGGAAACTACATCACTATGGAATAAATGACACCTCTTTGGCTCTTCTTTCTTCTTACTTAAGTGACAGGATACAAAGAGTTGACATTAATGGGAAACGGTCCTCGGGGTCTGTAGTTACTATGGGTGTACCGCAGGGGTCTATCCTCGGTCCTTTCCTATTTTTAGTTTATATTAACGACTTGCCTAATCTTGTAAAGAATAATCATGAGATTGTATTGTTTGCTGATGACACTTCCTTAATTTTTAAAATGAAAAGACAAACTACAAATTTCGACGATGTGAATAATGCAATCTCAAAAGTTGTCCACTGGTTTAGCGTCAATAATCTTTTGCTAAACGAAACCAAAACAAAATGTATTAGATTTATTCTACCTAATGTAAAACAAGTTAAGGCTGATATAAACGTGAAAGGAGAAACGTTAGACATTGTAGAAAGTACTGTATTCTTAGGAATCACCCTAGATAGTAAGCTTCAATGGGGCCCACACATAGATAAGCTATCGAAAAGACTCAGTTCTGCAGCATATGCAGTCAAAAAAATCCGTCAACTCACAGACGTTGATACCTCTAGACTTGTTTATTTCAGCTACTTCCATAGTATTATGTCTTATGGTATACTACTGTGGGGGAACGCTGCAGATATTAACACCATATTTGTGCTGCAGAAGAGGGCCGTGCGTGCAATCTACAATATGGGTCCCAGAGAATCCCTTCGTTATAAATTCAAAGAAATAAACATAATGACAGTACCATGTCAATATATTTATGAAAACTTGCTGTACACTCATAAAAATATAAATCGGTTCCCTAAGAACAGCGATATACATAATGTAAATACTAGAAATAAGAATAAACTCGCTTTGCCCACAACTAGACTAAACAAAGTTAAGCTATCTTTCAAAGGGCAATGTATACGCTTCTACAACAAAACTCCAAGTGAGTTGCAAAAATTGTCAGTAAATAAATTCAAACAAATTGTCAAAACTATTCTCTGTAAAAAGGCTTACTATAAAATATCAGATTATTTAGAGGATAAAGATGTTTGGAACGAGTTTTGCTCCAACTCGGAAACTAACAACCTAAGTGAACAAAAATCAAAGTGAGCACTTTATTTTCTAGTTTTAATTAAAATTTGTAACATCAATTTTGTGACGTGTCCAAGAGTCCTGTAAGGTCTAAAGGAAATAAAGCACTTTGACTTTGACTTTGACTTTGGTCCCCCGTGCAGTGTCTTCGTGTGTGCGTCGCTTACTAGAAGATTTGTTAGATCGGCCTTTTTAGGTAATAAGATAGGGTGCTTCCTATCATCGCTCAAAGCTGACATTTCCAGCCGCCCTCCAACTCTTAAAATTTGCTTGTTGTCGATATATGGATTAAGCGCTTTGAAAGGACTCTTTAGCTTGATCATCTTCCCATCCCTACTTTTTGCTATTCTTTCTAATTCTTCCTCAAAGTTTTCTTGTTGACATTTTCTGATACACACTTCCAATGCTTCGTTTAGTTCTTGTGTAGTCAGAAACCCTTCTGCTTTGCTTTGCTTTCGTTGTTTCTGAGTCATAAATCTTCGACAGTATGCTATCACTCTAATCATTTTCCCTAAATTTGAGAACTTATCCCAAATTTCTAGCTTTGTTACTAAATGTATTTTGTGGACTGTATTTTCTTCTAAGTTTGTTTCTTCATCTTTCTTTCTATCATACTTTACTTCTTTTGCTTTCAGGATATCTGGACCATTCAACCACAACATGTTATCTAGAAGTTCAGATGGTTGCAGACCTCGTGAGGCTATATCTGCTGGATTTTGTTTCGTCGAGATATGTGACCACTGATGAGAGTCCAGCGTAGTCAAAATTTCAGACACCCGATTAGCCACGAACGTCTGCCAACGATTCGGATGACTATTCAGCCATGCTAGCACCACTGTAGAGTCCGTCCACGCATGAAGATTTCCCTTTTCTATTTTTAGCGTTTCAGAAACATCCAACAGTAACCTTGCCACGAGAACAGCTCCGCATAGTTCCAATCTCGGAATCGATACTTGCTTGATGGGTGCTACTTTCGTTTTCGCTGTTATTAGATTAACATGGACCTCACCATTCTCGTTGACAATACGTAAGTAAACGACGGCAGCATATGCTTGCTTTGAAGCGTCTGAAAACCCGTGAAGTTCGACGATCCTGTTCTCTGGTGAAGCCTGTATCCAACGAGGTATGCGCAAAGCAGATAAGGCAGGTAATTGGTTCCGGTAAGTCAGCCATTCCTTTAATATTATGCTTGGAACTTCTTCATCCCAATCTGTTCCTATTATCCAAAGCTTCTGAATGATAATCTTCGCAACTATTACTGTAGGCGCGGCCCAGCCTAATGGATCAAACAAACGTGCTATGTCTGATATAACTCTTCTTTTTGTTACAGGTTCCTTGAGCTGCGGGATTGTCACTGTGTATTGGAATGCATCGTCTCTCCGGTTCCAGGCAAGTCCCAGTAGCTTCATTATGTCATCGACTTTAAGTTTCAACCCATCTTCCTGTTTCGATCCCTGTCCAGCTTCCCTAATGCTTTCTAGAAATGATTCGTTATTGCTTGACCACTTTTGTAGCTTGAATCCCCCTTTCTCCAGAAGTGAATTCATCTCCACATAAAGTTCTTTTGCAGATTCTATATTTTGACACCCTGTTAGTAAATCATCCATATAAAAGTCTTGTTTGACTTTTTCAGCTGCTGTTGGATAATTCAATCCTTCATCGAGCGCCACTTGCTGGAGTGCTTTAACTGCCAAATATGGCGCAGATGCTGTGCCAAACGTTACTCTCAGCAAGCGGAACTCCTTTTGAATTTTCATGTTGACTTTTGCGAGTGAAGGAGTTTGTTGATGATCTTCTCGCCATATAATTCTTTGATAGTTTATATCTGAAGGAGCTACTTTGATTTGGCGATACATTTTTATTATATCGGCAGACAAGCAGATACGATGCAGCCTCCACCTCATTAGCAAGTGTCGCAGCTCCGGCTGTAATGTAGGTCCTACCATCATTTTGTCGTTTAGTGATGTGCCGTCATGACCTTTACAAGAAGCATCAAAAACTATTCTGACTTTTGTGGTTTCTTTATCTTCTCTGACCACTGCAAAATGAGGTAAGTATGACCCTTTGGTAACCAATACTTCGTCTTCTGGGATTTCCTCCATGTGCCCCAACTGTAAGTATTCTTCTAGCACCTCTTTATACTTTGCTTTTAGATGTACAGCTTTGTCCAGTTTTGCTTCTAAAAATGTTAGCCTTTTCTCAGCAATTCTCTTTGAATTACATGTTTTAATTTCAGGATCTTCATCTCTGAATGGCAACTTCACAATGTATCTTCCTTCTGGATCCCTGGTGGTGGTTTCTGCAAATAGCTTCTCACATTGCTTCTCCTCTTCGGTGAGTATTGATTTTTTGTTAGCATGTGTATCTGCTTCTAACTCCCAGAACTTCTTTAGTTGATTATCTTCTTGCCTACTGTCGTGGCACATTTGATGCAGTGTTATTAAATTCGTAGCTCTTTCTTGATTTGATCCTACAACTCCCGATAAAATCCATCCTAACGTTGTATTTTGAGCTAGTAACGATCCCTCTTTCTTTACTCCTTCTTTCATTACTTGTCCCATCACTTCCGCTCCTAAGAGCAGGTCTATTTTGCTTGGTAAGTAATATTCAGGATCAGCTAATGGTAGAACTGATACCCAACCTGTTGACACTGTTTTCTTGCTTGGAAGTAGCGTGGTTATTGACTTTAAGACGAACACGTCCAGTGTCATCTTGAAATCCTGAAAACCTTTACGCATTGACATGATGTTGAGCTGAACCATTGACTTGGAGGCCAATGTTTGATTGCCTCCTACACCTGATACTATTGTTTTGACCGGTGTTCGTTTAAGACGCAAGAGTTGAGCAGTTGCTTCTGTAATAAACGATGCCTGCGATCCTTGGTCCAACAGCGCTCTAACAGTTCGCGTATCTCCATTCTCAGTTTGTGCTTTCACGAGAGCCGTAGCCAAGAGTACCTGACCAGAAATTGATGCATTTTTTGACGCAAAGCAAACGACGGGTGCCTCACCTGAACTACTTTCTTTAGGTGGATCGCTTTCCACTGACTTTGACTCTATGGAGACATCTCCCGTGAGATGCAGTAAGGTATGGTGACGTCTATGACATACGCGACAGTTAATCCTACATCGGCAGTGATTGGCCGAGTGGCCATGACCTAAACAATTGTAGCAAAGACGATTTTGTTCGACGAACACCCTACGGGCAGATACCTCTTCGTGTGCAAATTTCTCACAATGTACTAACTTATGCTCTTCTTTACAGAACTTGCAAGAGCCAGAAGAGCTTTGGTCCTGCGACGCATGAAGGGACTTTACAGAATTCTTTGACTTGTTGGAGCTGGTACCTGTACCGACGAACTCTAAAGCCCTAAACCTTTTAGTTAAAAATTCTTGAAATTCTTTGAATGAGGGTAGTTCCTCTTCTTTATAATCAGCGCTTTGGAGCTCCCATTGCTTCCTGGTTTCAGGATCCAACTTCAACGAAGTCATATAAATGACGATTTTGTTCGACGAACACCCTACGGGCAGATACCTCTTCGTGTGCAAATTTCTCACAATGTACTAACTTATGCTCTTCTTTACAGAACTTGCAAGAGCCAGAAGAGCTTTGGTCCTGCGACGCATGAAGGGACTTTACAGAATTCTTTGACTTGTTGGAGCTGGTACCTGTACCGACGAACTCTAAAGCCCTAAACCTTTTAGTTAAAAATTCTTGAAATTCTTTGAATGAGGGTAGTTCCTCTTCTTTATAATCAGCGCTTTGGAGCTCCCATTGCTTCCTGGTTTCAGGATCCAACTTCAACGAAGTCATATAAATGACGATAAGATCCCAAGTGGACACGTCTACTCCTTGATTAGCTAGGGATCCCAAACATTCAGTTGTGTTGTCTAAAATTTCTTTTAAAAAGCTTGCTGACTCTGAATTACTACTTTTCTGACTAAAAAGTCTGTTTAGAATTGTGTTACATAGAAATCTTTTATTATTGTACCTTTCCGTCAGAGTAGCCCAACAACGATCATAATTATCGGCAGATATGCTGATGTGTCTAACCAATTGTTCAGCTTCACCTCCTAGTAATCCCTTTAGATATTGCAATTTAACTACTTTATCAAGTTTAGTATCGTGCACTAGAGATCTAAATAGGTCACGGAAGGTGTTCCATTCTTGATACTGTCCGTTAAATTTTGGTATTACAATTTTCGGTAATTTAGCTACGTTATTGATTAAGCTTTGTGTACAATCTTGGGTTGGTGTAGCTGAACGCTCCAAATCCCTAGGCATTGACATCTTTAACAAACATTTATATTCTGTGTAGGTATCGGAAGCAGTCTCCCAAAGATCCTTTTTCCAATACGGTGTTTCTTTTAGTTCTTCGATTTTTGCCGATTTACAAAGGTTAGTATGCGTTTCAGAGAACAACTCCCACAACTTTTCTAATGTTTCAAGCTTCGTCTGTACATAGTCTAAAGTTAGACGTGGTTTTGGAGTTTTCTTAAAGTTAATGAGCCCTTTGTTTATTTTTGTAAAGGTATCTTCTTGTAAAAACAAGATTTGGTTCATTTCTGACATTAAACAATTAGTTTAGTCCGAATCAATAAAAAATTCTAAGTCCAAGATTTCAAGTTGAAGTTAAATCGCAAAATTTTACAAGTCTTTTAAGTTTTACTAAATCAATTAAAAATTGGGCATAGGTTCCCCGTCGGTACGTTTTTCTTAAAATTATTCTAAGTCTAAAGTTAATTTTACCAAAAGTTTAAGTTAATATTTTTCAAAAAAGATTCTAAGTTCAAAAAATTCAAAACACTTACAGTTCATATTCACTTATCCAAGTCACTTCGATCCTTCTTCGCGTCACTGGCTCGGCACGGATCTTGAACTTCGACGAAGGCTGGCCTGTGCTGCCCGCTGCTCGGCTGTCCCCGCTGTCCACTGCTCGGCTGTCCCCGCTGTCCACTGCTCGGCTGTTCCCGCTGTCCGCTGCTCGGCTGTTCCCGCTGGCTGCAACCGTTCCCTCCTGAACGTATTGCGTGATCATGCGCCCAGTCCCTTGGTTGAACTGAGGGCCCCTGCCACCGATGTTGGTCCCTGGCACACCGCTCCCCGATGTGGGCACTGAATGCTGCACGGCGCTGGTGGTATAGTCCGGCTCGAAGGCCAAAAAATGATGAACCACGTCGCCTGGTTTAGCGCCCTGCTTTCTGCTTACTGGTGCGCCGTCTGATTCCACCGTCTCGTTCTGCTTCGGTAGGATTCAGCCGGTCTTACAAAAATGAAACACTCTCGAAACCAGTGCTTCCAGATCCCAAAAGTAAAATTACAGTGTTTCCAGTAAAAAAATACAGCAGTTTCTAAAAATAATGCAGTAGATTTCAAAATCGATTACAGTAAAATTACAGTATTTTTTGTTTAAATATTGACGGAAAAATAAGCTGCTTCCTATGATTAAGTCATTAAAGTCAAAGTCATTAGGGTAAGGACCAAAATTTTTGCATGTTCGCACAACGGAAACGGAGCAAATGTAGCACAACAGAATTTGTTAAGGTTAGTGTACATGGGTCTAGAAATGATCACACTGGTATAGATTATTTATATTCTTATTATTTCTTAACCATTGAAAAATATATAAAGGTTTAGAAAAATATAGCAAATACAAATATATTATACATTAATTTTATAACACGTATTATAAGAGCTAAACCTGATTGAGAGTTAAAATCGTTAAGTAATGTTGTATACCTATCTTTACAAATTTCCATTGTAACACGTCACACAATTTCGTGACATTCGTCGCATACAGGAAAAAAAAACCACATGACACAGCATTCAAAAATTCATACTGAAGAAATTAAACACCTTTATGAATACACATCAGAACTATTCAATAGTAGACAAAATAAGCTACTAGAATTAATAGTAAAAAGTAAGAAAAGTTGACGCAAAACACTTTAAAAGTCTTACAGAAAATCCAAATTTATAATGGTACACATGCACCTTCAACACGTTTTTGCAAATGAGCGAAAAACAACGTGGCGGAATAGGCCTGAATTTAGTCACAACTTAGATGACGGTGTAGCCTTTGCAACAAAACATTTTTTGTTATCCTATCTTGCCATGTTTTCGATTTATGCTGTCGCACAACTGAGTGACACAACGGAACGAAATTTGGGACACGCTTTTAGATTAATATTATAAATTAACTATAAAGTTTAACGAGACCGTAATAATAAAAACGTGAAGATAAATTCATGGTGAATATAAATAAATCAAAAAGTCTTTATAAAGTTTTTTAGTTTTAGAATAAAATTGCAAAAACCTGGAGGAGTCGGATATGTGCCATTCACATTTTGTATGAAAAATGAAAATGGATTCAGTATCCTTATTTACATAAAATTAATTTTACAAAAACCTAGTGAAAGAAATTTAGATATGAATAAAGCACAGGGTGCAAAATAAATTCAGCTATAATAATCAAGTATTAATATTCACATAAGTTAACAATTTTTTTTTATATGTTGATTTGAAAGTAATGTGCCATCGTACTCACGCAAAAAGTGCAAAAATTTTGGTCCTTACCCATTAACATATATTTCGATATAAAAAACATTACTTACTTTTTCCAGAACCATTTGCTCATGATTTATCAATATTTATCTACGACCGATGTGGCGCGGTGGGCGAAGTTTCGCCTGCGACGCAGGAGGTTGCGGGTTCGATTCCCGCATCGAAAAAAAAAATTCCCAGCATCGCTACACTTTCCTCACTGCTTGAGCTCATTTTTACAGTAATCTCGCTATAAGTTTTTAGTTAAGAGTTTATCATCACTGCATACTACCATGGCAAAACAAGTTTATGAATAAATAGACGAAAAATGCAATGTTCCTTTGTAAGACAGAGACGGCTACTATTGATAGTTGCGTCCCAGAGTGCTCTACGATAGTTCCGTATGGCCAGGGAATTCCCCGCAACTTTATTATAAGCAGACCTACTATAAATTGGTCTATGGGTGTAGATTAGCTGCGTTTCGTTTTACGTATTAGAATGATAAAGTTATAAGAAAATTAAATACAGTATATTCCATACACTGTATTTTATCATTACAGTATACAGTAGACAAGTCTAAAATACAGTAAATCTACTGTAATTACAGTGAATCTGGAAGCACTGCTCGAAACACATGTATTCGTTTATTATGCAAACATTTGTACAAGGTTGAGTAAGTGAGTGATTAAAACCAAAACACGCTTCTGAAGTCTTCCAAGAACCCTGCGTTCTCGTCAGCGCGATCTAGCGCTGGGCCATTTTTACTAGCGACATCTAGTTATATTTTTTTGTCAACAGTTAAACGTTAGACAGCACTCATGGCCCCTAGGTTATTATATTCAGACATTGCAATATCGACTGTCGATTCCTCTTACTCAGACTTTCCACCATTGGGTTTTGATCCTAAAAGCCAATGCATAGGGAATATAATGCTTTATAATCGACGTCATTTTTTGAGCTATGAAATGCATTGTCTTGTTATTACAAAGGCTATCTCGTTATAGCAATACAAATCCTTCAACGTATACAATAACATCTGGATTTGATTGACATATCGTCGATGAAATAGTAAATTAACCAATCTGCAAATGCCAAACTTTTCAGTACTGCAAAATGAAAACAAAATCAAAGACTGTAAATCAGGTTTTATAGGTAACGTCTCAATTTTGAAAACTCTTTGATGAAAAACTATATATTTTATTTAGATAATTTTAGAATAATAATATTTATAGTTTTTAGGGAATTAAAGCAGTTTGGCATATTTACCATCGTAGGAATAAATTGGAAAAAAACTATTTTTATGTGTACAAATAGCCAAAGTGGCAGATTAGTCAATTGACATTGGTGAAATATACGGTTTATTAGGTTATACTCAAATTTATTATAAACTAGACTAAATTTTCTTCGATATAAAGTTTATTTTATTTATTTGCTTATCTGCCCTCATAATGAAGAAGGGCACAACTAACAAATTGTAAAAGTCGAGATAAATGGGTTTAAAGTTTTTCGATGTTTTTCTGACATAATATTCTTTTTATAATTAATTTATAAAATATTTTAATGCAATTAGTTGCATATACATAAGATCTCCCTCAGCATAGTTTTATTATTCATTTATCTTATCCCATTATTTTTAAAATCGTGGTTTTTCCTTTTAACTTAGTACAAAAAATAAAATTATTATTAATTATCTATACTTATAATAAAACTGTAACAGGTCCAATTCTGTACATTGAAGATATTTTGAAAATTTTTTTTGGAGGGCACTCTATTATCGATACTCAAGCCAAAACTGTCATTTTTTTTATTCATGTCTGTCTGTCTGTCTGTCTGTATCGTAAACGCGCATCACGCCGAAACTACTTGATGGATTGAAATGAAACTCGGCATGATTATAGGTCATACTACGAGGAAGGACATAGGATACTTTTTATCCCGGAATTCAGTAAGGTTCTCATGGGAGAGGGTATGAAAGTAAAATTCCTTTACCGCGCATCACGCCGAAACTGCTGAATGAATTGGAATGAAACTCAGGACGATTTGAGTTCATAGTACAAGGAAGGACATGGGATACTTTTTATCCCGAAATTTAGTAAGGTTCCCCTGGGAGAGAGGGTGGAACAAAAATTCTTTAACCACGCATCACGACGGAATTGAATGAATTCGAATGGAACTCGGGACGATTGGACATGGGATACATTTTATCCCGGAATTCAGTTTGGTTCCCCTGGGCTATACGGGTTTTCAAAAATTTCTCACAACATCTGAACGACGCGTGTGTACGCGTCGTTCAGATGTTGTGAGAAATTTTTGAAAACCCGTATAGCCCAGGGGAACCAAACTGAATTGAACTGATATACGCGAAAGTTTGTAAGTATGAATGGATAGATGGATGGATGTTTGTTACTCTTTCACGCAAAAACTGCTGAACGGATCTGGATGAAATGGCACAGAGATAGATTATAAGCTGGAATAAGAAATAGGCTTTATTTTATCTCGAAAATCCCACGGGAAAGGGAATTACGCAAGTAAAATCGCGAGTACTCCAAATACTAATCATGCGCAGACGAAGTCGCGGGTACCAGCTAGTATTATATAAAATTATAAGTATAAATTTTACATCAAAAGGTCACAACTAGCCAATTGCGACTTTTTAATGTAATACTGTTTTATATATTACAATAAAAGGTCACATTCTACGCCAGTTGTGTCTTTCTTATGTAATTTCATAACAGCTTATTTTGGAAATTATTTTACTATGGTATTGACATGGATCAATGAGCTACCTTTAGACTGTTTGCAACCGTCTGCAGTTAGCTCAATGGTTTCAATTGTAAACACTAGTTGTAATTTTTCTATTCCTTGCTTGTAATTTTCGTTTTTACGATGAGGTAAAATTACATATTGTTATTATATTCAAAAATATTTCAATTACCTACCCAGGAAATTATTTTTTTATACAAATGAAACGAAAATAATATACCCAATGAAAAAACATTTATTAAATCAATTAAAAAGTCCTTCTTTGTTTGCATATTTAAAGAGATCACAATCATACTTACTAATTATTACCTAATCATCCTTCTCGCACAGTTGTAATTATTATTAATCAAGGTGAAATAGTTATATGGCACACAAAAATAATTGAGATCACAACAAATAATTATGATAGACTATGTTAAGTTTATAATAAAATTGTACCAGAAACTTTATATACCTAGTTTTAGCTAGCATTCCTTTTTGATAACAAAATAACTTCCATTTGTTAAAACTTTAAGGAACTCTTATTACACAGTTATTGATATAGGTACCTAAAAGGAATGCTAGCTCTTATAATAGATTTAATTTTATTATAAACTTAACATAGTCTATCATTGTTATTTGTTTTGATCTCAATTAATGTTAACTGCCATCTAACTTTTTAACATTAATTAATAATAATTACAACTGTATGAGAAGGATGATTAGGTAAATAATTAAGTCAGAATAATGGAGGGGCCAAATGATGTGATCTCTTTATATGCAAAGAGTTAGAATGTTAACTTGTTGATTGATTTAATTAATGTTTCTTTATTCTATTATTTTCATAAATAATATTTGTGAAAAAAATCTTCTATTTATGTAAGTGTAATAATTGATCTCTATAACTTTTAGATTTGAAGGAACTTAAATTACACAGTTAAAGAGATCAATTATTACACTTACATAAATAGAAGATTTTTTTCACAAATATTATTTATGAACGAAATATAGAATATGAACGGAAGATTATAAAATTAATCAACGTTGGTTTAGAATGTCTCTCTATTTATTGCAACAATGGTGTCGATTCTGTTGTTTTAGGAATCCTAACTAAAATCTTAAAATTTCTTAGTTAGATTGACTTAAAATTTATGGTATTCTGTTTTAGCTAGGTCTAAAACAAGAGAATTGACACCAATATTCGTTTATGAGTTTGAGTGAGGTCAGCAGAATAATCATTAACTGCTAAAGTCTCCCAAAAAACTCTTCTATTAGAAGGCATGACAGGACCGAGCTTTGCCAAAATAGCAGACTTTCTTATTGATGTCACACCTCTCTGAATCAACTTTTGTCGTGGTGGCGTAATGCAATTTTTTATATTCCAGTGTTGCCACAAGGCTTCCTGAGACACCTTCATGCCATACAGCAAAGGTTTTACCAGTCTCGTGCATCTTTTTATCTCCTATAGGAACAAAACTCTGGTTGAACACGATGATTCTGGGACAAAACATCACAGTTTTGAATTCTTTCCATTTTTTTCCATACGAGGTAACATAATTACCTCTTAAATAAGCCTTTTTTATTTAGCAAAACAAAAATAATAACATAAGGTGAAAGCCATATCTATGCATTTGTGTTCTTTTAACTTAATCATTGTAATATGTGCCTTTTTGAGTTAAAAAATATGAATTTGGATGTTACTTGTGCCTTTAAGGCTTTTCGTAACTCTTTGCTTATTAAGGACTAGCGGCCCGTCCCGGCTTCGCACGGGCATTAAACATTACATTTAGATTTGTTAATTTTAACACATTCATAATTTTATATAAATGGGTTTAGTTCTGAAAAGAACTTTTTAAATCGGTTTAGTTACTTACTAAACGAATTATTATCAAGCGTAAATTCCGCACACGTCCATCACGTAGGGAGCTGACCGCGCGAGTAAGCCGCGCGGCAAGTTTATTTCGTGATCTTAACCCCCCTCCCGTACCCCTGCCCGAGTGACGCCCTACAACGCATAGCTAGCCGAATACAGTTTATTTTTTAATTTTTTTTTAACTCGTGATATCTTTTGAATGGACTGTCAGAATCGAATAATTCAAAAAGTAATATAAAGATATTGAAGCAGTCTTAAATAATACATCATTTATTTTGATAAGGGTTAATACCAAGGTACAAATAAAGAGCTTTTTGTAGCGGTGGTATTTTAATTTCTTTTTTTCAATAAAAAAACGCTTATTGTGACATGACTGTAATAGTTAGAGATATGCTGCCGCTGATTTTTTGTAGATAATGGTGTGTTCTAAAAAAATGTAGTATATCATTTTGTTCTATCATCAATAGTTTTCGCAGCGCACGCGATGTAAGGTAGTTTTTTGATATTTTTTTCACACCTTGGATTACGTTATCGTAATTTTAGTAAGGATGCCTATTTTTTTTGAAAATGAAATATAGCCTATGTCACTCAGAAATGATGTAGCTTTCCAACAGTGAAAGAATTTTTCAAATCTGCCAAGTAGTTTCGGAGCCTATTCAATTCATACAAACAAACAAACAAACAAAAAATCAAACCTTTCCTCTTTATAATATTTGTATAGATAGATTTTTCTTTTAAATTCAGGCAGATGCGCCTTTTTTTCCTGATTCCGAATGTGTATCTAACTCAAATCTGAAAAAAATGTTAGATGTGCCCTTTTTCGTTACAAGGGCAGTTATGGTATAAACATTTTTATTGTTTTATGAGTAAGTACTTAAATTAGAAAATTTGGGTGAATACCAATAAAACAATTAAAATAATTTGACCACAAATATTAATTTATACTTTAAAAAAATCTTACTTTTTAAACTAATAAAATCTATAAATAAATAACTTTAAATCGTCACAACACTTTTCCACAATGGTCAAGTGTTCAATCTACCACTTAGGCTACTACAGTATTGTGGAAATAGACATTTCGCTTGCTTTGTAACCAAGGCAAAGACTCGAATCAGAACAATTAGGATAGTATACCTTTGTAGAATGTTACTCTTCACTACATTTTTAATGAAGGTAAAGTATACAATATACCACTTTGGTTTATTGAAAATTGTGGCAATTGCGAAAAAAAGGTATTTTTGTATGGGTAAACTGAACAAATAGCACATAGAAAAGTTTACTATTGTGGGAACGTAATTTTATACAGATATGGAAAAAGAATAATGACAATTATCTTCAAATGACAATAGCTACAGATCACATATTTTACCACAGTCAAGATTATAATGGCAACATAGCAATGCCATAATAAAGTCAAAATGGCCAAAATGACAGTTTGGCTACTTTACCTTTGTTACGACGATATTATCTGTCGATATCGTTTCAAACATACCATTTCTCGGCTACGGAGTGAATGCATTGCTAATTTGGGTTATCTATATATGTATATAAAAGAAAGTCGTGTTTGTTACAACACTTATAACTCGAGAACGGCTGGACCTATTTTTATGATTTTTGTGTTTTTGGATTTGTCTTCGTCGGGAATAGCATATTATGTATAAAAATATGATATTTGACAAATAAATAAATTTCCCCGCGGGCGACGCTGCGGGGCGCAGCTAGTTTCATATATAAAAACCGACCAAGAGCGATTCGATATTGCACATGAAGTGTTCTGAGCGTATATATCGTACAAGATTAGATTAGTTTTAATTACTAATAATTAATGAATACTCTAGTAGTAGTACTTTTATCACGCCTGTACTTACTACCTTTTATTTTATTTTCGTTATTTGTTGTAAAAGCGGCATTAGGCACTCATAACTTGACGGTCCACAAATTAGGGTTCATTAGAGGTTCATACAGACGGACTCACAGACACTAGAAGCTTTGTAATAGGGTCTCGTTTTCTCCCTTCGGATACGGAACCCTATAAAACCATTCGCGGTTTCAGCGCACGTTTTAAATAATACAGTGTTTATCTCAAAATGCGGCCGAAGCTTTTCGATTTGGCTCGGAAATATCTTTTTGGCGCTGCTTTTTGTTACACTATTGTCTGTGTATTTCATATTCGGGTTGTTACTTCACCGTTAATATTTCCGTCGATGAATATTACCAGTATTAGGAAATCGCTTTCAAAGCAGAAGTAGACTCATCAAATTATGGTTTTGTCCAAAATCCCAATGATGATAACTCATCAGTCTTAAAATAGAAAAGAGTTAAGAAAGTCTAAGACTTTCATTTTCTAACTTTTTTCTATTTTAAGCGACTCACTCGAACTCGAACGAACATTAAAAAAATATAATATACGAGTATGTATATACTTTTCTTTAATATTATAGGAAGTACCTGCCTTCTTTTCCTTTATGAACTCAAGAGGCGCATATATAGCCGGCGCAATTGTTCTCCTTGGAGTTTAGACCCTAGGTCCGTAAAATAAAGAGGCTCACCGGGTTTTACAAATAATACTTAAGTGTCTCGTCAATTCGAAGCATGACTCGAGAACAGGGCGCCGACCCGCTTTCTTTGAAACGAAGTTTCGCAACCGAACGAATTTTAAACGAAGTTTCGGTGATGAACCTACTCTCTATCATCTTCGGTTATGCACACAAAGTTCGGATTCATAGACAATTTTCGTGAATGAATTTGAACGAATGATATGTGTAGGTTTTTATCATGTCAATTACGGATTATTCTTAAATGCAAAATAAACAAAATATTTCGCTTTGTTTTTAAGTTTTACACCTATTATGTAGTTCAATAACTATTTTCTGTTCTATCTAAGCAAAACATGTCGCTTGTTTGCAACAAGGACGACATTACTCAAAAAACACGATTTTCGAGTTAAGTATACAGCTAAGTTCAGAAAAAAATCTAGTTTTTCCTGCAAAACGACATTTCTCTAAGGGTTATGGTTATAGTAGGACAGAAGATATGACATTATTGCGCTATCTCATTTTGTGTATATGTTTTGCGGCAAGAAGGTCATTACTCAGCAGAGGTGCAATTGTGTTCGCGATAAGTTCGACATATTTCTGGTTTTGACGTTCTACGTGAGAAGGTTAGTTTTATATTTATAAATTTGTTTCTATAATAATTTATCTAAATAAAATGTGTCTTTTTTGAATCAAAATATTCATTAATTATTTGAGTACTTATTTTGTGATATGTCAGTTTAGCAGAAAAAAGTAGGAACAGTAAAAGAATTACTATAAAATATGACGATATTGACTGTAAAAAAAGAACAAATTAATGATTTAAGTTAAAAATTTAGTCAAAAAATGACAATAATTCAGAAACTTTGAAGGTTATTTTTGTATTAATTTAAAATTATCTGTATTTAAAACGTTTTATGTATACTAAAATATACATTCAGTGACCAATTATAAGATTTAATTAATTTTTGCAGACGATTCGTTACAATGACGTTGTCAGGGAGTTCAAGGAGCAAAAAAAATATTGACTCCAATCGACCAAAGCTGGAATAAAGAACCCGATCAGGAGTTTTAATTGGATAAAAGTTGTTTGTACTGCCTATTAACTACCTTAATAATACTACTGATAATAATAGTTTTTGATTAAGGAAATTATTTGTTATTGTATTTTACTTTTCTAGATTGTGAAAGACAGCAAATCTAGGCTCCATCTGAGTTTGATATTCCTACCTATTCAGGTGCCACCCAATTCCTATGAGTTACCACCAGAGTTTGAAAGATCTCAAGGACCGTCTGCACCTCAGCTTGATAGATTTGAGCTTTGTTTGAAAGACCTTTTCAAGAACCATCAGATGGTTTAGATTCCAGCAGTTCTTCCTATGTCCTATTTCGTCATCTGATTTTTTCAATACTATATTTTGTGTAGGTACCCACATTTTTATTTTTGTTACTTGTTTTTAAGTTCTATTTTTATCCCTAGTGTTAAACTGAATAGTTTTTTTAGACAGTGACGACTCAGAGATCCTCTTTACACACTGCCAGAACCACATCTCTTAGACAACATTTTGCGGACTTATCTGATGTAGAAATCGAAGATTTGCCTTACAACGATGAACATTTTAACCAAAATTTAGCTGAAAATACAGAAAATGTACCTTTAGTACAATCAACATCACAAAAGAATAGAGACGCAACCTTTTTACCAACGATTCCACTAGTAAAAGTTGGAAGGAAACGCAAACGGAATGAAAGATCTAAAATTTGAAAAAAACAAGCCTCGTACTATGTATGTATTACAAGACATCTTATTCCGAAGAAGAATTAAAGAGAGCTGTTCTTATAAAAAGAAAAGAATGATTGAAGTAGATGTCAAAAAAAGGCATATCAAAGAAAACCCGGTGGAACGGAGAAATAAGGCTGATTTGTTGGATTTAAATACTGAATAAAAATTTAATACCAAGGTTCTATGCCCCATTTTATAATGCTTCGTAAGAACGGACTTTGCGAGAAGCACTGACTTATGTTATGTTGATTGCAAACTTTGTGTTTATAATTTTTTTTTCTAATTTTGTTATAAGGTTAATTTTGTTATAGGTTGACTATAGTATGATTCATCTAAGTAACTTATGAAAAGTTTAAAAGCTAATTTCGTTGGAAATGTAATGAAGACTGATTTGTAGCTTAGCTAATAGTGTTGATTTTTCTAGTTTTAGCTAACTTTTTGAATGACCGAAAGAGATATTGTATTTAGATGTGTCTATGTTTCGGTTAATTTAGTGGTGAATTCTATTAAAAGATTTTTCTATAATGTTACTTTTTGTTTTATTAAATAAATTAATAACTAAAATTTAAACTACATATTGAAGATAATGTCCTAAGTCAAAATAATACTAAAAAATTATTTAGTTTTTCTGTAAAAATGACACATTTTCTACCCTATTCGATAAAATTACAGCTAAGATTTTAGCAGAGAATCTTACATAATGTTTGCTGATATATTTAAAAAGGTATTGAATCAGGCATTATTTCATTCTAAGGAAATTTCTTTCAAAGAGCCATAATTAACGAACTATAATTTTTCAAACTTTAAAAATGCTCTCCTGAAAAATCGTGTTTTTTGAGTTGTGTCATCCTTATCGCAAACAAGCGATGTAATTAAACAACTACAATTTGACCAATTTCTACTTTTGACGTAATTTACCCAAGGCACTATAAAGAACTCGTTATAATGCGACTAATTTTAGGAGTACAATTCATACACAATTGGGTAGTAAAATAAGCCAACCAAACATATCCGTATAATTAATTTAGGTACATATTTGTTGTGGTCCATTGCAACATGTTATGTTTACATTATTTGTTTCGATAAAAACAAAGTTTGTTACTATAAATTATGTTTCTCAAGTGTTGTGATATCAAAAGTGCTTTTTTTATCGAAAATGTGAAACACATTCCATAGGAATATTTCAAGTAGCAGTGTATTTGCTTCTCGATAAGTTGTTTGTGCTGGATTAGGTATAAAACTTTGTAAGTCTTATTATATAGTTTTATTAAATAGGTCTCTCCTTTGGAGGTTGTAGAGGTAGCATCTCCTGCCACAACTCTTGAAATAATTTCTTACTCAGTCTGTAATTCCCTAAATCAGACTTCCCTACAAAGTCTAAGTCTGTAATATGATTGATATTGAATTGATAGCGCAGGCTGCGACGGTTTCTTTTACGCTCCAAACGTTCATCACGAAGAGCAGGTACAACTAAAAGTAATCTTCCATTCATTTCAGTCAATTTTCTTGATAAAATCAGAAAAACGAAAATCAAAAGGTAACACTTTTGGTTTCGTCGATTTGAGGTTAAAACTCCTCAGACTTCCCTACAAAGTCTAAGTCTGTAATATGATTGATATTGAATTGATAGCGCAGGCTGCGACGGTTTCTTTTATGCTCCAAACGTTCATCACGAAGAGCAGGTACAACTAAAAGTAATCTTCCATTCATTTCAGTCAATTTTCTTGATAAAATCAGAAAAACGAAAATCAAAAGGTAACACTTTTGGTTTCGTCGATTTGAGGTTAAAACTCCGAACAAAGATCCGTCAAAATCAAATGTTCGTTTCAAACTTTCGTGAAAGAGAGTAGGTTTAGAAAATTTAAATGTCAAACAATTTTCGTTCGAACGAAGTTTCGTAAAAAAATGAAACCGGAGTAGGAATTACGCGAACTTTCGATCGAAGTTTCGTTTTTCGTTGAAACAAAGTAGACCCCCAGGTGAGTATCTGGCGCAGCGCATTAGCATTGCCATACACCGTGGTAATGCATATAAATGATTTATAGAAATATTTTTCTTACTACGGATCAGTTGAGCTAGACAAGTAGACTAGTCTATGTGCAATCTAGACTCTTTGCGACCGTTTGCAGTTACCTAATTGTGGGTTTATTAAAATATTATTACACAGGAGTTTGTTTCTAGGTTCAATTTTAAATGAATACAATATTTCAGTGTTATAGTCACTTCTACAATAATTCGTTATAAGTGTTGGTTTCCCTTTTAATAACGGAGTTCCGAAGTTCCGCAAGTCAGCTGTGGGCGGGGTTTCGTGGAATAAACTACAAACAAAGCTCTTATTATTGTTACGGTTCTTGTGGCGTTCTTTATTGCATTAATTGAAACCACTTTGGTTTTCTTATTATCGAATAGCGACCCGTGCCGGCTTCGCGCTGTTTTATTATACGTATAAACATTCCGCGTGATCACTTTGTGATAAAATAAAAACGCATCAAAATCCGTTGCGTAGTTTTAAACATTTAAGCAAACATAGAATTAGAGATATAGGGTCAGAAAAAGCAACTTTGTTTTATACTATTTAGTGATTTTTAATTTCTTGTTACTCCCACCTTTTACAGTTATGCGTTTGTTGATGTTGAACATAATTACAAAACATACAATACACTGCAACACATTTTTAGGTAGGCAAACTACTGATGAATTACCCTCTGAGTAAATTTTACCTCACAAAGCTTGTTAGTTTTATTCAAAATTTTATCATTGGAAAAATTTAGTAATCTCTCTCGCTCCACAGTACTTTGAATAAGTCTATTTCGTTCTGTCATATTAAATGACACGTGATTCTTATTCGCTTGTTATTTTCTTTGGTGTTTGTATTTTCATTGGTTTTGGATATGAAGTGGCATTTCTAACCCACAGTTAGTGGCTTAACCTCGGCGGATTACAAATTTAATTCAAGTTTAGCTTATAACTCTTGGTGGAACAAGAAAAAGTAGAGTTTAACACCAAAGTAAAATTAACCCTGAGTTTAAAGTGTAAATCTAGCCTATCGCAAGTAGGTCGCAATGTCTTAAGATTATATAAGTTACATATTTTTATACCAAAATAATAATAATTACACGAGAAAAAAATTGCTACGATACTCTTTGCTTAAATTTTTTAGCTAGATTTTACGAAAAAAGTAAATCTGAAACACTGTGTCTAGATGAATTTTGGAGGGAATGATGCTGAATTTTGCGATGAAACAAGCGAAAAACTCCGGGCCTTATTTAAAATACTCAAGCATCTGCTCCATCTCCCATTCAAAGGGATTAGTAAAAGCATGCAGCCAACTCAAAAATTACAACATTTTGAGACATGCGACGCCAGCTCCCTCAATTAGCGCCCTGTCTGCATATACAAGTAGTTCATGAGCGAGAAATGGCCGAAAAACGAGAAATGGGACGCGCACAAATTGAGGTGTCCCATTTCTTCTTAATGACGCCCTGAATACCTGATGGGACGCACTAGGCTTGGAGGTGCAAGTTGTAATTATCACCAGAGAATTTAAAATCATGGTTTATGCCTATGACGCTCATTGGATGCTCTAATACCATCTACTTTTAAACAGGTAGGATAGGATTTTTGGCCTGGGTTAGAATAGGTTATAGATTAAGCGCGACTCTATGTGTGATTTTTTATAAACTTTAGGTAAGGTAAAAGCTAACTACAAACAATTATATTATCATAGAATAAGTAAGTAACTTACTGGCAAACTTTACCACAAATATTTTTCTTAAGCATTGTCAAGACTTGAAGTTTCAGTCAATATTAAAAGCATTAAGTATTGCGTCTTTAATAGCTGTTATTTGGTGGTATTGTCAAAAGAATATATTATCGCAAAATAACGTATCAAAAGGACTTAGATAAGTATTCTATAAACAGCTCCTATATAATTAGGTAACGAGTACTTATTATCAAAAATATTATTCTAAAAACAATGTCTAGGATCTCAAACAAAATTAAAAGCAATACATTAAGTATCGTCAAAATAATATCTCATCTCAAAACAACATATCAAAAGGTACTTAAGTATTCTGTCAACAGACCCAGACAAGCCGAATGATTTAACATAATTGGAAACAAATTGGAGCAAATACCCCTAAAAAGAGGATTTCTTTTCAATTAACATCTTTGTCTCAACTTGAATTGCGTTATTTTAAAAGTGCCCTGAATTGTGTTTTTTTATAGAGCTCAAAGTAAAGGCATTTTTTATTTTCTTGATCATTGTTTTCAATTAAATTGTGTTAAAGTTTTTGTTTGTGTTGCCCAGCAAAAGTGTGTAATAGATGAAAAGAAGAAACAGCTGTATATTTTCACACGGGATCATATAGCCCCAAAGTAAATACTAAGTTCTTTTATATCTCATCGAGAAAAATGAAAGCTCACATTTTTAAGAGAAGGGAAAAGAAAGCAAAATAAATTCGAGTGATTTTCCTATGGGACCTTTCAGAATCGGGGCCTTGAATCCATCCAACTATAATGTAAGTTGTTGAAACACGTCTCACCCACCATTACTGTTATTGTTATACCTTGGTGCTCCAAAGTACTTTTAGTTTGAATATCGGCTAATGTATTACATGTAATCATGGAGATAATAGTGTTGCACGTAGTTAACCTGGCTGTCATAAATCCGTGAAACTTGTACGGAAATATGTGATTTAGAAATTGCGGTAGAGATACTCATAGGACAATTGTGTGTTAGTTAACTAATGACAAAGAGGTATATATAGAAACAAAATACTTGCTTCTGACCGTGGATTCTCTCTTATTACCTGGAATCAAATAAAAAAATGTTATTAACACTCAGGAATCCACCCAGGAATAGGTACTACTCAGGTTTGAATCAGCATTTCCACAGATTACCTAATAATAAACAAATATATTATAATATAATAATTTAATACGAAACAAAATTACATCGTTTATTCGTACATTAAAAGTAAAAAATATGAAGGTGTATGAATCGTCTAGCATTATTTCTAAAAAGTTAAAATGATGAAGCTTTATGAATCGTCTAGTATTATCTTTAAAATTAAAAATATATATATCCAAATAATATAAAACTTTACGCATCCATCCTCTATAATAGCACCCGCATATGTTTAACATTTCTTTACCCAAATTCACAGGCATAAAGATGTCACTCACAGAACGTTGTAAATCAAATCAAACGGGTCTGTTTGACCCACGTCCAACCGCGAATGTGTGATCTTTTTGCTGACATCTTGACAAAGTCCATACGGGCTTTGTCGAGCCTACCGCAAATGGCCTCAACCTTCCAACTAATAAAGGTCAATTTATATCTAAAAGTTATCCAAATTCGTTTTTCTGTGAGCCTTATGTATGCGGGTGAGGATTTTTTATCTTTTATGTCAGTTAATATTATGTTGGACTTAGGATGTTTTTATATTTTTATGTTAGTTTTTAATTTGATACTGCCTTTGTAGTTATAATTGAATCCATAATTGACTATATAAATTTATAATAATGTTATGCCAAGAGATATACTTACAACTATCTTGGTTTTTATGTGCGTTAGAACATTACGTTTTTATTGTAGTAGTAGGTAAGAACAAAATGTAAGATAGCAAAATATGTGAACAAGCATAAAACAACTAAACAGTAAGGTTCGTCATAAATCCGGGACGCATTGCAGTGGATTTGATGGGCGTTTTATGATGGTAACGTTACCATCTTCACAGCACGGTTTTTTATCAAAGCAATGATATTTTTATAGACGACTACCAAAAACATGCAAAACTTCCGTGCTTCGTAATGTAAACGCAACTTTTAGTGCTAGAGGAGAAATTAAAGAAATAAAATTGTTGAGGTAAATAAGACCCGGCATCGCCGTTAAGTGTAGTTTTTAAAATTAATAATTATAATACACTTCTCACTACTTCACGTAAAAGGCGTGTTAAAATTATATTGTCATTCCAGTCTTTTTTTATTTTACTTATACGTGTATCTGTTTTTCTTCCTTATTTTGTAAATACATTCCCATTGGTTCTTTCTTTTACTTTTGTTGTAGTTAAGAATAATAAGTTTTGTATAATTATTTTATAGAATAATTTAGGAAATATTGAACTCAAGTGTTTTGTATTACTACAGTGCAAATAAATCAAATATGGTAATTTATTTGGCCAATCAAGCTTTGGCGTAAAGCTACCAAATGTTAATTTCATCTATCCCATTTATCTATCACATTCTAACTTCGTATTTATTTGTCTAAGTTTTTCTGTGACCTCTCTTCCAGTCTTAGAAAAGGATCTATCAGAAGCACCATATGGCAATATTTTTATGAGACTTCATATTTCATCCGCCTTAATATTTAGGTTCGCATTACTTCGTAAAAAGTGACAAATGTCCGGAAGGTACTGCCTAGGGGGCGCTGGCGTTTTGCCAAATGTGCGAGATAAAATAATAATAATAATAATAAAAGTATTTATTTTCGAAAAAGTACATAGTAAACTTACATTCTAACGTAATCTAAGTAATAATACAAACCAATGATCCTGTTACAAACGTAAGTTTGAATCCTCGCTCTAACTAAGAGAATCTTGTATTAAGATGCGAGGGATCCCAGCTTCGACTTGTTCAAAATGGCTTAACCCTTTAAATATTTTTAACAGTGCCTTGACCCAACAAGAATAGTGATGGGTTTATAATTGAGTGCCTGATCCCATGACATACTGCAAGTGTCATGGAATCAGGCACTGAGCAATGAACAGCAACAGTAAGGCACTGAGCAATGAGTGCAACAGATTGTGGTCAGCTGGACACGTCCTCTATCATTGAACTGGTACGTCTAGCAACGCTGGTTAGTCGTTAACTTTCGGTGGGTAGTAAGCCAATGCTGTTTGATAAAAGGCTCAACCTTTTATCTAAGGCGTCCTAACAGTAAGACTAAAAAAATCGTCTGGAAGATATCCCTGCAAGGGTAGTTAGTAGGTACTCTGTAATCTTCTTGCAATATGGTATTATTCATGTATTTAAGAACTCTGGTGTAACTACCCAACGCTGAACGCTGAGTGGAGGCCATATTTGCTTCAGACTTGTCCTGCGCATATAATAATGAAAATGTACTCAGAGTCTTAGTTAATAACAACAGTTTTAGTTTTTTGTAGGTATTTATAACGTTCAATAAAAATATTTTCAATCATTCAGTTAATTGCGATAATGTGCTAGCAGGAAAAAGGTAGACTATCTTTAGTGCTGATCACGTTAGATTTGTCGTAATGTCGTATCCATTATCGCTAAGGAAACTCAATTTGGCGACACGCCTCCACGTAGTCCTATTTCTAACCGACTGCAAAATAATAAGATAGGGTATCAATATTCGTCTAATTTTTTTTTTGATGTAGGTATCACAGAACTGAGACGGCTGAACAGATTCGGAAAAAAATGTTTTTCTTTCGATAGAAAATCGGTCAACTGGTTTCCAAAAATCAAAAATTTGTATACTTCGAAGATATTTTCTATGGTCAATAGTATAAATAGTTGAGGCTACTTATGGCTTAACACCATTAAATAGTTGTTGGTAACGGGCGTAAAAAGTGCGCGCGGAATTGAAATCGGTCATAGTTTTTATAACACGTGAACTTGTATAGTTTTAAATATAATATGATTAAAATTAAGTAAACTTATCACATATGCAGCTAGTGTTTATTTTATATATTTCCTGAATTATCCAATATACAATTAAAACTAATTCCCAAAACTTTCAAATGGAACGAAAGTTTTCGTTCACGGATAATGCCGAAAATGAAAATGTAGGTTATGAAATATGAGCAGCTAAATTTCTCGTAACTAATTTAGACTTTCATGAAATAAACCTTCAAACTTAAGAGCCTGAACACTAACCATGTAATGATAATTAACTTATTAATTTACGTAGAGTTCCTACACGCTACTTGAAATCATAAAGTGGCTGTAGCAAATTAAATTAAACTTATTAATTTATTCTCATCGAGGAAAAGTTTAATTAAAAGTGGAATAATCTGGAATCTGAAAGATGTGCAGATGCGGAGATTAGAGACGAATGAAATGATATCTTCCACTTGCCATTTCTCAGAGAGTTGATAAATGTTTCAGAAATATACGAATTTATCTCTCAGTTACGTGAAGGCAAAAAAAGATACCAAGTGTCTTTTCTCAGTTTAAAATAACCAGTTAAGAAAAAAACATGCTTAGTACCAGTTATACATAGATAAAATAAATGTACATATTATATATATTAAATAAAAATGAAGAAGCAAGGAATGTTAATATTTTATGGCAATTATCCTCCAATTAAAACGATTGATCCAGAAGAATTTGTAGCAAAGTTTAATTTTTGTTTATTTAGTAAATTTCACAAAAAGCTTCATAAAAAATTTCTCAAACTTCATACATCAAAACAATTCGCTTTTAAATAAGTGTCCCGTACTTAGGTAAGCCACTCGGCTGTCCCAAACCAAAACCTAGTAAGAGACATTTTGAAAAATTTACAGGAGAAGCGAAACAAACTTTTTTACGTGCCTCTTCAAAAATATGAAAGTTTATGAACTATTCGTTCGTGATTAATTGGTAGAATTTTTTTTTCTACAAGTAGAGAGTATTAAAATCGAAAAACTGTAGCACATACACGTTTTATGAGACTTACTACATAAATATTTTCAGACGATTTATCCAGAAACAAAATCAAAAACCTATTATAGTCTATCCTAGTGTACCCTAACCCCCTTAACCACACCCACTACGCATGGAGTTGCTGTGTTTCGCGTGAGCATTTTTGATATTATAGGTACAATTAAAGTATTGTTTTCCAATTCAAAAACTTAGTAGAATAACTTAGCCAATCCCAAATTGAAAAACCTAGTAAGTAGTAATTCCAAACTCAAACACCTAGTATGAGCACCATTTACGAGGTATTTGGATTTGGAAATGTTACATGGTAGGATTTTGATTTTGTTTCGCAGTGTAACAAGTGGAGTTACTATGGGTCTCGTAGCTTTGGTTCTAAATGAGATAGAAATACGGGTGTTTTTGCATAACACGCGGCTCAAAATTCAAGAAACGAATGACGAAAAAAAACGTTTTCTGAAAAAATGTCTCTTACTAGGTTTTGGTTTGGGACAGCCGCACTTTTTGGTTTGGCCGCATTTTCTTTTTTAATGTTTTTAAGCTTTTGTTAGATCTTCTGACCCAGTAAATTTACAACTAATTTTTCAAACTCGTAAGTGATTAAATTCCAAACACCACACTGAGTACACACAAATCGCACAATGCCCCCGGGCGTAAGCGCGCACTCAACAAAGATCAAATTTTCCCAAGTAATTCATTAGAATCGAGAGTTTTCAACATTTCGCCTAAGCTGCGGGAAAAGAGGCTTCAAATAAATTACTTCAAGTTTCCATCCAGTTTTTCACGCGCTCAGCTAAAATATATTTTCATCGGTCACCTAAATTGATAGCGGTAATTTCTCACAGACGGAAACTTTTCAATTCTCTTTACTTTTGTCGTTTATTATGACTTATTTGCGGCATTCCGAAGGAGTTATTCCCGCAATTCTTCTCCGTCGGGGTCGGGATGTAGAAATGTCAGATTTACTCGCTAAAATATAGATTTGCCCCAATTTCTCGTTTGTACAACGCGACATCCAATAACCAATCTATTGTGTTGACAAATGTAGCGACTAAGTTTATTATAGGTTCTGAAATACACAACTGCTATTTATATGAAATGTTTATCTCGGTTTAACCGAACAAAAGACAAATTAATGAATATTTGTCAAATAATTGGTTTGGGACCCATTTGGATTTAATTGGAAAGCACCACTTTACTGAAAGAAATATTTTGAGAAGTTATCAAACACAATACGTTAAAAAATACAATGAGAAATAGTTTGTTGATCACTCGATGCTTGTCACAACAACCTGCGGACCTTCAATATGAGTCGCGTCGAAGATCCACTTGACTGAATCGATCTCAAGTAACCAACAAAAGAATCGAAGGTTAGAAAGTTAATGAAAATATGAAGAATCAAGCCAAACGCTTCAATCGTTTGAGAGCATACTGAGTCAATAGAGCTTAAAATTGTATTGCTATCAAAAAATATTAAAGCGTGAATATTTAATCAAAGAAAGCGTTTAGAAGCATGAATTTTGCTAAATTTCATCCACAAATTTATCACAATATATAGTCGCTAGATTTGTAATTTCACGAATTTCAAGCTTAACTAAACTGCAATAAGATTCATTCAGTGGGTGCTACAGTGCATTGGAAACATGCCTATCAAAGCTGGTTTCAATGAGAACTGTATCAAAGCCCTCTGAGCTTTATTTATGTGCGGTTCGCTACCGACGGAGCAAAGCCTTCAAAATTGCTTTGGCTTTAAAATAACTGTTATTAGTAGCCAAGATTGGAAGACGGAGACGGGACTCATAGATCTAGAAGCAAGAACTTACTGTATCGATTGGTTGATCGATTGCCTTGAAATAAGGAACTGATAAGGTATTAGTCAAAGCTCGAGGAGGAGCTTTGCAATATTAAACGAAACGTGTAGTGAGCTAAATTACTGTGCTTAGGATGGGCGAGTAGCGATGTTCAGATTTCATACCCAGCTTGATGAAAATATGTGATAATGTTATATTTAACGCCGTATATTACCTACCTGGCTGGGCTGATTTTACTTTTATATGCAGTTCGCATTTTCAACACGCAATAACTTTATTTCTCGAAGCTTACAAAATAAATACTTAGACAAATTGAATTTACATATTATTATCAAATAAGAACTAATTTTTTTTTGGTAAGACTTACCAACGAAAATGATAACTTACTTACTTTTAAACTACTAAGCTATATTTTATAAATATGACATTATGACAAACTTTTCAAACAAAGTAAATGAACAGAAGTGATACATAAAAATTTGGTTTCAAAAAAATCTATGAGCGCATTGATCCCGCAGCTGAATATGATACTTATAGGAGATTCCTAGCAAAATATGGCAATAAATATAAATCTAAAAGACTTGAACGTACTCATAAATTGAAATAGTAACGCCGACTTGGTCTATAAATTATTATGGAAGCTCTTTCCAGATAAGTGTTTCCTTGAAATATCTATATTTTTCGGTTTATTATTTTTTTTTAAATTAACCTGTCAGTCTCTATGAAATCACGAATATAAGAAAAGAAAAGCAGATTCAAAAACTTGATTAACAAGTTGAACTTTGAATGTTCATAAACTAAAAGAGAAGAAAAAAGATAACTTTTTACATTTTTCATAAACTTAGTTCCTTAACGTTGTTATATTCAATTTAACATTAGAGGCAATCTGATGATTTTAGATGGAAACAAAATTACCGTTCAGTTGGAAATTTTTGGGGAGGCTTGAGTCTATCAGTAGAATTATTTTTGTTGAAATGAACATCAAACTTTTTTGTGATCTAACCACCGCAATTGAATTTTTGACTTGGCCTTCTCTTATTTTGCTGAAACCAAAAACTCTTTTTCTTTTAAAATAAAAGTTTTAGAGTTTGTCTCACGAGTACCAAACTCAAGTTGGAATGGTGCCATAAAGTTGTTTTCTACATACATACATATTTCAATAAATATTACTTGTAGCCTGAATTCAAACTCAAGCTCCTCATCTGTGTGTTTAATAAAAAGTATTTCAACGCCTTTCTAACCACAAATATCAGACATCAGTTACGTAGTTCCTCTACAAAACCAAAAAAGTCTCGGTTAGAAAATTATTGGCAACGAAATGCCATTTGGGACGTACGAGAGGTTAACCTATGAACTATATACCGCTCAAGTTCTCAAGTCAAGTTTTATTACTCAATTCGGCTATCAATAAGTAAACTTTGACCTTTTCAACGACGTCTGCATGCTCACTCCTACACTGTTCATTTCAGTCGATATTATATAAGAGAAACCTGAATATGGCAGTCGGAAGTCAGGAGTTTGGATGATTAGCTTCCACCGCCGTCAGATACTATACTCCTTGGTAAAAACCAGCCATAATATATTTGAAATTAGTACTTTTACTATAATAAAAGTACTTTTACTATAGTAAAAGTACTTTGCATACAAAGGTAACACCAATAATCATCATCATCATCATCAGCCCATATTAGTCCACTGCTGGACATAGGCCTCCCATAATGAGCGCCAATACGTGGCCAGAATGTCAAGTTCTACAACTACTTTACCCAATAGTGTGTAAGAAATTCAATGTTGCGCGAAAAGTTTTCAATATTGAAGCTTATTTTAAATCGCATTATGTTAAGATTTATAAAGTAGAAAATTTAACAAGTATTAGCATTATTTATACATAAGTGATAGAATAAACATATTTTTGGTTTCTTTTTCGCTTCTTCGATCCGTAAAAATCAAAAGTCATCATTTCAGTTCATTTGTAATAAGGAAAATATATCTACCATTCCGCCTATCAAAATTAGGTCGCAAGTATTTTTATAATTGATTTTTGGAAAAAAACATTTGAATGTATTTATTGACAGGCAATTGGTCAGTCAGGTCATAAAGGTGCTCTCTATAAATTTGTAACTGACAACAATATCTAATTAGGAAAGTTAGCAATTACTTAGAAGAGTAATAAGTTGGCCGGTTGTTTCTGAAAGGGACTGATATAGTTTTTATAAGTTTACTCAGAACTTTCGGGTCTAATCTGAGATTAAACTAGTTATGGGTTTGTTTGCATCTACATCAAAAGCTTGAAATATTTTAATTTTAAACTACTTTACATGATATACCACTGAAGTAATAACTATACATCATAATAAAATAACTTAAAGCTTATGGGAATTAGCTTAATATAAAACTAATGGGTAATATTGAAGAAAAATGATTTAATTCGACAGAGATTTGATAAATTGAGTTTTGTATGTTTTGGACCGACTGTGGTTCATTAGGGTTATTACCCTACCAGCCTTCGAGCATTTAGATTCTCTAAGCTATCAGCCGAACTATAATATATTTTACATAATGTCATCATAACTAACCGGAGAGCATTCAACACTTCAATTGCCGAGTCATAGTTATCCTTTGTTCTCTGGTGCATATGCAAAGACTCTACGTTAAATACTAATTTCATATTTTATTATATTTAGCAGATATTTCTACTATGGCAAGAATGAAAATAAGAATAGTTTATTCTTTATTCAGAGTAAGCTAAAAAAAGAAAAGCAGGAGACTGTTGCTAGTAGATCTATGTAATATCTTAAAAGCTATCCTATTCAATATTTACTGGCTTCTAAATAGCGTGTAGCCAGGTGGAACAGGACATAAAGGCACCACCTGCGAATGTGCGTATACTGTTCCACCTCGGGGAGACAGGGCCTTATTACATTATCTTACACTAGCAACGGCTCGCAACTCCTCACACGTAACACTCGAATCACTACATAGTATAAAACAAAGTCGCTTTTTCTGTCCCTATTTCCCTATGTCCCTTTGACTGCTTAAATCTTTAAAACTACGCAACGGATTTTGATGCCGTTTTTTTTAATAGATAGAGTGATTCAAGAGGAAGGTTAATACGTATAATAAAACCGTGCAAAGCCGGGGCGGGTCGCTAGTTTTATAAATAAATTAGTATGTGCTCGCGGTTTTGCACGCGTCGGGAACTGATTTATGGAGTGAAAAGTAGCCTATGGGTTATTCCAGGGCTAGGAGGCTAACCTAGGCTAGTCAAAATTTTAGCCCGATCAGTTCAGTTGTTTTTGCGTGAAAGAGGAATAAACTTCCATCCATACGTTTGTAATATTAGTAAGGACATACATCCATACGAACTTTGACATTTATTAAGCTGTAATAATTCGTTTTGTTATGGCATATGATGAATAAACTTTAGTAACTTATTACAACGTCTAAGAATATTGTCAGTGTCCAGCTATTTTCGTCGTCGACTAATGAAATGAACAAAGCGTCCGTCAATATAAATGAGCAGGTTGTTCCGGGAGACGGACGGCGTCAATAATGAAGCGAGGACTCGCGCCTCATAAATAACTCTTTGTTTTGTGATTGATGGAATTGTTCCAGTTCATTGCGACGGTTGTTCCAGTTTATTGCGACGGTTGTTCCAGTTTATTTTGACGGAAGATACTTTTAGATTTAACTATGAGTTTGTATTAGTCAGTTTGCGTGGGCTATTTTCATTTTCTGGATTTAATTTTGTTAAAAGAATCTCTTCTGGATTCGGACAGTTACTTAGAATCAGTATGGATATTTTGGTACAGTTGTCGAAATTACATCCTAGACCTGATCCTATTTATGATTCTTCTTAAGGATGTATCTAGTTATGGATGTTTGTTCCTTTTTCACGCAAAAACTACTAAATGGATCGAGCTGAAGTTTGGAATGTACATAGTTTTAGTCCTAGACTAACCTGTTACTTTTCAACCCATAAACCAGTTTCCATGGCATAAAAATAGCATTGAACGTTTCCATAGAAACTAAGCATGCGAAGCCACAGGCAGATGCCAGATACTTATTACATATATGTTTATATATGTGATATGTACAGAAATACCCGTAAATATTTAAAATAATTTGTTCTGATTGTGTAAGTTTAGAACACTACATTTCCATCTTTATTATTTCCAGCCAGATTTTGACAACTGCCTTGTTACCTAACTTAAGCTTCATGTTAACTGTAATCTGAACCCTTCTCACCCAGTTCAGATGAACTGAGGGAACGTTACACCTCGGTTTTAAGTCAAGGCCCTCTGTAGTTCTCAGAATTCATGAAGCGAACGTGTGTATGAGACACGCCTCATAGTCGTTTAAGAACTTCCATTATTTATGAAAGGTTTCATCTCGCGAGTTTGAAGGCGTAAGCAGCGAAACCACGCGTACCTACTTAATAAGGCCTCATTTCGCCAAACTCATTAAACCAAATAAATTGCTTATTTTCATTTACAAGTTTCATTTTCAGTAAGCGGAAGTTTGCTCGGTGTAGGTTTCTCATAACCCAAGTTGAACAGAATTTTCAATTTAATAATAAATAAATAATAAAATTTGATAGGTCAATTAAAGCATTCCATCTGAAAAGAGGTTTCAAATTTCGAAAACTCGTAAGAATCTCCTTGGTAAATAATTTCGAAAATATTTTGAGATTCCAAATTCAAACTTCTATTTTGTAATATTCATTACGTCATTGAAAAGAGGGCGCTGTAAAGCTGATTGGGGTAGTCCTTAGTCCAGCAGTGGACAGATATAGTTTGATGATGATGGTGAATGTTCATTATTAGCAAGGGAGTAATAAGTTTGAATATGGAATTCGTATGAAAATTTTGATACAGAAGATTCCGACATAGGCAGCCTTCGATTTGTTTGAATTTAGAAAAAAACATTCATATTTTCAACCATGGACTATAATCACGTGCTTTCGTTTAGGTTTACATAGCATAAAAAGTATCCTGAAGTTTAAAAATATTTTTACTGCAGGGAAAATGATAACTCGGCGCAAAATGTTCAATGTACATTCCGGTTCAATGAATTGCTACATTTGCACCGCGCCTTGCTACGAAATTCATAGACGTGCTACGAAACTGCTACGCTTTCTGAACCGAGTTTGTAGCAGTTACGAAATCTATTCACGAAGATGGGTAGTGACGTATCATTGCAAACTAGATTGATGACGTCGGATAGGGTAAACTGGGGCTTATTGAATCTGTCCGTTATAGGCCTGTCAAATACAGAGACGTTTGGGACAACTATTGATGTGTGTTAGATTTTACATGTATATATATCTGTATTGAACGATAAGGGTCATAAAGAGGCATCTACATATCGAAACATCTGCTTATAATGTATGCTTCCTGCTCTAATCGAATTAGTTGTTTTATGTATATATTAGCGACCCACCCAGTGTACCAAGGGTTTTTTTACTTATAAACCTTTCTCCTAAATCTCTCTATCTATTACAAACCGCAACAAAATGCGTTGCTTAGTTTTAAAGATATAGGGACAGACAGACAGACAGAAAGACAGCGGGAAGCGACGTTTCATATTTTAAAAATTGTACGTACATGCAGGTTTCAATAGTGAAATAAATAATACCTACATGTATCAGGTCTTTCTGTAATTTTCCTGAAAAAATACACGACAGTGTAAAAGTGCTTTTTTTCCTTGACACCTAACAGGACACTGGGACACGTGATAGAATTCATTTTATAAATAACTAGCGACCCGCCCCGGCTTTGCATGGTTTTATTATACATGTAAAGGTCTTCGCACATTATAACAACTCCACGCCAACGCGGCAGCAACTCTACTTACACTCTCGATGACTAGACATAGGGACATAGGGACAGAGAAAGCTACTTTGTTTTATACTATGTAGTGTAGTGATTCTAAGAAGGAAATAAAGTGCTCACTTTGATTTTTGTTTACTTCAATCTTTTTATGGTAAAAATATGACAATAAAATTTGTTTTCCAAAAAATTATGTTTTAGCCAGATTTCAAAGAGTTCCTACATAGTGAAAGCGTGTTTCGAAAGAGCTATTTGTGTAGTGAATTCAAATCTCACGAATTTATTTATCTCGACGTCAGGAATACCTATTCCAAAACGAATTTTTTCTTTCTTTCTTCTTCCAAAACGACCTAAATATTATAAATAATGGGTACACATTCAATATTTCTAAATCATTTCTTTCCCGTCTATTTTATCTTACTCCGCATGATAATAAATTGTCGCGTTTTCTCTCATATTCGCAAATATCGGTCCTTCCCTCGAGGGACGTGGATTACAAATATTGATTTTAATAACGACAACATATACCTACTTATTTGTTCACGCTATTATGATCGACATTTTGGTAAATACACTTTTCTCTGTTTTTATTCTTGGCTTAGTTTTACGTAGATACGAACAGCCTTACCACAAAAAAAATGTTACGACTTAGACACGTGTTAAACACGTGTCTAAGTCCTAACTTTTTTTTGTTTTTAGTTGCTTAACATCGTTTTGTAGGATGACTTTTGCTAAACAAGTGTTAAACACCTGTCTAAGTCGAGAATTTGTTTTTTGTGGTAAGGCTGTTAATGTTTATGTATTAGACGACTGCTATGGCGGTGCGGCGAAGTTCCACGTGCGGTGCAAGAGGTTGCAGGCACGATTTCTGCCTCGGGACAAATGTTTTTATAATCTGAAGGTATTTGTGAAGGGTCCTCAGGGTGTGTTCTGTCTGATAAAATAATAATTATCAATGTTATCTATTCTATTAAGTATTACTGTTATCTACTACCAATATGGACAAAATCTTATCATATTATCATATCATATAATATTATAAACGCGAAAGTTTGTAAGTATGGATGGGTGGATGTTTGGTACTCTATCACGCAAAAGCTAGTGAATGGATATGGATGAAATTTGGCACTGAGATAAATTATAGTCTGGAATAATACATAAGTTATATATTTTATCCCGGAATTCCCACGGGAACGGAAATCACCGCGGTGAAACCGCGGGGCGCTGCTAGTATCTTATAAAGTTGGTGGGTTCTTTAGTTTAACATATTGCCGTTTATTTGTACGGTTCATTAACTTATCAATGACTAGCGACCCGCCCCGGCTTCGCACGGTCTTGTTATACGTATAAACCTTCCTCTTGAATCACTCTATCTATAAAAAAAAACACATCAAAATCAGTTGCGTAGTTTTAAAGATTTAAGCAGTCAAATGGACAGGGAAATAGGGACAGAAAAAGCCGCTTTGTTTTATACTATATAGATTTGGTATCATCATCATCATCAGCCTATATTAGTCCACTGCTGGACATAGGCCTCCCCTAATGAGCGCCATAGCGCTCTGTCTTCAGCTTGCCGTATCCAGCATCTCTTCGCAGATCGTCATCCCACCTCGCCGGAGGGCGTCCTACACTGCGTTTGCCGAGTCGCGGTCTCCACTCAAGAACCCCAGATTTGGTATATAGTCTTTAATATATTTTTAGACAAAGAGCAATAAAAATGATTTTATTCAGAAGGTAAGAGAGACGAGAGACAGATCTACAAACGTGATGAAAACATTATATGAAGAAATACAAACATAATATCCAAACTATAAGCATGATATGAAGAAATTGTTACCGCAACTTTCAAAACAACGAAATAAGAAAAGTACAAACTTCCGAAACTAAACAATTTCACCACTTGTTGGTCGCAATCAGTCTTCGTTTGCACAAAAATGCTGAAACAGATTTTTCAGCTATATTTCCACAGTTTTTCGTTTAGTTACTTTTTTCATTTCCTCCGTTTTTCCGTTAGACGTGATGGGTAACGGAACTGAATACTAACTGACAGTAATTGGCATTTACTTTGAAGCTCCTAGATTTTGTTCGTAAACAAATATTAAACAATATGGCTAAAAAGAAAATGTTTTTCATATTTTGCACTACAATGTATATTATATCCTACTAATATTATAAACGCGAAAGTTTGTAAGTATGGATGGATGGATGGATGTTTGTTACTCTTTCACGCAAAAACTAGTGAATGAATATGGATGAAATTTGGCACAGAGATGGATTATAGTCTGGAGTAATATGTAGGCTATATTTTATCCCGGAATTCCCACGGGAACGGGAATTAACGCGGGTGAAACCGCGAGGCGCTGCTAGTTGATAATAAATCTGCTGTTAGGACTAGATTATGAAATCAGAAATCAATATCAGTTTCTTTAGGCTTGCTAAATATGCACTCAGACAAGTCAAATTTTTTGATAGTAAAACTTATTTACTGAGAATAAAACTTTTTTAATCCTAGTAAACATGAAACACAGTTTCCATTAAAAATATCCCACAAAAAGACAAATTGATTAATATTTCAATTAGACACATATGTTATTTCAACTCGTTTGACTCGCATCCACTCTCGAAAGTCAACATAATACCTTTAAAAACTCATTTACACTTATTGGATTTGAATAAATTTACAATCAAATCGTTTCAAACCATTTATTATTACCAACCATTTATGATTCACTATCAAAAATATGAATCGGTTTCCGAGACACAGAAGTCTCACTCACTCGGATACGTCATTTTATATGTATATATCTGTAGTTTTATTTGTAGAGAAATAAAAACGGCCAAGTGCGAGTCGGATTCGCTACGAAAGATGTCGTTCAATTATCGATAGAAAAAATCATATCTGTTGTATGGGAGTCCCCTTGAATATTAATTTTAATCTGTTTTTATTAGATATTTATGTAATGTCCTTTTTCTGGTGTACAATAAACAATTTTTGTATTGTAATTTTTGCTTTATCGGAAACAGCATAACTACATAGTATAAAACAAAGTCGCTTTTTCTGTCCCTATGTCCCTATATCCCTATGTCCCTTGGAATGCTTAAATCTTTAAAACTACGCAACGGATTTTGATGCGGTTTTTTTTATAGATAGAGTGATTCAAGAGGAAGGTTTATACGTATAACAAAACCGTGCGAAGCCGGGGCGGGTCGCTAGTACTATCATGGTTTATGAGTCTAGTGGACGGACAGCGGAGTCTTAGTAATAGGGTGCCGTTTTACCCTTTGGGTGCGGAACCCTACCAATCAACGTTTCTAGACCCAAAGTCCCTCGTTAAAGGATGAAACCTAGTATTCTTCCAACACTAATAAGGTTCGTAATCTAACTCGCTTTCATTCATTATGAATTGGATCATACCAATTCAATATTTGATAAAACTGTGGTTTGATACGAAGAAATAAAAGGTACGAATTTATGTTGTAAAAAATACATAATTCATTAGATAATAAAACAGGATACTGAGTTTTGCAAAAAAGTTTGCCTGGAACTTGTTTACCAATACAAAATGTACCTACCTACAGTTATATATGATGGTGATAACTTATAAGTTTTGAACCAAACATTTTTTTGATTACGTACGCATTTTTTGACAATGCTGTGATGATAAATTTTAGAACAAAATCTTTTTTTTAAATATTTCATCAATAAAACTTTTGCTATTGATTGTATCTCTTCTCTTTTTGATAGCTTGGTGTCTCTTATTTATAGGTTAAACGAGTTGCAAAATGAAAAGTTAATTTATTTGAGTTTCTGTAACATATCCTAAAGGAGTCGTAGGCATGTAGGACGAATTGATGAATTACTCAACGAACAAGCATACGTATTTTCAGAAGCTGCCTGGTAAACCACCGAGTGTCGAGTCAAAACGGTGTCATCTCAGCATATTACTGAATAGATTACCTACTCAGCGCTGGTATTATGTTGATCCTCGTGAAGCAAGTCACGTCACTAACGACGAACCATTACGCGCACTGCTAGTATGCTCAGCCAAAATGTATGTAGTGATGTGAGTTTTAATACATGTAAATTTTATAATAACACTAGTGACCCACTCCGGATTCGCACGGTTGTGTATTATACATATAAACCTTGCTCTTGAATGCATCAAAATCTGTTGCGTAGGTTTGAAGATCTAAGCATACATAGGGACAGATGTAAATCTTACTCTTGAATAACTTTATCAAGTAAAAAACTGCATCAAAATCCGTTGCGCAGTTTTAAAGATACATACATAATGGATAGACTGACAGACAGAAAGTGTGAAGCGTCTTTGCTTTATAATAAGTAGTGATTTGTATTAGAAGTTACCCTTGAATCACGGGGCTTTATGCGAGATGATGGTAAAAGACCTGACAGTATGACTCTGATTCCCTGGAAGTTGGGTCGGCCTTTAGTTTGGGATGCCACGAGTGCAGAAAGGCTGTAGATGTGAGAGACTAGTAGACTAGACTCCTTCACATCTAGCAGGGACATCAGAGATACGAAAACAGAGTTTGATGGCCACCAAAAGCAACTTCGTATCTCTTCCTAAACTAGACAAAATGAAACTACTACAGATGCATCAAAAAAATCTTATGATAGGTTTAACAAACTGTACGACTGTACGTGTGGAATGTGGAAATTCGGAATTATATGATAAAATAAGCGGGGGCGTCACTTTAGGTGCTGTTTGCGCCTTATACAGCGAAAATGAAATTTTGACCGAGTTTACCTATTTGAGCCGTTGGTCCTTGTTCTAGTTACGAACTTTTCCACATAGTAATATAGAGTCCACAGGTGACCAGAATAGTGGCTTCTATTTCAGTCAATGAACTGCCATTCAACGTAACAAAGCATTCTCATTACTTTACCTTCTAGTGACATTTTTAGAAGTTAGTGGAGTAGGAGTTAGGTAAATAGTTTTTGTGAAAAACAGCAAATTATTCGAAGTCGGTTAATCCACACTTTTTACTGCTAATTCTTCGGTCTCAACCGTCAAATTGAGCCGCATCCACTCCTTCACCACTCGTGGGTGTCAGTTAACCTTTCTCTGTTGTCACCCATTCGTGTCCCTATCTCTGTTGACTTTGGGTTGCCCAATGATTGTCGCGCAATCTCCCGCGGTAATGGAACACGCTGTATCCCAGTAATGGAACACGCTGTATATCACGCTAACGCTGACTTTGATTTACGCGTACCTGTTTATTTGCTATGCAGGATTTATTTCGAACTGAAAAAGGGTGAATTTCATTTCGTTTGGGAAATATTTTATGAGTTTTTTATTACGCGCTCGGAAATTTGTTGGACCGCATGACACTGGCGCCTATATTACATTTTTAGATATTGACGTTATTTATAATATTTTTTGAATTTTAGTTTGTAAATTGCGATTACAATTAATATACATACCTACTATAAATAATACATACGTACTCTAAAAATCTTTAGACTGCGATCCCCAGCCTCAGCGTGGCGATTATGGTCACCGCCATTATAATGAAAACCACTAAGTCGTTTATGATTTGGTCCAATATTCACCTATAATCAACCCACTTTATTATCATCTAGTTCCAAACTAAGCAGAGCTTGTGTTATTACTAGATGACTTATATACAATACATAATGGGGACGCTTCCGACTGGTATTGACATGGATCAATTGAGCTACCTTTAGACTGTTTGCAACCGTCTGCAGTTAGCTCAATGGTTTCAATTGTAAATACTAGTTGTAATTTTTCTATTTCTTTGCTTGTAATTTTCGTTGTTAATAAATGGATAGATGTTTAATATAAAATTTTATTATCTAGAAGCATCTACCCCTGGTTTTGCACGCGTTGTTTCTATGAGGTTTTAATTTTTTTGGAAAGGAAACACAGGGAAATGTAGAGTTATTTAGTTTAAGATATTACAGTATTAAGTTATGATTACCTAGCAGCTGGTTAGTCGTAGTATTTATTGTTTTTTATAATGTTTAGTCTTAAGTGTATTTTTTATCATTTTATATTTCATTGTCGCCTTGGTCTTAACTGTAATGTAAATATGTAACCTTAATAAATAAATAAATAAAAAAAAATGAAAACGTCTCAAAGCTATTTCTATCCTGAGGGTACTGATTTATGGGAAGAAAGTAGCCTATGTGTTTCAAGGGCTAGAAATACGTCTTTTCTTAATTTCAGGTTGATCCATTCAGTAGTTTTTGCGGGAAAGATCAAACATCCATACAAACTTTCACATTTATAATACTACTAGCGACCCGCCCCGGCTTCGCACGGTTTTATTATACGTATAAACCTTCCTCCTGAATCATACTATCTATTAAAAAATCCGCATCAAAATTCGTTGCATAGTTTTAAAGATTTAAGCATACATAAGGACATAGGGACAGATAAAGCGACTTTGTTTTATACTATGGAGTGACTAGTAAGGATGCAGCACTTAACTGGTTAAATAATGTGCCGTCGAAAGTAAGCAAAATGCAGCGAAGCTTGTAAGTAACTGCACCTTAGATCCATGTGCGAATAACGGATAAGTGATAGTAGTCGAGTCAGATAGCATACATCACACGGCTTTGCTGCGCCCCCTTCCGGCAGCCGACTGAAACCGTTTCCCGAGGAAATTGAGCTTTTGGCGCGATCATCGTTGCATTTTAGATTTAAAATAGAATGTGTAATGGAAACCTAGACTTAAAAGTATTATAAGATTGAGTTATTGGAAATGGATTGTTTTTCACGAACCATTTGCTGTGATGACGCAAGAACACCCATCCATAGATGACATTTTGTCCTTCGTAATTTGCAATAATTGTATGGATGGACGCATGCAAAGGCCACGAAATGGCTTTCAAATGTCAAATAAAGGATGGGTGGCTTTTGTGTAATATCACAGCGTTACACGCCGTCTTTTATATATAGGTAGTAATAAAGTATCTTAAATCTTGAGCTGGAAACAGCTTCCCAGAATGAACGCCAGACCGGAATATCTACGGCTGGCCACATCCAGTTGATTTCTTAAAGTCTATTAAGTTAAATAGCGGCTCGCAATTGCGCTGAGCGGTTTAATTCGACGCAGCTTACGTGACCATAATAGCTGAGCTCGACACTAAGTGGCAAAAACTATTGCAATACGCGATAATAACTTTCTTGTACGCTGCATTTTGCACCGCAGTTTTATGGCTGTTCGTTTAATGGGAATTTAAGTGCAATTTAAACACCCTTGGCTAAGAATGCCGCAGGCTAAATTATATGTGGAAAACCAAGCTTAAGGCAACTTGATTTAAAATGTATAAGGTTGATTTATGACTTTGCAAGATTTTTAACAAAGAAATACTTATATTTAGTTATTGAATAAAAGTCGACTATCTTTCAAAATGCAAACAATCCAAAGTTGATTGTAGTAGTTTTGTTTTGATCACTGTTTGTGTTAATAAATTTTGTATTTAATAATTTTATTTATTTAATATTACATTACAGACTTACACAGGCGTCATAATATCTTATTTTAGAATTAGTATAAAATTAAACATTTTGTTGTTTTATTGGCTGCTTGGTTCTGCCTGCACATTCGTGTTTTCGAGATGAAAAGTAAGATCGACGAAGAAACTTATCTTTTTAAATACTATTTTCAATCGCTCAACGTACGATAAAAAACAAACATTTTCTAAGTCCCGATAGTTTTTGCGTCTACAGGTTCATATCTCTCGAATTTTCCTAATTGACACTTGTTACCAATTAAGGAAATACCATAGTTAGGAACCGAAAAGAAATTAGGAGAGTGGGCGGTGTATATTATAACAAAATAACGCTATTTTACTAAAAGAAAATTACGTAGGTAATCACAAGAAAATAACGATACGTGTAGTTATGAATGAGGAACTATTCGAAATAAGAACCTTTTCAAAGTGAGAGCCTCTAAACGGCGAGGTATCACGCCGGAAAGCATTATGTGGCAAAATAGAGCGATTAGCGCTAAGTAACGGCGGCGGTGCGTAACGCCGTTAGATCGTTAATCAGTAGTAACAAAGAGATCTAATTCAGCAGATTTATGTTAGTTATTATGTTTTTTATATACGTACCTATATCTAATCATTTTGTCTATTGTATCTAATAGGTATTGGAAAGACAAACTTTAATATATGTACCGTCCGTGAGGGCTTGTGCGGTGGCAGGTTTGGTTGAGGAATATTATATACTAAATGCCCCCCGCGGCTTGGCCCACGAAATAGAATTTTATAATAAATTTTAAAAATTTTTTGCACACCCTAAAACTACCTAAGTTACCTAGCCTATATAAGCCTATATATCTAATAAAAACTAGCTTGCGCCTAGCGCCATTGAACCATTGAACCATTGCGCCTACTAAGTCAAGAAACCTCACAAAATATGCCTACCTAAGGTACCCATTTACATAGTCTGAAGTAATATTGTAATTGAAATGAACTAATGTGAATTTAAATGCATGGCGAGACATGCATGTGCATACATTAACATGTAGGCGGATATTTACAACTCCACTGGTATTGTGACACATGCCATGTGAGTAGAAGTTTGCATGCCTCGCATATGCTTAGGTAATTATACCCACCTCTTTGATTAATTAGTTTGATAGGCTTAATTATATTACCATACCACTAGTGTGGATTGATTTAGCTAACATAAGGATTTAGGAATCACTACATAGTATAAAATAAAGTCGCTTTTTCTGTCCCTATGTCATCATGTCCCTTTGACTGCTTAAATCTTTAAAACTACGGAACGGATTTTGATGCGGTTTTTTTTAATAGATAGAGTGATTCAAGAGGAAGGTTTCTACGTATAATACGACCGTGCGAAGCCGGAACGGGTCGCTAGTATCAAATAAAAGACTAATGAACGGATATGGATGAAATTTGGCGCAGAGATAGATTATAATCTGGAATCACACATAGGCTATATTTTATCCTGGAATTTCCACGGGAACGGGAATAATGCGGGTGAAACTGCGAGGCACTGCTAGTTAAAATTATGGTTGTTTTATCTTAAACACTTGTTATGGGAAAAGTTAATCTGTACAGAATCATAGAACACAGACAGTTCTTTTAACTATACACAGAGAACACTCCCAACACACGAACAAATATCTGCAGATCTTACAAACATTTCTAAGTCGGAAATCGAACCTTCTTTGTATAAAGTCAACAAAGGGCGTCAATAATGTTTGGATGTTTATATTTCCGGATGTTTAGAAGTTAGCAGTAAAACTTTTGGACAGATCGAGCTGAAATATTGCCAATATCAATCTAGACTAGACTAGTATACTAGACTAAAAAACTATAAAAAATTCAATACTTAGATTAGAATAGATGAAGATGTAGACTAGACTTGTAATAAAATTATAGGCTCCTATTTACTAACAAGCTCATGCTCGCTTCTTATCCCGAAAAAACACTATGAACTATCTCAGCATTTCCCCGGGACATAAAGCCGCGTACAGATTGCTGTAACGTAACATGCAATGTAACATGAAAGGAGCATTTCATAAGTGTGGACGCAGCGCGCGCACGAACTGAGCAGGTACGTGTTCGCATCTTTTCCGGCATGCGCGCGGCGAACATAGCTCAGTCTGCCGAAAACACGCGGAGAGAATTTATTATACAATTATTACTGGCTACGATGATTGTCGATGCTTCTATGATTATCATCAATCATGTGAAAAAAAACGTAACGTAAACGGCTCTGCTGTAGCTGTGTTTTCTTCCATTCTTTCAACGTTCGCGCGCGTTCCGCAGTACATCCCGTCCACACTGGCGCTCCGAGCACACTGCGCGCCCCTTTGTGTTCGGCGAAAAAACCGACAAATGGCGGATCGCGGCGAGCACGAGTTGAAATGCTCTGTTCGTGCTCGTAGTGTGCTCGGTTCGTGCGCGCGAGGCGTCCACACTGTGTGATTTCTGTTACATTGCATGATACATTGCGACAGTGTGGACGGCAAATTCTTTCATTGCGTGATACATTGCATGTTACGTTACAGCAATCTGTACGCGGCTTAAGAGTCCAAGAGCTAGTGAGTAAATGAAATCTTATCATTTTATATGTGGGTGTTCATTACCAGGCTTTCCATAAATACTGAAAGTTCGACCTTTAAGTTTTTATGAAAAGGTCTAATGTTATTGGCATTGATAAGGCCTTATCTATGCCAATAATAAATTAGACTATCAAATAAAAAATAGTAGGTAGGCCGTTGGTTTTTCTCCAGTCGATAACCCTATGGTCAGGTAATACAGATTACAGGTGTTCCCAAACTTTTAAGATAACGGAAAATCCATCAAATTCCTTTTACAATATGGAACCCCATCTCATATTCTCTGCTCTAGCTAAAATACAATATACTGGTTCTATGGTACTGCTTAGATACATTTAGTCTGTCTGGGATGAATTCTCGCTAACTACCTACAGTATTTATCTCTTCTCATCACATCTTTTGTGCTAGGTAGGTATTTAAAAATAATATCTTCACTCAACTTCATACAATACTTGTATGATTGTTTTCAACTGTTATGTTATCAATTTAATTAAAATTTTGTAAAGATTTTGCGAGAATAGTGTTCAATTTTTGGTTTTTCTCATTGTTTATATTTAATGAGTGTATCTTATACAAAGTTTTAATGTTTTAACTGCTGGAATCAATCATTTATTTAAAAAGAAATTAAGGAAAGAATGAAGAAAAATAAAAGCCATTTAATCTGCACAAAACACAGATTTATCATTCAAAGCGAATTCGTTCCAACATAAATATTTGACCTATTTAGAAAAGTACAGTTGGCAACGAAACTAAACATTAAATAATTTCCGAAACGACTTTATGTGTTTATTGGAATAAGTAGGTCGCAGCTGAATTAAGAAGCATGTGTAATATATTCACGACTTTTCCTGTCTTTTGCCGCTTTTGTTGACTGTACAAGATAAGGAAAATCGGAACAATATATTCCGCGCCATTGAAAGTTATAAATGGTGAAGAGTGATGGATTAGAACCCCCTAGCGGTCTTAGACACAATTGGTCAGACCCCCATGGCATGACGGCCCCCGTGCTTGGCAATATGTGTGTGTCTTGAAAAACTCTTTTGCAAAATTATATGGACTACCAACTCTAAAATATAATAATATCTATTGTTTGTAATAAGATTGCCTGGAAGAAATTGCTTTCAGCAATAAGGCCGCCTGTCGTACCGTTATATTATTTATAAGATTAGATAGATATAAGTTAATTTAAGTATTGTTTTATATTTAAAAAAGGTACAATAAAGAGTTCATTCATTCATCTACAACCTTTACTGGTCCACTGCTGGACGCAGGTCTTCCCATGATAAGCGCCTCATTGGCACTCATCATATGGGAGTAATGCCCATAATCCCCACGCTGGGCATGCGGGTTGGGGATCGCAGTCGGTGGTAGAATTGTTCTACAGGAGGCGCTGCTGCCCGCCCCCCGGTGGATATCCCTTAGTCGCCTCTTACGACACCCGTGGGAAGAGTTGGGGTAGTGCAAATTCTAAGCCGGCACCACACGGCAATAAAATTCTGTGCATAATTAGGACATGGGAGTAAGCTTGGCTTGGGTAAAAACACTTATTTCCATCACCATAATGCATTGAGAATCTCTACATTATTTTCAGGTAATTTGTTACCTAATAGGTAATGGTAATGGTAATAGGTAATGTTTACTGATGTCGAGGAAGTAAACACCGACTGATAGTACCGACAATTGCAGGTACGAACGTCAAATCAGCATATTATTATCAGATGCCTAGGTATGTTCTGAATCTAGCTGGATAGGTTCTTTTTCAGTCACACTCAAGAGTAGTGCACAGTGCACACACAACACACAAGTAAAAAATTTCTTGACAGAAAGCCTATCTTGAAACCTAATTCCGAGAGAAAAGGAAATTTTCATTCAACGTCGCACAAAACGGTCGTGTTAAGCCATGCCACAGAAAACTACTGAACGGATGCTGAAATTTTAAATAGACTTAGTTCTAGCCTGGGAATAACACAAAGTCTACTTTTCATCCCATTAATTCGTTCCCATAGGATAGAAATAGCTTTGCCTAACAAAGCGTGCGAAGCCGTGGCCTGATACTAGTAGATAATAAATAGATAACACCCCTACACACATAAATAAGAAAAAGGGTATTTTTCAATTTATTTATCTCTAGTAAAACAAAAGGTTTATCAATGTTTACACACCATTAAATAAAACTGGAATTATCTGAGACTGTGTTATTGTTGTTATAAGGTCTACATTCGTCAATAAACAAGCCCACCGACATTAAACTTATCTCGTTCTGGCGCTTAAACACGATATATTGTGAATTTATGTCTCGTATTGGCTTTGATGTCTCGAAATGTATCGATCACTATTATTTTAGGGCTTCTGTATTGTGTCAGTAACAGTATTAGAGGCGAGTTTACATACACGCGCCTCTAATGTTGTTACTGAGACAATACAGAAGCGCGAATTATTATTTAACTAACTTCCAAGGTCAGGCTTTTAATTATGATTACACTAGTTACTGCCTTTTCTATGGAAACGTCTTAAGGTTATTTCTCTTCCATGTGAACTTATTTATAGGATAAACGTACAAGCCTATTTTACTCTAGACAACATGAGAAATGAAGTAATTCTAAAACGGAAGTACCTAAAATGAACCCACGACACTATGATGACGTTATCGATAGAAGAGCTAATATGACTAAACTAATATGACTAGACTCAATATCTTTATTTCTTTAGGCATACAAAATAATCACTTAGACAAGTCAAATTCACTGAGTTACTACATTTATGTGAAGTAATTATGAGTCCAAAGGTAGAGTCACTGGCCACTCTTTTCAAAAGTTTATAAATCAAACACATTAGTAAGTAAACGATCCGTTAGACGTTTTCATCGCGACGCGATTAGTTGAGCCCTAGTTAGTAGGAGCGTGAATATGACGATTCAGTCAAATTAGATACATCTTCGTACGCGACAGTTTTATACTCAGAAATTATGACGGTGGAGGGAAGTAACAAGGTGGGTCGTTCGCCAATATTTACCCCAATTTGCCTAGTTCGTATTTAAGAAGGGCACTAGCCGTGGCGAACGTGGCAAGAGAATTGACCTCTCCATTCTCAGCATTCTCAGCGCGTGGCTTTTCTTATAACCTGACTAAGGGGACCTATTTCAAGCTACTCGTTTTCTTATTTCTTTTATAATAGGTACTTTTACTGCTATCTTCAATCCGCCTGCGAAGCGAGATAAGGCTAGTTAGGCTAGTTAGCTAGTAAGATAGGCTAGTTTTCTAAAGATAATAGCTAGTTTTCTAAGTTAAATATTAGGTATATTTTCCAAATTTATGATTAAGTATGCGGTGATTTTATTTATAAATTAATTTCTTATTAATTTACTTACCTATGTATAAAAAGAATCTTGCGTAGTCGTCCTAGATTGTTTTTGGACAGTTTGAAAAGCCAGCTAGGATCTACACATAAATCAGTAAATCAATATCTTTATTTCTTAAGGCTTACAAAATAAGCTCTTATTACAAGTCAAATTTACATAAATATGAAGTACTTAATAAAAGTGATGACGATCTGCGAAAGACTGCTGGCAGATGCTGGATGCGGCAAGCTGAAGACAGGGCGCTATGACACTCGTTAGGGGAGACCTATGTCCAGCAGTGGACTTATATAGGTTGATGATGATGCCTTAATCAAAAGTTTTATAAGATTTAAGCCTGATTTATACAGCACAAAACCCTCTTACAGGAATCTTCAAAGGCATTATGCACATAGAATTTCTTAACATCAGTTTCACCCCATAAAAGGGATTTTCATGGTGAAACTTACATTTTATCAAGTTAGTATTGTGATGAACAATCTTACCAAACAAAACAATGCAACATAAGCTACCAGTAAAAAGTATAAAATCTACATAGATTTACTGAAAACAAAGTTAATATCACTGCCGGAAGATAATACTCGTAAATATCCCATTACGTTCCTAGGAATCCTACTAAAGTTATTACTCGGGAGAACAGATCGATTGCAAAGTGAATAATATTCTTCAGAGCGCCAGGTTATTCCAACGTTCTCTAGGGAGCAAGATAATTTTTTTATTAAAAATTGATTAAGAGCTGATCTATTATACCCTCCGAGGGGTTTCATTCATTGTTCAGCTAGTTTCTTTTATTCTACCAATTAGACCGCCAATTGTAGCTTAAGTTTGTATAAATTGTTTCTGTGAATTGTTTCTTAGTTTTAAGTGTGCAATAAAGAATTTTCTTTCTTCTTTCTTTCTTTCTTTCTATTAGAAAAGCAACCGACTACAGTTTTCACGCATTGTTAAGGAAAAGTTAAAGCGTTAACACCTTCCAGCTTGGAAACAGTACCTATCAAGTACCTATCGTTAATATCACGAACTAGGTCTCTTACATTATATAATTACACATATAATTTTAGAGTTTTTGCTGTACAAATAGTTAGTTAAGAAAATATTTCTATTAATTAATTATACCTATACATATAGTATGTACCTACGCATTCTCTACGGAGACCTAGTGCAAGGGACAGAGCTCTGCAGCTTAGGTACCTATGGACGTATGTAGTAAAAGTAGGAGAAATTACTGAGTTACAAAGTTATACATTAGGAAGTTGAACACCTACTGTTTATTGTATGCTTATAGAAATAAGTTTGTGTTGAAATAAAAAAACATTTTTTTTTCTTTTATTCTATCAGGATAACTTGTTAGAGGTTTTCTTAATTTCCCTTTCAGAATAAGTTACGAGCACAAAATATGAAAATACTTACATATCTAATTAACAAATGTAATAACCAATAATGAGATCCTTAGGAAAATAGTTATAAAGAAATTTAGTTTTGGTATCTTACTATGAGAAATAATAATGCGAAACTTTTGAAACTTTACTTAAAAATAAAAAAAAACTTAGTTCTGGGTTCTTTAAATTGTGTAAATATAATAATATTCTACGCAAACGAAGCCGCGAGTAACTTTTAGTTGAAGCATTTATCAACAAAGATATTTCATAATTATCATTTCTGCAACATGGACAGATATTAACATAAATCAATTAGAAAGTTTGTAATTAAGGGCCAGCGCACACGACCCGTGAGAGTCTTATGATATGGAGGGCCGATAATTACCTACGATTTTCTTTACTTGTGCGTGCTTGCTGTCATTAGTGTTTTTATTCATTGACCTTGGAATATATGGCTGGATGGAACCAATTATGGTTCAATGTGTCGTTCATTACTTTTTTGGTACTGTAATTACAACAAGGCACTCAAATTTGATCAACCCATTTTAGTATAGTAATGTATTAGTCATTTTAGATAAAATTTGGGACTGATATAATCATTTGATGACTCAAAGTCCTGTACCTATATAAGAAGAGTATTAAAAACCCATAGAATCACAAGTGTAGAGACTTATTTTTAACGATATGAATTTTGTTGATAACACAACTTCGTTGCTGAGAACACAACGGAATTGGCTTAGACGACAGTATCGAGTATTGAGATGTGATCTTGATATGTATGAGATTTGCGTAGTTTTATATCCGTACGATAGAGAGGCTGTACCATAGAAAAACAAGATGTCGTCATGAAGTCTCGAATAGTCTCGATATTATCCAAATACTGAAGTCGCCCCTTTGATTGCAGTTGATTAGTCAGCTTCTTTCTCGTCTGCAACGACCCTAAATAAACAATTAATTAAGAAGGTAGAGTATTTCAAAAACTCTTTAATTTTGTTAGCGTTCGTTCGTTCAATTTGTTTCCAAGTATAGAATACTTGATTCAGTTACGCATTCAACGCAGTAATTAACAGAAAATTGATGGAAACCAACCGTCGCAAATTGTTTTGATGAGATACCTATCGTATAGCAAATAATGATGAAAGCTATGAGCTGCGTTGCGAATACGGCGAATTTAACGCGTGACTGACTACACACTGATTGTAATGAAAATTATTCGAGTACTTACAATCCAAAGGATATAATATCCTAGAAGAAAACCTAGACAATGCCCCCGCCCTTGTGACCAAGCGATTGAAGACCCCCTTTTTTATTGTACACAAAAAAACTACCAGCTTTACTCTTCTTTTTTTTTGTATTTGTGTTTTTTCTTGTTTTCTGGATCTGTTTTAGTGTGTTATTTACCTATGGCTATCATTGTTATGTAAAGGGCCAAATGAATGAATTTTCTTTCTTTCTTTCTTTCTTTATTAAGAAAATACATAAATCAGATAAGATTTATCCTCGGATCCCAACTTTTATCTTCTCTATATATAAAAATTAATCCCTATTTCCCTTGGACACGCCATCACGAATGAACGGCTGGACCGATCTCGTTAATTCTTTTTTTTGTTGATTTTTTTATTGTCAGGAGAAGGTTCTTTTGACAGAAAATAATCGAAATTCCAACTCAATTTTCATAAATAAGAACAACGTTTGTCGGTCTAGTATAAATATCGTAAAGTATCAAAGTACAAAACAATACACTCTATTGCACACCAAACAAAAACAAAATACAGGAAAAGTAGGTGCATGATTAATGCGCTAGCGTTCCCTTTCTCAGCACTTCAGAGTTCTAGCACACGACTGCATAATTCTCGAAACTTCCATGCTACTTGACAGTTTCACAATAGCTTCGCGCGCGAAACAGATGGCGCCACCTGTAGAACTAACTTTACGGGTAACTTTCTCAGGTGGTTGTTAGCCACTTATAGGCAGATGTGGTGTTAATAACTAACGAGAGCTTTCTGTGAGGACTTTCTCTCGTTTTGAAGTTGATGTACAATTAAAAAGCACGATTTTGTTCGATTAATTTTTATAGACCAAAAAATTTAATAGAAACTTTTAGATGGTACTTTTTAACTTCATCTTACGCTTTCTAATGCTTGGTTTACACTTTGTTAAGTATCAAGAGCGAGTAACAAGAGCATTTTTCACACAGCTGCAACTTAAGTTTTGCTATTTGAAGGCGCGCGGCGCGGAGCCGCTTAGCTGTATCTAGAAATCGAGTTTACAAGACGCAGGTGACACTTGCACTTGTCATCCGCACTTGATACTTAACAAAGTGTAAACCAGGCATAAGCCGCGGAAAGTAGTAATATTATGAATGCGAAAGTTTTTATGGATGTTTGTAAATCGTTTACGCAAAACGGATTGTGAACGGACTTACGGATTGTGCAAAAATTTTATAAATAAATAATTATATACCTAATATATAAACTAGGCTACTCTTCATCCCAGTAATCAGTTGCCATGGGATAATAGCATAGAAACAACGTGCGCAAAGCCGCGGATACTAGTACTTTATACATTCCAATTTTCAGTAGCTATTCTTTTCGTTTTTAAATTCTCAATAATAATTTACTGTATTCCGAAACCCACTAGAGATAGTGAATAGGCAATTATAAAATTGTATTAGGTGTCAAAAACTGGATGAATCTAGTGCTGGATCATCATCATATCAGCCGAACGACGTCCACAGCTGGACGTAGACCTCCCCTAATCCAGGACCATACATACTAATTTAGTCATTATTTGATTAAGTCATACAGCGACAAAAGAATGTAAAGCTCGTTATGTCCAGCAGTGAGAAAAGCCAGCCTTTAAATGACAGATATAATCATGATTTTTTTAAAATAAATAAAATTAAAGAGATACAATATCGTTTCCGTTTCCGTAAATAGCCTATCTCCAGCATATCATGTTTTCTCCAAATAAACAGAACAAAACAGCTACAATACCAACCGTTTCGGTAAACACCAGCCATCGCCGCCCATCGTCCCCATTGTCCCGGTGTATCCCGGTGTAATATGGACACGCAGCCGAGACAAAAGGGCCCAATAGCTTTTATTAGGCCTCCCTGCCCCCCGCATTATACCGCATGGAGACATTCGTCACAGGACAGGCTTTGCTGCCTGGAGGCCAATAGCTCATCAGGGTGTAGGCAGGGGAAGATAGCTAGGCAACTTGATTACTTTTAAGAGATAAATAAATAATACACATAAAACTTATTTTTATTAACAAAGAAAATTACAATTAAGGAATAGAAAAAATAACAACTAGTATATATCTACAATTTAAACCATTGAGCTAACTACAGACGGTTGAAAACAGTCTAAATGTAGTTCAATGATCCATGTCAATACCAGTCGTCGCGTCCCCAAGACACTGGCTGCATTACCACGCTGTATGGCAATGCTGATGAGCTGAGCCAGATATTCACCAGCTCTCGGGTCACGCGTCGCATCGACCAGACGCTCAGATAAAATAATGCCGGTCAATCTACAGCATGATCTAGCCCCAAGTTAAGCAGACCTAGTGTTATAGTAGTTAAAATATGAATTTTTCAATAGTTTTAAAGAAATTAAGGTACCTTTTGATTTCTGATTCAAGAATTATAATCTTCTAAAAAACTATCATGGTCATAAAACTATCATTAACACTGCAGTCATTTTAAACAGGATATTTACCATGATCTGATTTGAGTGTTCCAATATTTCAGCACACACACGCCGTGATCACCAAAGTCAGTTCAGATCAGTTACTTTAAAGTAAATTTCCCCTTTTCAATGATTGTATAACTCTTCTCTTTTCCCATGAGACCGCTGATAAAAGACAAAGAAAAATGTTGTGGAAGCAATCTATGGTGTCTTGGAGAGGCGATGAGGTTCGCCCGTCAGACAGACTGCTACCAAAAGAATTAAATGATTGTACAACTCTTCCCTTTTCCCATAAGACCGCTGATAAAAGACAAAGAAAAAAAAATTGTGAAAGCAATCTATGGTGTCTTGGAAAGGTGATGAGACCTCTTGGTCCACTATTCTTCGAGTCTTCATTCTGTGTTACATACCTATTCTCAACCGATGAGAAACAAAAGAAGGCTTTTCTTTATTCGGCTGTATTTGTGTGTTACTCGTTAACTTCGAGCACCTCGTTATCTTCGCCAATTTGTTGTCCAATTAGGATGAATTTTCATGTAGTACTTTTCTGTAATGTACCTAAGTATTATTTTATGCCACCATTGTGCCACAATACTAGGCTCTGTCTGAAAGCTAACTGTAGCGGCTTTTTGGCCCCATTATATGGAAAAAAAATATTTCATTTCATTTTTAATCCTACTAATATTTTAAACGCGAAAGTTTGTAAGTACCTACTATGGATGGATGGATGTTTGTTACTCTTTCACGCAAAAACTACTGAACATGTGGCACAGAAATAGATTATTGTCTAGAATAACACACAGGCTATTTTTTTATCTCACGGGAACGGGAATTACGCAGGTGAAACCGCGAGGCGCTGCTAGTCTTATGTTTTTTCATCTTTTCTTGTTTATGTATTAAATGTGATACAAATATGTTATCCAAATAAATGTTTTTTTAGTATAAAGTACAAGCTGCGCCCAGTGGCTTCATCCGTTAATTATAAGTATATCCCGTAGACAAAATAAAACTACTACAGATGTATTAAAAAAAAAGCTTATGATAGGTTTAACAAACTGTACGAGTGAATTTTGGGATATTCCTTTGTTTAACGGAATTATAATTATGAAAAATAAGTGAGGGCGCTACTTTATGTGCTGTTTGCGCCTTAATTAAGTACAACAGTTATCACTAGATAGCTGATTTATTATAGGTAGGTACTACCCTTATAACAAACTGCTTAGCTTGGGGCTAGAGAACGCTGAGTGAATTGTCCAACATTTATTTTCATAAATGCGAAGTGGTTTTCTTTCTAGTTTATGAAAAATAATATTATCTTGACTGGTCTAGCTGTACGTAATAATATCTACGCGCCAGATATTGATGTCCGTAATTCCAGCCGACGAAAACTCCTATGACAGTCATAATAAGGTGATGTAGAGACAGTGTAGTTATTCTGTGGAAGCGAGTCTAGGGGGAAATTCCTTTGTTTTGTCTTGTCGAGTTAAGTGCTCGGTGGAGGAGGAATTATATAATTTTTACGCTCGTGTGCGCGTTATGTCCAAATGTAGCTATAGTACTCGTAATTGAGTGAATTAATAAAAGAAAAAGAAACAAAATAAGTAGCACAGTTATATTTTTTCTTATGATTCTCCGTCAAAGAGTCACAAAACTCTGTGCGCTGACTTAGCAAATGTGTACTGAAGCAAAAATGTCTTGTTTAAAATTTTATTTTCACTTGACTAAAACGGAGAGGTTCTCAATTCGAAAACATTTTTTTGTTTGCCTTAGCTCATAACTTTCTTACTCATAACTGGGTGAACCGATTGATTTTTTTTTATTAAATGAAATCTATCGCTTTTTGTGTGTTGCTATTTAAATTGAATCTACAAATTATGACGTTTCAAAATCCTTAATAATGAGTAATTTGAGGCCATTTAAATTTTTTGTACAAACAATCAACAATCAATTGAGCTACCTTTAGACTGTTTGCAACCGTCTGCAGTTAGCTCAATGGTTTCAATTGTAAGTACTAGTTGTAATTTTGTCTATTCCTTGATTGTAATTTTCGTTGTTAATAATAATGTTAATAAATGTTTGGCAAAAAATTTACGAATTTACGACGAAATAAAAATATTGATGTCATGGTTTCATAATTACAAATTACGGAAGCAAATAAATAAAACAAAGGCATACTTTTTAATAACAAAATTTAATAAATAACAAGTTACACTAACCAAGTAGGTAATAAGTGACACTAACCTAGTTGTGTTGACAACATAGCCTGATTATAAATACAATTACACACAAACCCTATCACAAGTTCGTCTTCTCCCTTTAACCCGTTGAGCGCCGCACCAGGTGGCGATTACCCGGGTCCCGGCCATCCCGGACCCTTGCAAGTTTGCAAGCTTTGATTACACCGGGACACCTACCCGGTCAGTTTTAACCCAATTATCCTAATAGACTGTAATCAGATTTAGTCATAGAGGATCACATGTACGGGTGTTGCTACGAGTTATGCCAGGTTTACACTTTGTTAAGTAGATACCAAAGTGATCGACATAGCTCAAAGAATTAGTAAGCTGAAGTGGCAGTGGGCCGGCCATATCTCGCGAAGAACCGACAATCGTTGGGATAGAAGTGTTCTTGAGTGGAGACCGCGACTTGGCAAACGTAGTGTAGGACGCCCTCCGGTCAGGTGGGATGACGATCTGCGAAAGACTGCTGGCAGATGCTGGATGCGTCTAACTGAAGACAGGGCGCTATGGCACTCATTAGGGGAGGCCTATGTTCAGCAGTGGACTATTATGGGCTGTTGATGATGATGATGAAGTATCAAGTGCGAATGACAAGTGAAAGTGACACCTGCGTCTTATAATCGCGATTTCTAGGCGTCGCCGCGTCTAGAATCGCAAAACTTAAGAGCAGCTGTGTGAGAGATGGCAAGCGTCTTAGTTAAAACTTTCCGTGAACTACTAATGGAAATCATAATGTCACTTGCACTTGTGACTCGCACCTGATATTTAACAAAGTGTAAACCAGGCATTACCAAATTATTGCCATGTGATAAAGTACCTACATTTTTAATTTATGTTTGGGACAGAGAATCCGGACCCGGATGAGGGTGGAAGTGAAAGGAGCCTACACAGTGAGCGGACCTTAGCTGATACGATTGCGATGGTGACATAATACAAGGACGGAGAAATAATAATCCTTAGCGATAGTCAACTTTTGTAACTATTAATTTAAGCAAACAAAAAAATAAATATAAAAAAGAAAAATATTAAGATTTTTTATTGCAAACCTCTTGTACATGATATCTATATTCAACCTACCTTTTAAGGATACAGAACTAGCTCTGTTAGGTAGATGAAGCTAAAACTAATAGGTAAATTTAGACCTTATTGTTTCCAAAATAGAGTTTATCTTCCGCTCTAACTAATATCTCCAAAGCTCAACATCCGTGCCGTGTGATCACAGGATTCAAATGTGATTAAAATTCGGAGCGGTAGGCAACAAGCCTAAGCTCATAAAAATTCCAATAAAGGGGAACGCACCTGGACCCGTTTAAAAATTCACCAACTTAGATTTCCCGACACTCTCTAAAAGGTCAATAAATATTTACTCTGTCTGTACTAAACGGGAGTAATGATGCTGGAATTTAAAACGATAAATACTTAAACTTAAACAATTATATTTTGCAATTATATTGAATCACCGACGCGTGACCCGAGAGCTGGTGAATATCTGGCTCAGCGCATCAGCATTGCGATACAGCGTGGTAATGCAGCCAGTGTCTTGGGGACGCTTCCGACTGGTATTGACATGTATCAATTGAGCTGCCTTTAGACTGTTTGCAACCGTCTGCAGTTAGCTCAATGGTTTCAATTGTAGATACTAGTTGTATTTTTTCTATTCCTTGCTTATAATTTTCGTTGTTAATAAAGATTTTAGATTATATAGAGATTATAAGGGCATGTCACAGCCATTTAAATAAATAATGCAGGGCATTCCACACAGCATCATCTAGCCCCAAGCTAAGCAGAGCTTTGTTCGAATAGGATTGGTATTTTCTTTTATAAAAGGGGTTAAAAAATATTGTCGGTCTAAAAACTTGAACCATTTTACACCCCGAAGCCTGAAAGGCGTAAAGGTAGTCGAAAAATCTAATTTGAAATCGCATGAAAAGAGCTGTGTCGAGGTGATTATTACACTACAGATAAAAAAAATACTTGCAGCTATGAATAGGAAACCCAACAATAGAATCACACACGACACGATTAAAAAAAACATACATCTTATCAAATGTAAATAAACAATTCACAACTTCAGAAATCACGTTTTTCCGTGGCCATCACCTCAAAAAAGGGAAGAGAAAAGTGTTTTTTTCCGCTTTTCCATGATTTTTTTATAGGATTAGAAGAAATTTTTACTCCCGTTCGACTTAAAATTTTTGTAATTAAAAATGAATGATAATTTATAAAGAACTAGCGACCCGCCCTGGCTTCGCACGTTTTTATTATACATATAAACCTTCCTCTTGAATCACTCTATCTATAAAAAAACTACATCAAAATCCGATGCTTAGTTTTAAAGATTTAAGCATTCGAAGGGACATAGGGACAGAAAAAGCTACTTTGTTTTATACTATGTAGTGATTAAAAAAAATCGCTGAGGACAGGATTCGAACCTGCGCGGGTAGAACCCATTGGATTTCAAGTCCAACTCCTTAACCACTCGGACACCTCAGCTGTTATGATGAGCGACGAAAAACTAGTCTACAATGAATAACTAAGGCTATAAAAATGTTATTTCAAGGTTCCGTATTCTCAAATGAAGCCGATTTAAATAACCATAAATAAAAAAAAACATCACATCAGACTAATTTATTTTGATTGCAAAATTTGGACATCAAAACTTGAACAAGAATATTTAAATATGATCAAGATATGCTGTGCGATTACGCTAAAACCGCCCATCCAAATTGACATTCTTGAGCCATTGAAATGGCCATCGCGCGCGTCGTTTCCATACAATTTCAAATTACGAAGGCCATTAAAAGGGCTTTCATATGTGAATTTTGGATGGGTGGTTTTAGCGAAATCGTACAGCAGACCAGTATTACCAGCTTTTGAGTTATCTTTAAAATGGCTGAAATTCGAGGTTGTTGTTTTTATAAAAAACATCAAAAATGTACCTATTTAGCACATTTTCAAACTGATTACGAGCCTTTCCTGTTCAATGTACGACGCTTTTATTCATTTTCAACTCACTTTTATTGATTGAATGTTCTGTATCTAAACAGAACCACATGGACAAAATGCGGAACCTTATCTTTGTAAGTTCACACTTGGCCGGTTTTATTTATTTGTTCAAGTGTAAAATTTATGAATGGAGCTAGTTATAACTTCAAACAATAAATTTGTTATCATAAGAAACGTGTAGATAATATGAAGCGAAGTTAAAGAATCTATGTGCATTTAGCAGACAGTTGTTAATTTTTTACTAGATGCGCCCCGCAGCTTCGCCCGCGAATCAGACTTTTTTTATACTAATTTCAGAAATTTATTGCACACCCCCTAGGGGTAACTATGTAAAAATAAAAAATATGTGTTTAATTATTCACTCCATAGTTTATTTATACCGAGTTTTGAGTGAATCGAACCAAGCAATTATTATTTTCCATACAAACTTTACCACCCCATTTAACCCCGTCAGAGGTTAACTTTAGATTTTTTTTCTATTCTATATGTTAATTTAAGTCCTAATCTATTTACATAACAATGTTCATCTAAATAACTTCAGTAGTTACGGAGATTACCTATAACGAACATTTACACAGATTTTCCCATTTATTACAATAGTAAGATAACAAAAGAAGAGACCATGATTTTTATAATATCTAGGTCATGACTACGTCTGTCGTTTATTGCTAGCTTCTCATGAAAACGATAAGAAGTCTCTATGTAGGTTCTATTTACGTTTATTGGGAAAAGGGTTCAATTTGATTGTGCGTAGTCCAAGTGGGTGAGACCAATATCTGTGCCTCTACATATAAGTGTAAGGTTGTGTCCCCAGTAGGCAAACTGTGAGCGGCCGACTGAGTGAGCCGCAAATTTGTGGCGAACAGCTACAAACTCAGATCAGTTTGCGTGCGTATCGCAAGCACTGTAACCTGCGAGTCAACCGCTAACTGAGACAGTCGGCACATTTATGACGTAACGCCGTAGCGCACTCACTGCGTACAGTGAGCGCAAACTAGCAAACTGTGGACACACAATTTAAAATATATGGAAGGGCGTACTGAACTGATATGCCGCAAACTCAGTCGGCTGCTCACAGTTTGCCTACTGGGGACACAGCCTAAATCATAATATTCAATTCCCTTTCCTCGCGTTTACGCTCCTCACTTCAATGGCTACGCTGAAGCAGGAATAAAATGTGGAAAAGTTCACATTAATTTCATTTTAGGGAACACACGTCTAACAGTTGAGGGATTATCGACTCTATTTCCACAGGTGGAGGCTATCCTCAACAGCCGTCCTCTTCTCTTCTCCCGATGTCTTCCCGCGCTCACAGTCGGGTATTTTCTCCTCAGCAGATTTCTGATGTCACTTCTGGCGCCCACAAAAACTGGATATAGACTCTAAAAGGCTGGACCGAAACTAATTTCTCGAAGGACAAGACAAATGGTCTCCGTGTCGCGGAGGCTTTACCTAGTGTGGTTTGCTCCTGGTAAATTGTACTTGAATTGTATTTTATTTCTAAACACTTTTTATTAGTGTTCCCAGGATACGCAGATCTATTAGAATTGTATCATTAACAAGGCCACTATACAGCCGCTAATTTAAGAAAATTGAAATTATAACATTGCATGAATTTTATTTTAATTTGTACACCTGATCTGATTCTGTGACTATGAACTCTGTTTCTTCTTTATTTTTAGTTTTTTGACAAGGCCTCTATACAGTCGAAATTTTGTTATACTTATGTACCTTCTTGATTATGTAATCTATTTTTTCAATTTGATTTAAGTAGTGTGTATTATTATAATAATTTAATGAAAACTTGACTATAAGCAAGTGTTCTGTATGTTCCTATGGTACAAATAAATAAACTAAACTTAACTATTAAATTCAGGTACAGTAAGCGTTTTGTTAGCTTCATCAAAATAACTGGAGACATTAATGAAATCAAAACAAGACAAAGTTCCAAGCTTACTTAGACAAAGCGACCGATGTGCAAATTCATCGCTTGGAACTTATCAGTTACGAAGCGCATCTAGAAGTTCCACCGCCAGCCACAGAATAGACCGCAATTTGTATCGCTTCTCCGGAAATTAGGCAACTCGATTAACTTGGTGCAAGTCTGTAAGCTTCAAGTATCTATGGACTTTAAGAGGAAACTCGGGGTTTTCCTGTCAATTTAACTGAAGTTAAATGCCTGAATTCCAAAAAAGGAGTAAGTTCACAAATCGACTTCAGTAAAAATTTTTAGGTGAACTGATTTTGAATTTGAAACCTAGTTAGTACTTCTGATATATATTAGATATATATTTTGCGTTATCACAATTCGTATTTTCTTTATTATATTTTAACTAGGTAATTATTATATTTTAGCAGCCGCCCGATTCACAGGTGTTCTACCAGTTACGCGTGTGGTTCAATAAAGATGTGACTGGATGTCCCATCATCATCGTCTTGACTCCCGGGCAAGGTTTGCTCTCCTTTCAACCGATTTCAGAAAAGGAGGAGGTTCTATTTTCGGCATGTTACAAATATTAAGTACCTATTTCAGTCCTCTAGTACCCGTACACAAGTTCTGCTTAGTTTGGAGCCAAATGTTATTGTCCAGCATTATTCAATTATTTATTGTCGAATACGAATTATTTGTCTTGAAAGCACAATGAGTAAGTAGACCCCTGACAAAGCGCTGGTTTGATGCGTCAGCATCATAACAAATTATATGATGAGAGTTATTCTTAGGTGTTACGTAACTTTGATAGAGTATTTAGGTTTCATATGCGAGGACATTTCAATTGTTAAGAGTTATTTTTAAGATTTAAATTCCTGTGTATACAACTGTTTGTTCTCCACGTAAACCAAAATAAATAAAGAAATTTTAGTTTCCATTTATACAAGAGTCTCAAAGTATAATCTTCAGAGGTTGTCCATTATATAGAAGTATTTTACCATCTATCAACACTGTTCAAAATTACTAACAAAGCCGGGGCAGGTTGTTTGTTCGGTTTATTTCTAGAAACTCAAAACCAATTACGCCTGATACCGAGCTCCAACAGTTCCGGGAAAGATCGATCAGTTGTTATAAGCACTACACAGAATGCTCCAAAAACTTTAAACAGGATGCTCCAAACAATTGTAGAAACAAAACAATCACTTGATTTCGTCAATTTATAGGTAATCTAGATCAGTAAGCATGTAATTCTGTCAGATAAATACAACCAAAGTGGTTTCTAAAACTAAATTGAAAATTATTACTTTACCTTACAAAATTTACCTTTAGAAACAAATTTGTATAAAAAATTAATTAAATGAAATAACAATAATGCTAATAAAGCTTTTTCACGTTTTTGAACAAGGAAGTTTAAAAAGAAAAAGTCATATCTTCAAACTTCCACCCAAATTTCAGGACACCCTGTAAAACTTACGTGTTCAGAGTTAACATAGAAGTGAATTCCGATACCAATTGAGCTTTATTGCTGCGCCGGGAGTTTCGTATCGAGGATAGAGAGTGAACACGATTCCTAGTTTAAAATTATATTTTGTACTGTCACTTGAACACGATCCGATAACGAGATTTCCCCGATTAATAGAGTTAATCTATTTAAACTCAAACAAAGTTTTATGTGTAAGAGATAGCCAAAGTTTTGAGTATTTATCACCAACGATAGATTACGGTTCAATTCCAATCGAAAGCAAAATAATTGTTAACTTTTTTCATTTAAAACATTGTTCAAATCTCAAAGCCACGATTGCTAAAGCCCTATCTCATCCTTTCACAACTTTCACCTTCAATTTGAATTGTAACCAACCATCTTCCTGGTTCACCTCCTTGAGTGGACATCATTATCATCAGCCCAAAATCCATTGCTGAACAGAGGCAGATTGACAGATTGGCTTCAATCGTGAGAACCAACTTTTCTTAGGCTGTTGATATAATTACCTGAAACAAACAAATATTTCCCATAAGTACACTACATAGTATAAAACAAAGTCGCTTTCTGTGTCCCTATTTCTCTATGTCCCTTTGAACGCTTAAATCTTTAAAACTACGCTACTGATTTTGATTACTGATTCTGTTTTCTTTAATATAAAGAGTGTCTCTCAATCAAGAGGAAGTTTTATACGTATAATAAAATCTCTAAATAAAATCAAAAATATAATCGTGCGAAGCCGGGGCGGGTCGTTAGTTGAATATAAAACACAAATGTATATCTTTCCAAGATAACAAACTTTTCCATCAATGCGTAAGATCTTATGTATGAAGCGCAGACGTATCGTGTATCAATAACCAAAGCATTAGCATAGAAATAGGATGTGAATAGGTGCCAGATTCTAAGCGAATGTTACAATATGGAGGAGGCCTAAAGATAGATACCTTAATTTGCAGACCTAATAACTCCACTTTTTCACGAAAATGACATTTTGATACCGGCAGAAACTAGATTTTTTGCTCTATTTTTTCAAATACTAATAACTCCATGGTTCTCAACGGTATTGGTGTAAAAACGCTATTTGAAAATCAAACAACTCCGCGTAAAACGAAACGCATCGATTTTGACAAAATAATCGAATATCTCCCGCGCAGTCGGCCATTTTGTTCTACGTCGCACAAGCGTACGCAAGCATTTAATTAGCATTAAAGCATTTAAAGCATTAATTTCCCGCGCATTTAACATAAAAACAAATGGTAAAAGTGTCTTTCAATACAGTTTTCACAGTGGGAGAACTCCTAAGGCGTGGAGCGGGAGTTTGGTGGTGCTCTTTTTTAAGAAGGGCGATAAAGCCCTCCTTAAAAACTATAGACCCATCACACTCCTGAGCCACGTCTATAAGCTGTTCTCGCGAGTGATCACGAATCGTCTCGCCAGGAGACTCGACGAGTTTCAGCCACCGGAACAGGCCGGGTTCCGCGGAGGATATGGCACCATAGACCACATTCACACAGTGCGGCAGATTATACAGAAGTCCGAAGAGTATAATCAGCCCCTGTGTCTCGCTTTTGTGGACTATGAAAAGGCCTTTGACTCCGTCTAAACCTGGGCTGTTCTAGAATCCTTACAGCGATGCCAAGTAGACTATCGTTATATCGAAGTGCTGAGGTGTCTCTACGAAGCCGCCACTATGAGTGTCCAAGTACAGGGCCAGCAGTCTAAACCCATCCAATTGCGCAGAGGAGTGAGGCAGGGGGATGTCATATCCCCGAAACTGTTCACGAGCGCATTGGAAGATATGTTTAAGACTCTGGACTGGAAAAGTAAGGGCATAAACATAAATGGCAATTACATCTCACACCTACGATTCGCTGATGACATAGTCTTAATGGCGGAGTCGCTAGAGGAGCTGACCCACATGCTGGACGGCCTAGCATCAGCCTCGCGACGCATCGGTCTTGGCATGAATTTGGAAAAAACAAAAGTCATGACCAATTGCCAAATTGATCCGGGACCGGTAGTCGTAGAAGGCCACCTTCTCGAAATCGTTTCCGAGTACACTTACCTTGGGCAGACTATGCAGTTGGGTAAAAACAATTTCGAGAAGGAGGCCAAGAGGAGGATCCAGCTGGGCTGGGCAGCGTTTGGAAAATTACGTCGAGTCTTCTCGTCATCCATACCGCAATGTTTGAAAACGAAAGTTTTCAATCAGTGCGTCCTACCCGTAATGACCTACGGAGCTGAGACGTGGACGCTCACGGTAGGGCTGGTCCACCAGTTCAAAGTCGCTCAGCGAGCTATGGAAAGAGCTATGCTCGGAGTTTCTCTGAAGGATAGGATACGTAATGAATACATCCGACAGAGAACCAAAGTTATCGACATAGCTCAAAGAATTAGCAAGCTGAAGTGGCAGTGGACCGGCCATATCTCGCGAAGAACCGACAACCGTTGGGGTAAACGTGTTCTTGAGTGGAGACCGCGACTTGGCAAACGTAGTGTAGGACGCCCTCCGGCTAGGTGGGATGACGATGTGCGAAAGACTGCTGGCAGATGCTGGATGCGTCAAGCTGAAGACAGGGCGCTATGGCGCTCATTAGGGGAGGCCTATGTCCAGCAGTGGACTAATATAGGCTGATGATGATGATGATGAAGTCATCTATGCCCCGTGATTATCACGCCTATTACGATGCATTGCCACACGAAAATTAGTTATTATCATTTTCCTTCGGGTGGCAGATTATTTAGTTTATATTATTAGTTTAGAATAAAATCAAACAACTCCACTTTTAGTTTCAAGTATTGCTTAAACCAAATCGAACAACTCCTTTTTTCACTGTAAAACCTAAAGGTTATAAGAAAACATAGATGTTTAAGTGTTTTTAGATTAATAAAAAGCATAATTTCTAACGGGACTTTTGTTTTTATTTATTTCCTTAAATAAAATTTATTATAACGTTTTAAGTCGCTCCTGTAAAATTTTCTCCAGAGGAGTTATTAGGTCTGCAAATTAAGGTATCGCGTCGTTCAGATGCTGTGAGAATTTTGAAAACCCGTATAGCCCAGGGGAACCAAACTGAATTCCGGGATAAAATGTTTCCCTTGTCCAATCGTCCCGAGTTCCATTCGAATTCATTTACTTCCGTCGTGCAGCGTGGTTAAAGAATGGTTTGCTTCAATCGAGTATAATAATAATCTGGGAATATCCATTTGCAAAACATCTATTCTAAAAATAGTCTGAGTAGCTAATAATTATAGTATTGGAAAGTAAAGCGGCAACAAAATTAAGCCTTCTATCTATTAATTATTTCTTCGTAGATAAATTTTCACTAAAATCTCCACTCGACTTCGTGTAAGCTTCTGAACCATCTATTTGTAAATAATGTAACACTTTTATTAAAAAATTTATAGTAAAAAAGTAGGTAGGTATATTTAAGCAAATTATTATATTATTTATGATGAATTTATATCTAATTTTTTTTATTTTACTGCTATTTTTACTATTTTTTAGCTATTTATTATTTATACGTTTTCGTTTCGTTTCGTTTATACCGTGTGTGGTTGGCAGGTTAATAATGCCATCGGCATTTTGCCGTCCTTTGTATACTTTTGATAACAGTGTGCAACAAAATAAAAAATAAATCATGGAACTTGTAATTTAAATATTTCCTAGAGGCAGGCTTTGTGAATATGGAAGAGTGGTAGTTATAACTGTGAAGGCAGTCCAAAACAGATATTTTCTATTAAAATTTTCGACGTGACACGCGAGCGATTGGATTTCGCTCGCCACAACCTCCGTCTTACTAATCTTACTATTATAATAAATGGAAAAGTCTGTGTGAATGTTTGTTATAAGTAATCTCCTTAAGTTATCTATGTGCCAAATTTCATCCAGATCCGTTCAGTAGTTTTTGCGTGAAAGAGTAACAAACATCCATCCATCCATGCTTACAAACTTTAACAAATAACAACATTTTTACAAATTTTAAGGAATAATAATTTTCCATACAAACTTTACCACCCTATTATTCTAGGTCCTTAACTATCTATGTACCAAATTCATCGAATTCCATTCTAAACAACCAGTTGATTGGTTTAGTTGGTCGGAGTGGAAGGACAGCAAATTTCATGTACATGAAATTTGCTGTCCTTCCACTCCGATTGTTATTTGTTAAAGTTTGTAAGCATGGATGGATGGATGTTTGTTACTCTTTCACGCAAAAACTACTGAACGGATCTGGATGAAATTTGGCACATAGATAGATTATGGTCTGGAATAATACATACACCTATATTTTATCCCGGATTTCCCACGGGAACGGGAATTACCGCGGGTGAAACTGCGAGGCGCTGCTAGTAAATCATATTCGATATTTCCAAACAGCAGCCATATTTGGCCAGCCGTACTCGTTAACCCTCGATTCCTGAAGTATCACCAGCTACTTAGTTCTAGTCTGCCTCAAGTGCCATTCGCCTCTGTTCTAACAGTTCAAGGCCGAATTATGAATCATCGTCATATGCTGGACAATAATAAATAATGCAGGACAATCCACACAGCATCATCTAGGACCATGCTAAGCAGAGCTTGTGTTATGGGTACTAGATGATTGATAAATTATTTAGATATTTTTTATTATACGTAGAGCGTGCCACATCTTTCTTTAATTGAATTTTGGAGATATGTTTTACTGGATATCGTTGATTTTGATCATGGCCTACAGATCTTGATAAACTTGTTTTATTTTTATTTATGTAATGATATCCACAGATCCGTTCTTTACCTACAAAGAAAGCAAAAAAAGATTTGGTATGAGTAATTTTATTATAAAATTGTCTGCTGTTTATTATAATTTTCAGTAAATGCAGTCTTGCATCAGCCAATGATTGGCAGCCTGCATGGGCCGGCTGGCAGCCTGCTAGGGTCCTGCTAGGTTACCATCCGTATAACCAACCTTTAAAACAGAGTATTGTACTCTATATCATGTAGGCGTACTTTATAATCATAAAAACACTAATAGATATAACACTAATAGATTAGTTACGCCAAAATACTAAAATACTCTTTTAGACTTAATATTTACTGTATTGAGTTTAAAAGAGTATTGGCAACCTCTACTTTACTATGACATTTGCTGAATTCTAAGTAAGTGGAGCCCGATTTAGACTAATAATAACGTGACTCATGCTACGCATTTAAAGATTTGTATTTCAAAAATATTTTGGTATAATAGCTAGAGGCGCTATTTAACTTTTCTGACATTTTTTCCTAAAGTCGCTAGCGAGTATAGATTGTAAAAACTCATAGTAAACCTACGGTAATGTCTCCAGAACTGTAATAAACTAAAAGTAAATGTTTGCTCCGTAAAGTTCAGACTGGCAATCCGCTCACGATGAGTCCGCAAAGACAACACGGCACGCAAACATCTTCCGTAACCACAAGTAGATAGGGTGTAAAGTTGCTAAACAAACTTTCGATCCCTGAAGGATGTAATGTAAGTTAGAGTCAACATCAGATGGATGGGCATCGAGGGTACGCTGATGAGTCGGTTGATATTTATTTTTATTTTGTCAGTACTTCATCTTGTCAGTTTGACGCTCAGGACAAATGAAATGCTCATCGATCACGACTTTACATGATAGCTTGTTCGCGGTTACTTTATTATCTCTACGTAAACCAGTGCTGAAGTACAAAAGTTTAAGTTTGAGTTTGGATAGTCAATCATCAAACCGTGAAAATAGGTTTTTCACTGTTTGATGATTGATTCCCTTCCATGTTGTAATCGAAAGATGAGCGATTATTGTAACCTTTAGATTTTTAGGGTGTACGCTTTTAGAAATTTATTTCTCAAAAGAATATATTATACATTCACTTATAGAGAAATACAGGTTTATCTTAAATAAAACATACAGAACAGACTTAACTATAGGTAGGTAACAGTAGTAATATTTCGTAGGTACCTAATTACTATTTTAGGTAAATAATGTGTATCCAATACAACACAAAAAAGGTCCATCTATCTATACTTGAATGTATTGCCTAACTTTGTATGAAAATAATCAAGATTCACTTAGTTCAACAATAGTTAAAAAAATCCGGAAATTCAATGCACCAGAGGGGTAAAAAGAAAACCTGATTTAGTAACTTAAAAGTCTTTGGCAGAATTGTGTCGCTAAGACGCAGAGCCCTTACACCAAGAATTGAATTGAAATCAAGTCTTATTTTGTAAACTTAATTAAGCAAGCTTGATAATTATGTTAGACCTATGTAATAATTGCCTTCGAATGATACACCTTGTCATCTACTCATATGCCTCGTCTTAGTTCCTGGTGTCACACAAAATGGGCCAGTCTGAAAACCAGCGCTGTTCTGTACCCTCCCGGGTGCAGTACAGCATAAAGCTGAGACTGACCCTTTTGGGCTCACCACGGGCAGCGCACTAACTGAGTAGACAGTCCCTCCCTCCCGTGTGGGTGGGCGGTGTTATAAAGGCGAGTTTAGGTACTGTAGGTTAAATTAAATGTAATTTAAATTAGTGCCTAGCATAAGTACTTACATATTATTATTATTAGCTCTAATTTAGTTTTATTTATAATAATGTGTACTTTCTGTTTTACTTTTTTCTTTATGGTGTTAGATAGTAGGTACTTGTCTTCTTTCCTACTATATGTACCTACTTATTCTTATAACTTTGTTTTTTGTTCTCTTTTGTTATTTTGTTGTGCTGTTTGTGTGTGATAACAATAAAAATATATTCTATTCTATTCTATTCTAACTTACCCTTATTTTAGTTTCGTTTATTCTGAAATACACTTTATTAAGTAGGTATACCGCCACCTAGTTACACTTAATTACCTACGAGCCATAGTTCCAGCCTCATTAATATTAGCTCTTTGTTTCTCTTCTCCTGCAATTTCAAACAGACATCCAATTACCATAATACCACTCGAGAATCCTCTCAAACTGTTAACAACTCCCCACAGAACCTTACGGCATTAACATTTCCTGTTTCACCTATTTCAACTTAGATTCATCTACAGTTAAATTAATAAAAGCAACCTTAGCTCAGAGATATACAGTTCATATTAACCTTTCAGCGGGACTCAAATGAGGTACCATTTCAGTTTTCAGACAAACGTACGTCCTCAACACTAGGTTTGCGCTCGAAAAATTCGAAATTTCGAAAGTTTCTTTTAGTTTGAGCACAGTGGGAGAGAATTTGCAAGTCTGTCTACGAGTGTAGACAAACAAAAAATACATTTTGTATGCTGGGTAGGGATATAATCAAACGAAAGTCTTGACATTTTGTTCCAATTTGGTGAAGAACTTTGTGAACCCGTAAGCTCATTTTATACTCTATGGGTACTAATTTAATATCCTTGATAAAAATATAAGACAACCTTATTTAAAACCCTGAAAAGAGTAAGCAAAGCTAGGGGCAGAAGCTAGTTTATCATATGTATAAATATAATAATATGATAAAATGGATGACAATCTGCAGACTGTTGGCAGTATGGTGCTCATTAGGAGACCTATATCCAGCATTGAAAATTAATTTTAGGGACCCAACCTCAGCATAATTTAAAAAAAGAAATAACGCAAAAAAACGAACTTAGGTATATTAAAAATCGATTGTAGATAAACTCTAACCGAGCCCGTGATGGGGTCGAGCGATTGGGATCGCCAGATGTAAAAAGAATTTAATTCAAAACTTTTCTTAAAAACGCTTTAACATGTACCTATTACTTGTTTATTTTGTAAGAAGAACGTAGATTTAAATTATTTACGGTTTTCTACTACGCATTGATTTGCGTTCATTCAGTCAGGGCTGCCAACTGATGGAAACGCGCAGGCATTCATCCAGGCCTGCCAACCGAGCGACGATTGGGAATGCACGTAGAGCCTGACTGAAAGGCTTCAGGGGCCGAATTCCATTTAATTCAAAACAAAGGTCTCAAATGTGCCATTCAATCAAGATGATTAAAATGACGTTTGTGCATTTAGTATTCTACTATATTTTTGCGCTTGAAGAGACTTTCATAATTAGAATGTCAAATTGGTAGTCATAAACGTAATCGTCACAGCTATGAATGAATCTCTAAAAGTTTGTGCTAGTAGAATACCAAAAAGAGTTTAACACTGACATTATGACACGATACTATTAAATGGTGAAGCGATTTATTTAGTGGAATTTGGGCCCTGAAAGGTTGTCAATGATTTCAATCGCGAAGTTAATGGATGCTCTCCAAATAACGATCGACATTATTCAAGCTATTGTATGTTGGTCGGTAAATATTTAATAAAAAAAATATTTCTAACTTTACTCAATAAAATGAGTACTTGAGTCAGTAATATCCATCATATTACTAGTTGAGCGAGCAATTGATTGTATGAACGATTCCACTCGTATTATAGAGGCGTAAGTTTAGATGTCTCTTAGATCATCTTTCACGAGAACACTAAAATAGGTAATTTACATATAAAACTGTTATTTGTTCCCAGAATTAACGATTGCAAAACTAGGATTAATGAAAAAAATTTTTTTCAAGAAAGTACCTAGTGAATAATAAAACCAAGACAACAAAACATAGCATGCCTTTGAATCGCTAGTAGGTAACTGGCCAGCGAAATTAGCTCAGCTTTTGTAAATAAAGCATTACAGACAATGATAGCATAAACAATGCAACAAGCAAAACAACAGCATTCTTGTCTAGAATCTGCTACATTGCCAAACTATAGAACAATTCATTGTGCAACAATACTGCATGCATTAATCTTTCATATAATTTTCAGCGCTTTACCACGCCGCCAGCCAGTTTCACAGGGGTATTAAGCGGGGAAATTACCAAATAATAACATAATGCTCTGCTGAGCTTGGGGCTAGATAATGCTGTGTTGTTATCAAACATTATAAATTTTTATTTTGGTAAAAATTATACGATAAAACAGCTGATTGTGTGGCTTCACGTAAAATTCGAATGTAGGACACAGTTAATGAGTTTTTCAAGAAACAACAGACGACGCTATTCTTTTGTTTACGATTTCAATTATGAGGAAATAGTGGGATTTGGACAAAAGCCTTTGAAAGGCGCAAACAGCAGATGGGTGATTCTCCCGGCCTTCAAAAATACATGTCCGGCTCGAAAAATCATACAAGAAGTATCCCTAGCCCTTTGATTTTTTTTATGATAGTAGATTAGACAAAAATAATAGGGGAGGCCTTTTTTAGTTTTTTAATATTCTTATTTTAAATAAGTAAAAATAATAAAATCCTTGGAAATTATGACTTCCGTGGTGCGTCCGGACCTCATGTTCCGGTGTTAATAAATTTTTATATCATTTCCTAAAAACTCTGGTACTAATTTACATAGGTTCACAATAACCCAGATAGTTACTTGCTTATTTGACGCTATTACTACGCAAAACTAAGCTTTAGTTGACAAGTTACAACGAGATAACTTCGCGTCCGTCGTTTAGCTCTGATTTCCCTGGTGCGCACTAAATTATTCATAAATACTGTACTTTAATATCTGCGTAAATAGTTGTTAGATTGAGAGAAACTATCAGTCACGCCCCATCAGTGGTGTGTACAACAAGTGTGTATGTCTCCACGTCACTCTGTTATTTCAGTACGTAATCACTTTCCGTGGCTTGGTATCTAGAAATTCTGATTACCATGTTGACTATAAATTTGTTTATGCTAATCCTATTGTTTTATTAATGATGATAATTCATGCCTTTTGTGTTCCTAATTTCGACTGCATATTTCAATGTAAAATAAACCAGCAAATTAAGAAAATTTCTAAGATTTTGTTATTTTTTTTGATTTCCGTGGTGTGATTTCCGTGGATTTTGCGGGTTCATTAACATCTCAATAATATTTTTTTACAGTTTTTATGATGTTTTTTAGGATAAAAGTTTATAATAAATACAAAATGAATAATTATAATATTTTTAATACAAAGATAAACATTGTTAGTGTGATTTTTGTAAAAAGTTACTTGTATTTACAGTAATGATTTAAAGGTGTTTTTGTAAAAACTTATTAAAACTACAAACGTCAAATAATTGATATTTAGCTTAATAATCTACTTACTACCGAAAACACATATTTTTATTGATAAACCAACCCATATTTGATTTTAGTGATATAAATTCTGATTTCCGTGGACACCATATTTTTAAAATTGAATAACTCCGTAACCATAAAGCCAATAAAGTTCCCTTCACTACATAAAAATTCAAAATTAAATCTTTATTTAGAATATACTATCATGATGTGCAATTTCAACAAAAAAAAATGTGCCACAGAAGTCAGACAAAAAACGAGTTTTCGTAGAATCACCCAGATACACTAACTTATTTTTTCATATAATTACGTTTTCAAAATTCACACGTTCAGTTTGTTACTGTTGAAGTTGCTCTTGGCCAACAAACTCTGTTTTCATATCTCTTCCTTAAATAGACAAAATGAAACTACTAATCGCATTAAAAAAAAGCTTATGCTAGGTATAACTGAACGTGTATATTTAAGAAAATCCTTTGTTTAACGGAATTATCCTACTTTATAAACGCGAAAGTTTGTAAGCATGGAAGTTTGTTTCTCTTTAACAGAAAAAGTACTCAACGGATGTGAATGAAATTTGGCACAGAGATAGATTATAGTCTGGAAGCCTATGTGTTGGCTATATTTTATCCCGGAATTCCCACGGGAACGGGAAATACGCGGGTGAAACCGTGAGGCGCTGCTAGCGCTGCAAGTGGTGGCGCTAGAGTGTACCTCCTGTTTGCGCCTTAACCAATAATGCATTTGGCCTTCGGGTAGTCTTCGAACCCTTGAAGTGTTGGTGACCCTTGTGCGGTTAGGAACAAATTCGTTTTATGTCTGATTCTGTCAGTATTTATACAGTCGAGTAAATGATTTTAATCCGACAGCTCTCGGTTTATCCTAGTAAACGTTTCAGTAGACATAAAAGTGACCACAATGAAATCTAGAATTAAACTGCCTCTGTGCTATGCCCGGTCTCTATAGCCATTAGCCATCATACTGCCTGTGGTTGGGACCGGCAGAGTGATTACGCTATTCTCAATGGATCCATGGATGGGAGGCCGGGTAGTACATTCTGATTCCATGGATGGGACAAATTGAATTACACAATTTTTATGGCTGGATGGTCAAAGTGAATGAACATTATCGTTTTTGGCTAAATCTCGTCCTTAAAACTCCTTCAACAACTGAAATAGTATTATTTGTATCCTTCCCTTTCAAATTTACACTTAGAAATAGGAATGATATTATGCTGGCTCATCGTTAAATTTACTGCAAAAAACACTAATTTCGTTCATTGGCTTCTATTTCGGCTAGAATTGTCAATTGTCCTTCGATGGATAATTTTTTTGCAATTGGATGTATGGGAATCATGAAGGCCATCAAAAGGGCTTTCTTAAATGTCATATATTGGATGGGAGATTTTACCGTATTCACTGTGCAGTTCAAATAAGAATACTTTTTTTAAATATTTGTATGAAGATACTATGTTTAATTACCACATTGTGTTAAAGTCTGTTCGTATAAATGTTTTACGGTTGTCTTATTATATAAGATTATGTTACTTATAAATTGTAGCTACTAAATTTAATGTTTATTTTTCGTGTGATGTTCAAAACCTATTTATTTAAAAGCAATAAGAGATAAATTTTGTTTTGAAAGATGCCTGCTCTTAAAACTAAGTAGGTACTTACTAATAGATAACAAAACAGGTTTGAATTATTCAATAAAATCCATTAAGAAGAGTACCTTTAAAAGATCGTGCTTCTAAGACTACTTAGCTTATTTAAGTTACCTCATCTCAATAATATTAATAAATGAAACAAACGTCTGGCTGACTGGATGCGGCTTACTTGCATAAAGAGCGGCGAAATGCATACCCTTATTATAAACGTGAATGTTTGTATGGATGTATAGATGTATGGATAATAATAATAATGATACGATAGTTGTTTCGGTTAACGGGGTAATAGCGAAGAGCCTCGATAAACATCTCAAGAGACTCTCTCTAGGAAGTTGGATCAAGGGTCAGATCCAAAAAGCGGTTCTCCTGGATTCGGTGCGTATCGTCAGGAAGATCCTCTGTCTGCAACCCTAGTCACCGGTTGCTTGAGCCTAGCTTCGCGGTCGGTGATCCACCGTTTTGATATAGTTTTTACTGTAGAATAGTTTTATAAAAAATTTGTATTTATATAGTAAAAAATGTATTTTTTTTGAGAATTAAAATAAATAAAGTGTATAATAATAATAATAAAAATGTTTATTTACAGAAAGGTTAACAATATTCGTACTAGTCTAATTATTAATTACACATTTTAACTGATCACGATCTAGCACAAACATGCTTAATTTAAACCTATTAGGGTCAAAGAAAATGACTCCTCGCTCTAACTAAGTTACAATAACTTGTATTGAGACACGAGGGCTCTTCCCTCCGGCTACAAATAAGCTCAATCAGCACCCGGTGCGACTATGATTTTATTTTCATACAAATATGAGTAAGGAAACCATGTAAATAATTTATACAATACAACTAAATAGACTGAATTTAAAATTACTTAGAAATACATTAAACATCGCATGAAAAAAATAAAAGGACAAGAAGCTGAAAAACACAACTACACCAGATGCAGCCCATAACTAAGATTGTACTTCCAACAAGTGCTCTACCTGCGCGTATTCAAGGTCTTTCAAGTATTGAAAAAGCATAAATGATGTACACAGCATTGTTTTTCATGGGTATACACATGCTAACTACTTTGTAAGAAAAAACCGTTTACATGGGGGCGTGTCTATATTTGTAGAGTCGAAACTAAACTATAAGAGATGTATTGCAGTAGATAAGCTTTCTCAAGAATATCACTGTGAACTGACAGGAATCGAAATAAATTGTAGATCGGACAAGCTGCTGGCAATAGGTATGTATAGAACAGGTAAAGGAAGTTTTGAAATTTTGACTAATACCTTAAGTAAACTATTCCATTTTCTATCAAGTGCTCCTGACAGAAAAACTATTATATTAGGTGACTGGAATGTGGATTTTAGTAAAAACTCAACCCAAAAATCAGAACTCTTAGATATTATGTTGCCTTGTGGTTTTGAAAATATTATTGACTTTGCCACTCGAATTGAGAATGACACTAAAACATCGATTGACTGCTTTGTAACTGACATAGACCCACATTTAATAAAAGTAGAGCCACTAGCAACTGGTGTTTCTGACCACGATGCGCAAATTGCGACTGTACCCATAAGGGGAAACCCGAACGCAAGGACTAGAGATGTTGAAAAACGCTGTATGTGTCCGCAACGTATGGAGAGCTTTTTATGTGCTCTACTATCATATGACTGGGATGAAATACTGGGTAGCTATGATGATAAAACTTTGGACAATTTCTTTGCAAAAGTATTATACAATATGGACTTACATTTACCTAAAAAAGTTTTCAAAATTAAAATTACAAAAAAATATCCATGGGTCGACGGTAAAATAATTAAGGCACAACTAGACATTAATGATTTGTATCAGTTCCTTAGACAATATCCTGAACTGTCGAAAATAAAGTCGCTTATAGAAGATAAAATTGAATACCGTAATGTTACCATATTATCAAATAAAAAGCCTATGTAGAGCAACGCATCAATAATGCAAAAAACCCTAAAAAGGAAATATGGTCAGTAATAAAAGAAGAGACTAACAAAAATATATCTGAATGGAATTGGAATTTAGTGGATGGCGTTAATAATAAAAAAGTACTAGACAAAGATATTTCAAACTATATAAACAACCACTTTGTACAGATCAGTAAAGGATTGCAAGTGTCTAATAAACCAGACATTAAAAAATCTATAGACTTTCTGAGTGTACATGTTAGCACACAATCGGAACTGGAATTTAAATATCAATCCAATATCAATATAATGAAATTAGCCGCCTTAAAGATACGTAAATCCTATACCAAAGATTTGTTTGATATTTCAGGCGCCTTTTTATACCAAATGTTTTCTGTATTTTGCAACCAATTCAGTTTTCTTATTAACAATGTTCTTAAATCAAACAAGTACCCGAAAACATTAAAAATGTCTAGGCTCACGCCATTGTACAAAGGCAAAGGTGAAACCGAAGATGTAAAGAACTATAGGCCGATTACTCTAGTTCCTACTTTTTCTAAACTGATAGAGTCTATTATGTCCGAATCTATTATGCACCATCTGCTAAGTATCAATCTACTTTCTGACTGTCAGCATGCATATAGGCCGGGAAAATCAACAACATCTGCAACTCGAAGCTTTGTTACACATATAGTTGAATGCCTTGAGGATAAGAAAAAAGTCGCAGGTATTTTCCTCGACCTCTCCAAGGCATTTGATGCTGTCAGTCACCAGCTTCTTCTGGAGAAGCTGGAATACTATGGGATAAGGGGTCAAACTAAAAATCTTATAAAATCATATCTAGAAGATAGAGAGCAGACTGTTGAGGTCAAAATTAACGGAAAACGAATTAGATCAAAGGCACAAACGGTAAAAATAGGAGTGCCACAGGGTTCGGCGCTAGGACACACCCTTTTTTTGATATTCATGAACGATATTGCATTTATAAAAACATCAGGTAAAATTATACAGTATGCCGATGACACTACAGTAATAATATCTGCTGACTCTGACAAAGAACTGCTAATAAAAATAAATGAAACAATTGAAGTAATTGGTGAATGGTTTAAAATGAACGGACTCACGCTTAATGAGGAAAAAACCAGCGTTATGATCTTTAATGCACAATCTGCCCTTAAGCCCATATTGAAGGTACCATTAAGCAATGGAAAATCAATACTGACATCAAGACAAACAAAGTTACTAGGTTTTGAACTTGATCCAGCGTTAACATGGAAAGGGCATATAGACTCTACGTGTAGTAAAATGGCAAAGGGAATATACGCACTAAAGCAGCTACGACCAATTACTTCTGAACAAAATCTGAGGGAAATATATTATGCATATGTCCACTCTACGATGTCATATGGAATTATTATGTATGGCAACTCAACGGATTGCGAAAGAGTTCTGAAAATGCAAAAAAGAGCAATCAGAACCCTCGTAAAAGCAAAATATAGAGACTCTTGTAGGGAGCACTTTAAAACACTGGGCATTCTCACATCATCTGCTGTATACATTTATGAAGTTCTTAAATATGTCAGACATAATATGCACCACTTCGTATTGAGAGGGACTGAAAGTAAACGTAGTAACAGACATCAAATGCACTTAAAACCTAATAAACATAGACTACATATATCCACAAAACTACCTAATATAATAGGTTATAAATTGTTTAATAAATTACCACTTAGTTTAAGGTTGACAGAAAATGACAACGCATTTTTAAATAAAGTTAGGACTCTCCTACTTGACAAAACAATTTATAATGTAAGTGAGTTTTTAAATAACGACTACAGCCAATTTAATAAAGAGGAGAAACTTGTTACTATGTGACCGCATGCCTGCAGCTTGTCTCTTAACTGTTAAGTTTTATTTGTTATATTTGAAAATTTTGTTATTATTTGAAATTGTTATTTTATGTTATTTATTACCTACCTGACAAGAAATTGATCGCATATTACCAACTAGGTAAACCAGTTTGTATTTATGCTGTTCTTTTTTAATAAAGAATTTCATTTCATTTCATTTCATTTCATTTCATTTCATTTCATTCCATTTCATTTCATTTCATTTCATTTCATTTCATATTGTGTGACGAGTAGTTTACAGTTGAAGCTCGATTTTTGTTGTAGGTCATAAGTTTTATTTAGTTTATTATAAATGTAAGGTCCTAAGAACTGTGCGTGGCGTTGTGCAAACGATGTTTTGCATGATTTAGAACGGAACACTTTAAATTTACGGCGTTTATGGGAAGCGTTCAATTGAGGTGAAACTTTATGTTGTATATTGATAAGTTGCTGTACGAATACTTTCCTAACTGAGAGCACTTGCAGTTCTTTATAGAGTTCAATAGTTGGAAACTTGTAAGGTTTGTTAAACGCCACCTTCAATACCGCTCTCTGCGCTCTTTCTAGTGGCAAAAGGTGTGTTTTTGCAGCACCGCCCCATGACCTAATACAGTAGAGTATCAGCGATTGACATAGCGCAAGGAAAGTGGATTTAAGTTGGCTTTTATTTGCCGCATGTCTAATAAGCTTGAAAACAGCGATTAACTTACGTACTCTAGTAGTGACGGCCCTTATATGATTTTCATATGTCATGTGTTGGTCGATAGTAACTCCAAGGTATTTAATAGTAGAGACTCTTTCTAATATTTTACAATTGCAGTTGTGACTTGATGAGTAGAGGCATTGATTAGAATGAGCTTTTAGGTTTAGATCCACGTGTGGTTGCCCAGGTTTGCGGAGAGAGAAGGTAACAAGTTTAGTTTTTGTCGCATTTAGAGTCAGAATATTACTGTAGAGCTGTTTTGAATCCATTCTGAGCTCGTTTGAAAAGCTTTCGCCAAGTGTCATCTCTGAATAAGAGTACTGTGTCGTCAGCAAACGATATAACTTTACAATTATTATTATCGATCTGGATATTACAAATTTGATTTGATGGATGTTTGTTCCTATTTCACACAAAAACTACTGAATGGATCGGGCTGAAATTTTGAATAGACGTAGTTCCCTGGAATAACACATAGGCTACTTTTCATCCCATAAATCAGTTCCCATGGGATAGTAATAGCCTTGAACTTTCCCATAGAAATAACGCATACGAAGCCGCGGGAAGATGCTAGTATAATATATATTGAGAACATTTTGTTTACCCTATATGATGGGTTAACAAAGTCCTAAAAATTAAAATGATGTTCTAAGTACTTACATATGTAAAAAAATTATTAGTATACTTAATATTAATGTCAAAATCGGTATTTTGACATGAGATATACTAGAAGTATTAAATAAAGTCGCTTCCCGCCTGTCTCTGTCTTTATGTATGCTTAGATCTTTAAAACTAATCAACGATTTTGAAGCGGTTTTTAATAGATGGAGTGATTCAAAAGGAAGGTCGCTTGTTTTATTATAAACTTAAGTTTGGTGTGTGGTATATAATTCTGAATATTTCTGAATCATGTCTAGTAGGGTTTTTCTTTCCAGTCACCAGAGAAAGGAAGTTTATGAGTATGAAATTCATGAAATAGAGGAATTTAGGATAAAAATCGAAATCCACGCGGGCAAAGTCGCAGTGCTAGTCTATAATAATCAAACCTTAGTTAATACCATTGTGGCCGGTATGCATATAGCTTTGGTAATGGCAGCGGGCGCGATCCTAATAAATTCGAAATAAGCCTGTTTTGGGAAGTGCGACATAGAATTACCAGGAAACTACTAAAACTTCAAAATAATATGCTTTTTAATTCGAAAAGTTACACGCCGGAAACTATCTCATGAGTTGGCATTGGTAAGCATACCTAATTGTTTATAGAGGTACCGTTTTTGTTAACATGCTAAGCCGAAAAGAGATGTGATGTGCGGCATCATCATCATCAACCTATATTAGTCCACTGCTGGACATAAACATCTCCTAAGGAGCGCCGTAGCGACCTGTCTGTAGCTTGCCGCATCCAGCATCTACCTGTAGTCTTTCGCAGATTGTCATCCCACCTGACCCGAAATTACGTTTGCCGAGTCGCGGTCTCCACTCAAGAACATCTTTACACAACAGTTTGCGAGATACGGCCTGCCCACTGTTACTATATAGTAAGCCTATGTTGGTCGGATAATGATGCTTTATTTATAACTAGCTTCTGCCCGCTGCTGTGCACACATTTATCCGGGATGAAAACCAGCCTCGATCTTAGTCGTCATTATATGTAAAGACAAGTATTATTTAAAAGAAGCTAAGGAAACAATACAAAATGAAGGAACTCGGAAAAAAAACAAGAAAGTTGTTAAAACTTTTGTCATAACCTTTTATTGTGTTTGTTATAGTGTGAAAGTACACTGAACAGAACAATGTTGTTTCGGTAATAAGGAAGTTCCTAAAATATTAACATTGTTAAAAGTTGGTCTACAAGCATCTGCATACGCTTACACAAGTTAGCGACAACTATTGAACTTTACTGCTTCTGAGAAGTTTCACAACTCATTTGCATTTTTCAGTTATGTTCACGATGTTTCAATGGGCAGCGAGTAGCGAATATTGATAGGAAAATGGATAAAAGCTTTGCTTTTATTTTATTAAATGCCTTCGTTTGACTTCAATCTCTTCTGAGTACTTATATTTATTTATTGTAATCATTGTGTAGCCCAGGCAATGTTTTAATAAAACAATCGTACCTAAACAAGCACGCAGTTAGGTTATAGTAAAAGTTATGCGGGATCTCTGTGCCAAAATTCAGCCCGATTCGTACAGTAATTTTTGCGTAGCAGCGCCTCACGGTTTCATTGTAGTAGTTCCCGTTCCCGTGGGAATTCCGGGATGGAATATAGACTATATGTTATTCCAGACTATAATCTATCTCTGTACCAAATTTCATCCAGATCCGTTTTGAAGTTTTTGCGTGAAAGAGTAACATCCATCCATCTAATCTATCTATCGATCCATGCATCCATACTTACAAACTTTCGCGTTTATAATATTAGTAGGATAGTATGATAAAAATAACTTTTAACTCAATCTCCTCTGTAGTAATAGTGAAGTGTAGTCATGTTTCACGATGACACCAGTCAATCATGTCTTGAAAATAGAGTATCTTCAAGACTGTTATTGTATTTGGGTGAAAAAAGGGAGGTGGCAGAGATTTCAAAACATTAGTGGTACTAATGTAAACAGATGATTACAACATACACAATAGACGATTGGAAATATCAGATTTTCCTATAAATACGAATGGTACAAATTCCAATTACGCTCTTCTCCACCGTCTACCGAAAACATTCTGATAAAGGAAATAAATACCAACGAATAAATGTTAGAACTAAAATCTTAAATTATTTACAAGTGAATTTTAAGAACGGTAGGAAAATAACGGAAATATTTTCCTGGAATAAATACCTTACAGTTGGAAGAAGTGTAAACATAGTCCGTTCCTCGCGGATAAAAATAGAGTACATTTCCTCTGACTTGTAATTATTTTCCTAACGAGAAACCAGAACTTCGATATTTTCCACAAAAATAGACGTTAAAATTGAATAAATTCCGTAATACAAAAGAAAATAACAAAATACAAAATAATAATAATAGGAAAATAAATTATCGCATTCTTTCACAAGCCCAAATCCATTAAAAGGCAAATAGTTTAGTTGACAGCGTATGACAGAAAGACCATTGAATAGCCCGGGTGTTGCGGCGACCCCGGGCTAGTTCAGCTGAGGTTAAATCACATTTATATTGTAGGGATAGCCTTTTGCCGGAAACTTTCGCGCTGTTTGTTGATAGGCGGTCAGATGGAGCCTTTTAACACTTTGGGCAACTTTCGCCCATTATTTGGACATGAATAAACACAAAAATATGCATAACATTTATATCTCTAAAATAAATTGACGGTTATGTATGTTTATGTTCGGAATATCTATGCCAGCAATTTTCCAATTCTATTTGTCCACAACCAAGTTTATTTTATTTTTTTAACGTTTACTTTTTCCTGTTGATTTATATTTCCAGTTATCGTTTGTAACCGCTGCAAACTAAAGAGGTATTATTATTATTTGATCAAAATCTGGTATAAAAAAGCTTAAAATAAAATGAATAAAGTTTGACAAACCTACGACCTTGCATAAAAGGGGTCAGTCCTCAGGGGTTTTTATTTAAAATGATAATAAAGCACAAACAAAACCACTCAGTTTTAAAACGAAGGCTTTCAAAATATTTGTTCCCCTGAGTAACTGCGTGTCCAAACACATCTCTCAATAATTGGTCTCAAATGTCCGACGACCCCGAGACCCCGAGACCCCGAGACCCCCGAGGGGTTAAGAGTGAATATAATTGGATCGAGAGTACGAGCAGACAGACAGACAGACATTCAGATGATAACTTACTACGTCGCTTTTATTGATAAAAGCTTCTACACATTGATTACCTATTTATTGGTCCATTATTTGTAGTATTTTTGTATTATGAAATCTTGTTTGATTTCAAAGTGGCCCCAAATTGGACCCTTAGGGTTTCATTTCTTTTTATATTTTGAAATTAAAATGTTGTTAAAGTATAGTTTATGTTATCTCAAAGAAAGAAAGAAAGCTAATATAATTTGCTATAAGTAAAACGTTTCTATGATAAACATCTTACTTTTACCATTAAGAAAAACATTATTACATTGTACTTCGTACTAAATTAAAAGTGTGGTACTTAGTTTCTTAGGTATTTTGTTACTTATTTTGTAATTTTACTGTCTGCTTATTTAAAGCTTTTGAGTGTTGCTAAAAGGGTCGGACAAACAACAAGCTAGAAATCAATATTAAGATAATACTCAAAAGCAGAATGAGCTTAACAATTTATAAGCGTAAACAATTTATTAGTTCTTGCATGCAAAGCATAATCATATCAGAGTTTAAAGTTATTCATATATCACGTCTACTTAGAAATTATCCTGAGTGCGAGGGCTTATGCACTATCACTACATAGTATAAAACAAAGTCGCTTTCTCTGTTCCTATGTCCCAATGTGCCTATGTCCCTATGTATGCTTAAATCTTTAAAACTACGCAACGGATTTTGACGCGGTTTTTTTAAATTTTTAATTCGAGAGAAAGGTATAATAAAAGCGTGCAAAGCCGGGGCGGGTCGCTAGTAATTACATAAACCTCTTCACGTCTTATATAATCATCTGCTCGATTTATCTTGACATTTTGAACGTCGAGACTTCTGACGCTGACAGGGCTTTCCCGGACGTTTCCTAGAATACCTCCCAATTCTCCGGGATCTTACCGGATTCGGACAAAGCTTTGATCTGACCTCCGTCACTTGTCAATATCAATGATTTCAGATAATCGGAGAGATCACGATGCTTTGATGAATGACTAAATAATGATAAATGATCGCCAGCTACTGGCAGACCGTAGCTTTACCTACATTATTATCCATTAAATTAATTAATTTATTTATTTAATTAGATAATAATATTAATTTAATATAATAATAAAACTAAGTAAATCATTTCCGTCTTCGCAAGCCAAGCAATTTCACAAGCTATCCGATGCGATAAAAACAGAATATTGACTTCTTTTGAGTTACCGCTTTTTGACTTTATAGGGCAGAATTGCGTGGTTATATTTACTAGTCATCCACAGGTCACACTATCGTGTTGACCGTCAAATCCATGACCTTCTTTTGTAACAGAATTGAAAAATGAATTTTTCCTTATAAATTGGACCAATAGTTTGACCCTATTTAAACCCTTCAAAGGATTTTTTTAAATTATATATTTTATATGTTATTCTAGGCCCTAAACTATCTACGTACCAAATTTCATCTAAATAACTTAAGAAGTTACGGAGATTACTTATAAAAACATTCACACAGACTTTCCTTTATACTGTCCTGTATACTTTTTTTAATACTGTGGGATGATAAGATGTGCACAAAAACAGACCGAGAAAAGCCTAAGCTTGTGTAAGTCATGAAGTCGGGGACATTCAAGTATTAAAGTTATCCCCAGACATGTAAAATTATATGGAAACTGCAGCACAATGGAAATAAATCTCAGCTTAAACAGATTTTAATTAACGTAGTCTGCACCCGTATTTCGCTTTTAAATTACCATTGAAAATAGTATACGGTGGTTACTGAGCTCTCTAGGTATTCATATTTTTTCATTTTATACCAGTCGCCTAGAGGAATAGTTTTAATATTTAAACCTTGAAAGTTGAAACAAAACATTTTTGATATTCGTTTTTAGGAATTCAAGCTCCACAGTGAAATTAAATACAGTCGGTAAATATCTCACGATTTTGTAAGCAATGTAGGCTTCAAACTCGGCGATTAGATTTCAAAACTTCGCTTTAATAATGAATTCCAACGCTATTAAAATACCATCGAAACTTTCAGTATTACTTGAAAGTTGTGAAGTTTTGAAGTCCGATGGGAAATTAATTTGCCTTCATTGTTATCTTTTCTATTTTAAGTCTATCCCCTTACTAATATTAGTCTGAACTTAAAACATTGTTATTTCTCACGTCTATTTCTATTCATATAAGTCAAAGCAAGAAATAATACTACTTAGCAACTGTTTTAAATTACCAGAACATTATAAATAAGGGAATTATGGTTTAGTTACAATTACTGAACGATGTTAGCCAAAATATATTGACTCTCGACTCGCTATTAACAAATAGGTAATTGTGTGACTGAAAAGTCAATGAATACGCGAAGAAAACTGGCCAAATAAGTACATAATTTGAAGCCATATCAATGTGATTATTGTAAGGAGATAGTGATAAATCATGGTGGAATATTCTAATTTTCATTAATTATTTTTACGTGATTTGATCATAAACGAATATGTTACTTCCGGTGCCTTTACAATAGTATTTGAATTGTAAAATATAAATGTATATGCAGTTAATTATCTAAATAATTTACCAATTTATTCAACAACGATAATCGTTCAAATTATGTAATTGTATTTTTATCACTAAAATGACTAGACGCGGTACTAGGTAGTAGTACCGCGTACTTCCGTTTGACAGCCATGTTGGCATAAGTCTTGTTTATTTAGTCACTAGAGCGAAAACGATCAGTCTCATTCTGTAATTCGACGAGGAAAGACCTCAAAGGAAAAAGTGTTTGTTACTGGTGTCCTGCTGGACAAACTTACTGTAAAGGTTAGTCATTTGTGTTTATATTATATTTTTGTGATCTTAAATGTTGAGAAACTGTAATAAAAGTGATTACGAGCAGCATTACGTACAATTTCCTTTTAGATTAAAACCCATCCCTTATAGCTCAGAAGTGGGATATAACGGGTGTTTTTTTTCTTCAACTCTTTAAAAGAAATGAACCACCAGTTCACACTCGCTTTGCCTACTATCTCAAACCTCTCGTTTGTCATCTTGATAATGTTCATGTTTTATCCTTTAATATCGAAACGTTACATAAAGCTGCTCGTAACATTTTTCTTCCCTAGTCTTTAATATCTTCCACTCTTTCCTTACCCCTTACCCCGCTCTAAGTTGTGCCAGAGCGTCCCCCACTGCTAGAGTTTCCTTTCCCCCGCTCTAAGTTGTGCCAGAGCGTTCCCCACTCTGAGTTGTGCTAGAGTTTCCTTTCCCCCGCTCTGAGTTGTGCCAGAGTTTCTTTTCCCTTTGGTTTAAATTGATATATTCTGATATGAATAATGTGTAACCCTGTTTCATGGGGATTGCGCGCGGCTTGCGGGGTCGCTGGAGGTGAAGGCGACGGCCGCCGTGCTGCCGGCGGGCGGGGCGCGCTGCTGATGGGTCCGCGGCGCCGGAAACACTGGCTGATCTCAGTTCCCGTCGGCATCTGCTGTAGCAGCGGCCTGCACGGTGGTGTGGCCTGCTGTGAGGCCGGCCGCAGACTTTTCATCGGTCTCTTGCAGCGAAGAGGAAGCGCAAGAGCGAGCTGGATTCAATCATCTTAAATTTCGAAAGTAAACGCAGGTGAACCACCCTCTCATCAAGAGATGGGTCGAATAGTAGACGTGGACGTAATTGTCGCGTAAGTGGACGTAATCGTCGCGTAGGGACTAGCTCCAGTAGGATGGCCGAGCTGTAAGGAGATAGTGATAAATCATGGTGGAATATTCTAATTTTCATTAATTATTTTTACGTGATTTGATCATAAACGAATATGTTACTTCCGGTGCCTTTACAATAGTATTTGAATTGTAAAATATAAATGTATATGCAGTTAATTATCTAAATAATTTACCAATTTATTCAACAACGATAATCGTTCAAATTATGTAATTGTATTTTTATCACTAAAATGACTAGACGCGGTACTAGGTAGTAGTACCGCGTACTTCCGTTTGACAGCCATGTTGGCATAAGTCTTGTTTATTTAGTCACTAGAGCGAAAACGATCAGTCTCATTCTGTAATTCGACGAGGAAAGACCTCAAAGGAAAAAGTGTTTGTTACTGGTGTCCTGCTGGACAAACTTACTGTAAAGGTTAGTCATTTGTGTTTATATTATATTTTTGTGATCTTAAATGTTGAGAAACTGTAATAAAAGTGATTACGAGCAGCATTACGTACAATTTCCTTTTAGATTAAAACCCATCCCTTATATTATATTACAGGAACATTTTGATTACCTAAAAATAGGTGAATTGCTAATAGGCTGTACTAAAAGTTTGCTAACGGCACAGAATAAAAGCTCGTACAAACTAAAAAATTTACTCAATTTATCCATTTACATATCGCGTGCTTCCTGTTTTTATTCCGCCTTAGATAAATCCACTAAGATAACTCAGCCTACGATAAGATAACAAAGATAAATCCGCCTAAGATAAAGATAATTTGACCCGATAAATAATCGTTGTTATGCAAATCGCGAAAGTAAAATAAGTGTTAGTGTAAGTTTGTTCGTTTGTTCGGACATAGTTTAGTATTTAAGAGACCTATTAAAATATACTTACTTTAAAATCAAGTTTTTTTTTTTGGTTTTAAGTTTTATAACCTACTTTTTTAGCAGCTGTACCTAATCGGAAACATGAACGATGGTCGATGGTATTTCTAGGCCAACATGGTGAGAAAGCAAATAACAACATTCAAGTCGGTGTTTGCCACCGCAAGTATTTCCTACTGTAAATATTGGCGTAACTTGTGTCAATATTAATAAATGTAGGTAAAAATAACACGCTTCTTGGAATATCAGGGTCGATGGATAAGATACCTGGTATTTTATGGTATTATATAAGGTATTTTATCCATCGACCCTGATATTCTACCTGTATTCTGATTATGATTGTGCAAAACATACAATAAAAAATGAGACAAAATACGATATTCTGTGAAGAAACCTGTGTCAAATTTCGAGAAACCATTCAAAAAGTAATTGAGTTCGTATGAAACCTTAGCCTTCTAACCCTTTGAGAACATGACAGTGTTCAACGTTATCAAACTACCAAAAGTAGTTCAGTCTCAATCCGGTAGAGGCGCTGCAGTGCGCTAAATGTGGAAATGATAACTTTTTTAGATTTCGTAAACCTGTTCACAACCCATACTAAGTACTCTGATAGATTGACTCTGATTTCTTGAAAAAAACGACTATTTTTAAACCCAAATAGAAAAGTTTTATAATGCACAATATTTCTGGTAGAAAAGAAAACAAAAACATGGTAGGGGTCAATCAAGTGTACTGGTGTAGGTACGTAGAATTTTGTACATACCTCTATATGTGTTTTCGTGTAACTATGGCCACGTAATTCCATTTATTTACTTCGTCCCAACCAAGTAATCATAATTATCGTTAGTTTTCAAAGTCTAAACTAACAAATCTTTTGAGGATAAAGGTGTTAATACTATGTTTTATTCCAGACCTAGAACTACGTCTATCCAAAATTTCAGCCCGTTTCGTTCAGTAGTTTTGGCGTGATGGCATGCTAAGAGAGAACATTTTATTATAAAAATGTGATTAAAATTATAAATGAAATAAAACTCTCGTCTCACGTATGTATTTTTTGTTGCGCCTATTGTAAAAACTCTACGAAAACAAAACTGAAAGAGTAAACTGCTCTGATTACATCAGATGTGTGATACAATAACCACCCTTTGTTGTTTTAAAGTCAAATTTCGGCGTCAAACATGAAACTCCCCTTGCTGATAAATGTTTCAGAACACGCATTTCATGTGAAGTGTGTCGCCATTTCCATGGAGTTTTTAAAGGTCGTTAGGAAGGCGTTAACGGACGACGGATGTTCAAGTGTAAAGAGGGGTTAAAAGAACAGTGGACAACGAACTGGCTCTACAATTTGTTTGAAGAAAGTAAAATTGGGATCAAACGGAGGCCGTTAAAACTCAGACGTTCCTAAATCGCTACACAAATAGAAAACTTAATGAAAGATGAAGTTGTATATTCAACGCAGAAATGAGAAATCAATAATTTAATTTCTTTAAGTTAACAAAACAGGAACTAAGACAAATCAAGTTTTATTCAACTGTAAAATAAACTAATAAAATACATAAGGTGGTAACTAATTTTATCTTTAGTGCAATTTTTGGTACTGTAAAAAAATTCCGCATATTCCCTCAAATCAAAAACTAAGTGTTAACTTGGATACTCAGTTACTATAATTTAGTGCAAGGGCTTTGGTTAACATTTTGTGATTGTCGAGTTGAAAATTATGTGATCATTGCTGAGATTGTATAGTGGACGTAGGCCTTAATCTTGTGACACGTGGAGTGAATTCGTGAGTGGAGAAATGGAACGATGTAGTTTTACTGCCTATAGGTATATCTGTATGATATAACATCTGGTATCCTCCAGAGATGGTTTCTACCTACTTCTGTCGTGAAACAGTATGTCGACTAGTGTTAAATGGAAAAAAAATGTTGCTGTATTGTTTGTCCTTCCTTATGTATTATTTTGTGACATGGAGTGTCAATTTAGAAATCAACTGAAGTTTTTGTCGAAACCATAAACATACAATTTACCGGTTGGTTTGATTGGAAACAAACCCTTCATCGAATTCCATTCTAAACAACCAGTTGATCGGTATAGTTGGTTGGAGTGGAAGGACATAATTTTTGATGGTCGAAACACTTATTTTATGCTGTTTACATAGGTATATTTTTAGCTGACTTTATTCATAAGAATACATCTGTTTTTATGTATTCTTATGCTTTATGCCCCGTTATGTGTTATAATTTTCATAGGTTTTCTTACAATGCAAACATTTTGATATGATTTACTCATAAGGATAGGTATGTAGGTAGCTACCTAGTCCCCGTAAGACAACAAGCTAAAGCTGGTCTTTCGTTAGGACCCGCGTGGATGACATCAGAAGATGTATACATTAATTGTACATACTTTTAATTACTAGGAAATTATTCAACTGATAAAATCATTTCACCAAATAATACTTGGGATTATGAGGGTCTGCATTCTCAAGTAATTTCGCTTTACTGCTCAATTCCTTCGCCTAGGGAAACAATGCCTCACGCCGTCATAAAGAAGACAATCCCAGATTTCTCACAACACTCGTAAACCAAAGCTTGCGAATTACCATATCATTAGTAAACCCTTCTGCCAACGACATAAGGCTCAAAGTTTTAGATAAAGGAAAGATAAAGTCGTCAGTTTTAGCAAATACTTTTATAGTTTATTTTATAGCATTTTTAGTGTTCTGTCAACTGATGCGTAGGTACACGGATCCCTAATATTTTTTTTTAATTCAATCTGATTTATTTAGCGAAGGTACAAGGTAGACATAGGGTACGTAAAAAATATTCTACTTTTTTTTAATCGATCTGTAGGTCTGTCTCTCTGATGTTCTGTGTGTGATCTATGGATGGTCGCATCCGGACAACACCACGTGTGCTAAACCTTATATACCAAAAAGTTATGAATATAGTTGGTGCTTGTGGGTGTACTTCCGAAAAGCGCATACCACCGATCGATTTGAAATTTGGTATAATAACGTATTTTGACCTCCTAATTACGAATATCATAACGAAAATTGGCGCAAAAACACACACACACACACACACAGTGGAGAGGGTTTTGAGTTGCTAAAAATGTGGGTGTGACGCCCCACAGTTCCTAATCTCCGCTGTACACACACACACGCACACACACACACACACACACACACACACACACACAGTGGAGAGGGTTTTGAGTTGCTAAAATGTGGGAGTGACGCCCCACAGTTCCTAATCTCCGCTGTACACACACACACGCACACACACACACACACACACACACACACCCACAGTGGAGAGGGTTTTGAGTTGCTAAAAATGTGGGAGTGACGCCCCACAGTTTCTAATCTCCGCTGTACACACACACAAGCACACACACACACAAATGGCTTTTGCGCCAATTTTCGTTATGATATTCGTGATTAGGAGGTCGAAATACGTTATCATACCAAATTTCATATCGATCGGCGGTATGCGCTTTTCGGAAGTTTATCCGTGCTTGTATTAAATATATCAGTTATCTAGTACCCATAACACGAGCTTTGAGTAGCTTACTATGGGGATAAATGGTGCTGTGTGGGTTGTCCTGCATTATAATAGCAAAAGTTTGTACGTATGGATGGATGGATGTTTGTTACTCTTTGAAGCAAAAACTACAAAACGGATATGAATGAATATTGGAACAGAGAAGGTTATAGTCTGGAGTAACACATAGGCTATATTTTATCCCGGAATTACCACGGAAACGTGAATTACCGCGGGTGAAACCGCGAGGCGCTGCTAGTAAAAATACATGTATTGATGTAAGCAATGTATTGAGCATATAATAACAATCGTTTATTTGGACAAATACATAGGTACGATAGGTTACATGTTGAACAAGAAGACCACAAAAGTTAAAAACTGCGACGTAGTTTCAATTTTAAAATTTTTACGAGATTCACTGAACTTGTGGTCCAAATAAGGAGATGGACAAATACAAAAACAAAACAAAAACAAAAACTGCGACGTAGTTTCAATTTATATTAGGTATTTCAGGTATCAGGTATATAATAATATATAGTACCCAAAACACCAGTATTGCTTAGCTTGGGGCTAGATAATGATGTGTGAGTTTTCCACCCTTAAAAAAAATATTAAATGAAACACAGTGAAATAAGGTAGAAAATGAGCTTTATTAAATCGTTTACTGCCTCTAAGAGTAAATTATGAATTATTCTCCAAAATAAAAACGCCCTTTATACTTGATCATAGTAATATGTATTCTATGTATTATTTTCTTTCTTTGTGTGGTATAATAAAGTGTTTTCTATTCTAATCTATAAAAACAATAGTAACAGATTCAAACTTTATCAACAACTCAAAGAATATTTGTTATAAAGATGATATTATAACTCGTAGGAAATCATTCATGAGAGGGGTTAAGAGAGGTTACTTACTACCTTTGTTATAAATTTTAACGTATATTATATACAATGTTTTCTTACCTAACTCTAGAATTAGACCTAGTTTTATTTAAGTTTTACCGCCTCTAAGAGCTTCACGTTTGGTAATAGACTTTTAACATAGGTCCTATAATGTGACAACGGTATAGATAATTCCAATAAAAACATCTATCTATACTTACAATAAAACTGTAACAGGTCCAATTCTGTACATTGAAGATATTTTGAAAATTTTTTTTGGAGGGCACTCTATTATCGATACTCAAGCCAAAACTGTAGTTTTTTTCATTCATGTCTGTCTGTCTGTCTGTCTGTCTGTCTGTCTGTCTGTCTGTCTGTATCGTAAAGGCGCATCACGCCGAAACTACTTGATGGATTTAAATGAAACTCGGCATGATTATGGGTCATACTACGAGGAAGGACATAGGATACTTTTTATCCCGGAATTCAGTAAGGTTCCCATGGGAGAGGGTATGAAAGTAAAATTCCTTTACCGCGCATCACGCCGAAACTGCTGAATGAGTTGGAATGAAACTCGGGACGATTTGAGTTCATACTACAAGGAAGGACATGGGATACTTTTTATCCCGGAATTCGGTAAGGTTCCCCTGGGAGAGAGGGGGAAAGAAAAATTCTTTAACCACGCATCACGACGGAAGTGAATGAATTCGAATGGAACTCGGGACGATTGGACATGGGATACGTTTTATCCCGGAATTCAAAATTCTCACAGCATCTGAACGACGCGCGCGTCGTTCAGATGCTGTGAGAATTTTGAAAACCCGTATAGCCCAGGGGAACCAAACTGAATTGAACTGATAAACGTGAAAGTTTGTAAGTATGAATGGATAGATGGATGGATAGATTGATAGATGTTTGTTACTCTTTCACGCAAAAACTGCTGAACGGATCTGGATGAAATTTAAGGCACAGAGATAGATTGGATGACATTTAAGGCACAGAGATAGATTATAAGCTGGAATAACACATAGGCTTTATTTTATCCCGAAAATCCCACGGGAAAGGGAATTACGCAAGTAAAATCGCAAGTACTCGAAATACTAATCATGCGCAGACGAAGTCGCGGGCACCAGCTAGTCAACAATAAATCTGTGTATTTTATTATTAGTTTCAAGGTTTACTCAAGTTTCAATTACCTACCGAAGTAAATATAAATATTTACTCAGTAATATTTAGTTACCCTTCACAAATAACCTAAGGGTGTATCTAAATAAACAAATTTAGGGTGTTTCTAAATAAACAAATTCAGGGTGTATCTAAATAAACAACGTAGATACGTAATGTCATGATTTAGTGGTGGCTTCAAGGCTGGTTGACAATAAAGCAGAACTTGTTTGTTATCACTTTTATGTTTATTCATTTTGTGGACAATCAATCCATCTTTATTTACCAACTAGGTATTTATTCACCATCGCTTCTTTTTTAATAAATAACTTGACTTTATTTGCGATCAAGGTCTTCTTGCAGCAAGATACAATCCTGGACTGAGATGATTTTGCGATAAATTTTTAAGTAATCAGCGTACATTACAGCACAGGGTACAATAACATAAATGTAGAAATTAGGTGTCCTTAAAACAGAGGGAAATGGTTTTGATAAAAATAATAAACAAAAAAAGTCCACGAGATTGAAATCAAGAGCTAGAATTTACTTCATCATCACCAGCCTATAATAGTCCACTGCTGGACATAGGCCTCTCCTAATGAGCGCCATATATGGCATCATTATGTGGGGGTTATTGCCCATTATTATTTATTGTTAGAATTTACTTAACTAGATTGTATTTTCATACGTAAACTAAATGATGAGATAAATGTTTGGCACGTTATTGTTTCCTAGATTTTTTTATTGTTTATGTCTTTGCTCCCATATGCTTTAGCAAAAACAATCCTTTATCCGGAACCCTCTTCAAGAAATTGCAACTCGCGTTTGGCCGGTTTTTATGAGGCATCGCTATGTTTCGTAATGTCTCGTTACAGTAAGCCTACTGGAAAATTGAATGAACATTTTTACGAGATTCACTGAACTTGTGGTCCAAATAAGAAGATAAAGGCACTTGGTTTAACATGCAAATTACTTACGTTGTTAAACGAACCTAGAATGAATATAAACTAGCTTTATAACAAGTTAGATAGGAACTTCTAAAGGCATTGTTGTCGCTAAAAGTAAAGGAACTATTGCCAAGTAATGCAGCGTCTTGGGAATGCTTCCGAATTATATTGTTATGGATGAGATAAGCTACCTCTAGATAGTTTGCAAAAATATGCATTAAGCACAATTGTTTTTTTTTTGTAAATGCTAGTCCTAAAGTTAAATAGAGTTTAAAGTATAAATTTTGGTTATCTATTGCTTAAAGAAGAAAATTCAATTTATCTTATACCTCAGCGATATTCAACGAGGTATCTTAGATTTAATCGTAAAAGGTAACTATTATTTTTGAAGCTATACCAGCTTCAAAAATAATTACGACTATTTACGATTGATTTATAAAACAAGTTACTAGATAAATCTACGATGAAATCAAAATAAATAAAAATATACCACCTGTTACTACCTAGGTTTTGTTCTGAAAATGGTCGAGTATTTGTTTTTCTCATGAAGATGTGAACTAAAATGGAGCACGGTTCCGCAGAAGGAACTTATACACTAGATTTGAATCTAAGATACCTATTTTAAAAATAACATAGGCTTCTTTCACCCAAAATATAATGATGGTTTTTTAGCTGGATATCTCTACAATGGCGAATCTCCACTAACCCAAATAATCATTTCTTTCTATTTATCTCTTTCTTAACGTTCTTAGGATTGGTTAGAAAAGGACCGCTTTGGGGCAATTTAATAAACTTTTTTATGTTTATCATCGTCATGTTTTCGTCGCAACGATTATCATAATTCCAAGTTGCACACTTCCGGTCTGAGCAGCTTTAATTTGGGAGTCGCCTCAAAGGACGAAAAACTTTATCTTGTTGACTACAAAGGAAAGTTTAACAAACGTCTATTATAAAGAACTTGACTGGAGCTGTATTTTCACAACACTTTTTGTGGGAATTTCAGCTCTATTCAGCTTATAATGTCGACGAAACATATTTATAAATTATAACAGACCCTTTATAATTATGTAATATTTATGTATATAATTATGTAATATTATGTAATATTTGTTAATTCTGAAATTATCTCATAATAGTGCAAAGCATGGAACTTTATCTCATACGATATGTGCATATTGTGCATAGGAGAGCTTAATTTCTGAAAAGTTTTCTTCCAGAAAATTTATTAATTTATTTTAATTTTCGAATTTTGGGAAAACTTCACTTAATTATTATTAAAACTTACATCTTAGATTTAATAGGAGAGGGCCATGTTACAAGTAAAGGGAGTACGAATAGTGAATTGGATAGATAAATAAAACTCATAGTGAGTATAAACGAATTATTTTACCTCAGGCGCATCGCTGCACTATGGAATATCGTAGAACAAGAGCATATTAAAAATGGTTTTTACAAATATCAAAATTTATCAAATATTTTAATTTTATTAGATACTCGGATAGTCAAATTATGTTATTCAATAAGATTTTGTTACTCAATACCTAAAATATAGTATTATTTTTCATAGGATGTTGAAGAAGGCGGTCCCAAACTCATGCCTTTGCATGTACATGTTTAAATGCAATATTGTGAAATAAATATTCAGGAGAGATAAGTAGTTTATTACATTTTTGGAAAGGTTGTTTCATGTATTTTACGGAACAGCTATTTCATTTTCATATTATTAATAAAAAATTTGAGTAATTGCTAAAAACGTCACATGCCTTATTTTTCACTAATTTTTTTTTTCTTTGAAGCTTTTCACTGTCACCCACGTCTGCCCACGCGCTACTTTTTGTATTTATTTATAGTCTAACTATTCATACACATTATACAAAAAAAATCAGCTGCGGTTTTTTGCGGTTTTAGAAGTTATGAGCTAAAGTTAGATAGAAGTCGGAGCAGGAAATTTGTTATTTTTCGTGGTTTACCACAGAGACTGTTCGCAGGGACATTTAATCTGTATTTTTTTTGTCGTTCAATCATTTGCTTAAGAATGTAAGTGATAATAATGATGTAGGTACCCATTCAGTATTGTATAATAGTAGGTATATAAAGGGAGGTAAAAATTATTCCAACCATTCACATTAGTGTTACTTCAAGCGAAGTAAAGCTCATCTACGCTTGTAAGTAATTGATTAAAGTTCTAAAATGTCTTGATTCAGCTGTATTCAACGAGATTTAATACTTCCCTTCATCGAGGGTGGCAGAACTCTGGAATCATTGTCCAAAGATTTAGAGGAAAACATTTATTTTTCTTTTACTTTCTTCAGGGATGACGATAAATTCCAAAAAATTTGGCGAATACGTAATGGAAACTGCTAAAATTTACGTAAATGAATTTAATTGGTATTACATGCCATCTTCAGTCCATAAGATACTTTTACACGGAGAAAATGTTATCAAATATTTTGCAGTTCTTCGTATAGGACAGCTATCGGAAGATGCACAAGAGTCGCGTAAGAAAGACTACAGAAACATGCGACTACATAATGCCAGAAAATGTTCTCGAACAGCTACAAACGAAGATGTCTTTAAAACTCTATTGTAGACTTCAGATCCGTATATAACAAGTTTAAGAAAACCATACGCAAAAAATTTCAAAGATCTTGAAGATGAGGCACTAAGTCTTCTAAACCACCACTTGCAACTGACCCTAAAATATATTATGTGTATTAGAGCCTAAGTAGATGGTGATTTCTTTTCTAATGTCTAATCCACTCTTAAATTTAATCATTACTTTTCACTTTTCTACAGTAGGCAGAAAATATAAGCTAATTAGGTAAATCGATAGAACTATTAGGTAGTAGTATTTAAATACAAAAAAATATTTATTTTTTTGCCATGACTTTTTTAATTATCCATAGTTTAAAACTAAGGTTATTTTTTGGTAATTAAAACCTTTTATTTCGCATTACATTAAATTATTTACTTATTTTTCCGTTTTTTTTTCTTTTTATTCTGTATATACATATATAATATATATACATATATAAGAAATCACTTAAACTTATATACCAATTGAATCTGTATACATTACTGTATATCTGTACCAAATTTCATCACGGTATGATTAAAATTCGTGAAGTTATAGATTTTTAATCGGATAATGACCTAAATATTCCATAGTGCGCTTTGCTACTGAGGTCGTCAATAATAACGAATGCTATATATATCATATATATAATAATATCTAGGATAGGGCGTCGATACCCTCAGGGTGAATAAACCCAGTCGAAATACAATCCTGATCCGCAGTACCTTTTGAATTTAAAATAATATATCCGAAGTGAAATCATAATTGAGTCCTCATTTTATGTAAATTCGAGCCGCGCGGGCCAAGCAACAAATAGCTAAGCGTACTCCGTGTATTGTCACGAAACTTTTACATTCAACCGTTTTTATGGGAAAGAAGCTGCTGCACGCGGAATTTTTCGGAATTTACAGAAAAAAGATGCTTTTGCCGTGCTTATACTCCCCATTTCCTTGTAAAAATTTAATCGAGATCCGTATAGTGGTTTAAGCGTTAAGAAGTAAAGGAGAGACGTGAGACGGAGCTAGTGTAGGATTTAGTATGATTACTTAATTACGTATAGAATATATTAAAAATTAAGAAAAATAAATTACTACTTTGACCACCGACTGAAACTCTACGATATTGATTCTGATTGACTTATACCATAACAGTTACAAAACCAAACCTTTGAACCTTTAGACTGTTTGCAACCTTCTGCAGTTAGCTCAATAGTTTTTCTATACTTTGATTGTAATTTTCGTTGTAAATAGGCTTTATTTATCTACAAAAAAGTAACAAAAACAGTAGGTGGATAAGTCCTTTTGACTTATCGACCTAGTCTTTTTGTTGCTTTTTTTTAATGGAAAGGCGAGTTCCTATTTCCAAACTTGTTTGAATTTAACGACAGAAAACTTTCAGATCTTATAAAAACGGTTTTCACAAATTCTACACTCTTAAATACTATTCCGATTCCAATAGTTTTAATTTAATTTCTAGAATTTGCTTTTTCTATGTAAATACTGAAGATTAAATTCCAATGAGAGTGGTGTTGGATCGGCAGACGCCGCCCCAATCGTCTTGTCGAGTCAATATTTGAAGCAGACTATCAATATTTTCTCTTGCTGCTTGTCTTTGCAATTTGAATGTAGTTGGCTGTCTTACGGCCGATTTCTGGAACGCATGTCAACTTCATAATTTACTAATCAATGTTCAAATCTCCATTCAAGTGTCATTTGGGTTTCTCGAACGTTGATTACGTACTTAGATTTTGAACAGTGATTACTTAACAAGCTTGTCAAATCATTGAAGCAAAACTCTTGTCAAATATCAAAATGGGTTTCTGGAACGATAATTAAGCATGATTCTTTGGTCAAGCTCTTGTCAAATCAATAATTAGCTAATCGGTGATTTAGCTCTAATTAGTTGAAATTTTTACAACAATGTGCTGTATTTTGCCAAGTTCTAAATCGAATATATATAAAAAATCAACAAGTTGGTACTCCTAAAGCGGTTTTGTTATGTATTACTAAACATAAGGATCGTTTTACCATTATATAAAAATAAATTAAATTACCTCTTATATTCTAGGATGCTTCGTTTTGCTTCCGCATATTAGAAACATATAAATAATATAAAAAAACTTGGTGAAATACAGGAATTAAAAAATTTTGGTAATAAAGCAATGTAAAAGGGTTCCTACTTGCCTACTAAAGTAGTTAAAGTTATTTTTTCTATTTCGGTATAGTTTTTTTCTTCATAATAAACAATCTATTATTACCTATCTAATTTACAATTTTGAATTTTTTCAAACGTAAACAAACAAGTATTCGCGCCACAAGCATAAGCATAATTAATAACTGGGTAGAAGGGACTCTTCTTTAATCGAGTCCAGACATGTTTTTTTTTACTTAGGGCACTAGAATGCACTATTTATATTTTGTAATAATGTTCAGAACACACCAACTATTTCGGATATAAGTATATTCAATATAGGTTACGACCCATCAGTTCAATCCACTTTTTTCTTCTAAAAAAAGAAAACTGGATTAGTTACCTACGTATTAGGTTGGTACCTATTATTTCACAAAGGTACACGTCAGTTTGAATTATTTATTAAACGAGAGCACATAAAGAATGCATCATAAAAAAAAACCTCGAGATAATTCATGATACTCAACTCAACTCAAAATTGCACCGGGCTCTCGGACAACATAACTATAATTTCAACTAATACTTGCGGCCGCCACCGCGCGCCGCGATCGGTAAACATAAATGAATGATCATTAAAAACCGCGTGCAGTGTCGCCGGCTGTGGCAGCCCGACCGATATGCCCGTTTAACGTGGAAAATAGTGTAGGCTAATATCTTGACCTTAAGCGCGCTTCCCTTCTATTCTTATTTACTACTATTTACTTATTCTTATGCCACAAGCGTCATTTTTAGGGTTGCGTACCCAAAGGGTAAAAACGGGACCCTATTACTAAAACTTCGCTTTCTGTCTGTCGAAAATAAATATTTAAGGCGGGCTCCCATTAAAACGCCTTTTTTACTATTTTTAGTCGATATTAATAAATGGTAACATGGTAACAATGGTAACAGCCTACCTGTTACCACTTGAAATATTCACAAAATACTTAATTGTAAGTATATTTTTACTTAAAGTAATAAAAAATAAAATCTAAAAAATATGGTACGGAACCCTTAGTGCGAGTCTGACTCGCCCTTGGATGATTTATTGAAGTTTAGGAGTGAATGACTGAACTGAAAGAATGACAATCGTAAGATGATCAATGATTGGCTAATTATTATCTAATCAGCGTTCGTGCACCCCGATTTGAATTGACCAGTGTGTTAAATTAATCGCTTTGTCAACTGATTTGACATTTGAATAGCCTTCTAGAAACCGGCTATTAGCTTCATTAAGATTCGAGACAGTTTATTTTTAGCTTACAATTCATATTTTAGGCAAGTTAAGCAGTTTATAAATACACTAGTGACCCGCCCGGCTAAGACCGGCCGGCCCGGTATAAACCTTCCTCTTGAATCACTTTCTATTAAAAAAACCGCATCAAAATTCATTGCGTAGTTTTAAAGATTTAAGCATACATAGGGACATAGGGAGGGACAGAGAAAGCGACTTTGTTTTATACTATGTAGTGATAATGCTGAAGTACACAGATCTAGCCCCAATACAAAGTGTTCAGAGCTTATTTTATTGGTAACAGATACGGTTGTAAGTACTTATATTATGAAATTTGTTTTATGTTTGTTGCCCACTCGTCACTTTAGCCATTTTGACCTAAATGGGTTCAATCACATCTCACTTCTTTAACTCAAAAAACTTTCAATTCGTGATAAGCTTAGTGACTGTGATTAAAGAAAAACGGAACATTCATCAACAAAGATGTCGATGCGACGCGTGACCCGAGAGCTGGTGAATATCTGGCTCAGCGCATCAGCATTGCCATACAGCGTGGTAATGCAGCCAGTGTCTTGGGGACGCTTCCGACTGGTATTGACATGGATCAATTGAGCTACCTTTAGACTGTTTGCAACCGTCTGCAGTTAGCTCAATGGTTTCAATTGTAAATACTAGTTGTAATTTTTCTATTCCTTTGCTTGTAATTTTCGTTGTTAATAAAGATAGTACACTTACTTAAAAAAAATAAAAAAAAAAAATCAACAAAGTAATTCTTTATACTTGAGATTTAAATTTATTAAATTATATCCCAGAATTATTTGCGCGACAAAAGATCAAATACAATAAAAAACTTAACGAGTTAACGAGATGAGAACTTTTTACCTAAAAATAGAGCTTTTTCCGTTCTAAAAATACAAGTCAACGATAGTAACCCTTTCTGACTTAAAATCAGAAAGCTTCTCGTATCAATTTAATCAGAAATTCCCTGACTGTCCGCCCCGTCGCGCGCGGGATCCCATTATCTTGAATTATTCCCGCATTTTTCCATCACGCTTCCTCTACGTACAGTATATTATTATGTACCTACATAGATGAAAGACACCAGCTAGTTTCTTTCTAATTGGATGCACATTATTTTATGAAATACTTTTTTGAAAAAAAAAAATGAGTTTCTTCAATTAAAATGAATAACCTCCATATTACATCTTTGTTTATTTACATCGGTCAATAGGACGTGAAAGGATAAAGTCTGGATATGGTCTTATTTAGACTTTGAAGATTATTCAAAATCTGGGTTCTTCATTTTTTAATGGAAAAATTCATAAAGTATAAGTATAATTATACCTACCTACATTTTGAAAATAGAATAATGGATCTAGGATTTAAATCATTAAATTTATTACGATTTAATCTGTTCCTGTGTTAATCTGATATATTACTTCGAAGCATTACAACGGGTGAAGCTATTTAGATAACTGATGTATACAAATATCACTCTAGACTCCAATACTAAGTTCTTAGCTATATTTTGTAGGCTTTTGCGAAGATAGTGAAAACGAGACCTAGTTAAGTATTTCTTAAGTGAATTAATTAATAAATTGTCAAAGACAAGGTGTTAAACGACAGAAATGTAATCGTAACTTTGTATGTATGTAGATAACCAGCTAAGTTGATTGTGTCGATGTGAGCCGGTCGAGGGTAGGGTTCAGCTGGCAATGGTCCTAATGGGCGATTACAATGCGGAAATGCCCTTGCTTTTAGGGCAAGACTTTGACATTGTTTTAGGAAACGTTTGGTGTTACTTTCGATACAATTTGGGAAAAAGGTCTCGACGAAAGATTCCTTCGAAGCGATCATTTTTCAAAAAAAGTATAAAACAAAGTCGGTTGCTGTCTGTCTGTCTGTCCCTATGTATGTTTAGATCTTTAAAACTACGCAACGGATAGAGTGAAGGTTAATAATATGTATAATACTGCCATGCGAAGTCAGGTCGGTTCGCCAGATTTATATATTCTACTTAAAATAACAGTTCTATCAGATAAAATTTTCGTAGCAGCAGGATATAAACTTGATAATTATTTAAGAAGAAAAGTTGAATTGAAATCTGTGTTAAATGTGTGATTTTGTTGTCTACAAAATTCCGTATGTTATCGCAGCAAAAATGCTTGCAATAATATGTTCATTCTCCAATCGCTGCAATTTTCCAGTCGTATTATTAGTAGAACCAACAACCAATAAATTGTACAATCAACTATCGAAGCCGGCCGAACATATGTATTACTTCGGCTGCAAACGAGCAGTGTGGAACCTTCGCTTCACAGTCTATAGCACTGCCCTTTGGTTGGCTGACTCACATGCTCTGGATGAATGTGCAAGATTGGACGAAAATATAAGTGAACAAGCGACCCGCCCTGGCTTTGCACAGTTTTATTATACGTATCACCTTCCACTTGAATCACTCTATCTATTAAAAAAACTGCAGCAATATCCCTTGCGTAGTTTTAAAGATTTAAGCATACATAGGGACACAGGAACAGAGAAAGCGACTTTGTTTTATACTATGTAGTGATGTGTTAATATAATTGTTTCGAATAAAAAATACAGATAAAAGCTTATTACTAGTGCGTGGCTAAACATAGCAACAGTATCGAAATGAAAATGGCTTATAAAATTGTATAACAGCTATAAACTTTTAATTTTTAGTTTTAAATGGTTTTGATCTATACATATCCCTTGATCTATATCCCTTTGATATCGTTAGGAAGGTAAGAACAACACTAATTCATAAACTCGTTTCCCCTTTCCACCCCATCATCGATCAACAACAACAGCATTCAGCCGCGTTGAGATTAAGCCATCAAAGTAAACCCGATTTTGAACGATACAGTTACAAGTTAAAGGTACCTGAGTAGATTTTCCTCGAAACAAACACAATTTAAAGTGTAGTAGTATCCGGATCCATAAACAAAGGCAGTGTACACAACAAGCCGCCGCGTGCCCTACTTACGAGTTTGATCACTCCGACACTGCGCGGAGTTCTACGAACACTCTTATCCGGATTTCGTTCATTTTATTTTATACGGATTATACTCATTAAAACGCTGACTAGCTTCTGTCCGTGAATTTGCATTCATTAGGGATGAAAAGTAGTCTTGTAATATTAATCCAAGCTAAAAGTACCTGTACAAAGTACAATGTTATTCAGGGTGAAGCAACATGCAAAAACTATATCATTTAAATTCCTATATTTTTAGCTTAGCAATGCCGAACGTGTAATGCGTGATGTTTATCATTTTACGTGCTTTTCATGTTCCGTATTTTGTCTTCATGTTAACTAAACCTCATCAATAAACCAGTTGCGATCTACACGCCGTTGTTGGAGTTATCCTTTCTATAACAGTACCTCTATGCATATTAGCTTCTCATATTATAAACGCGAAAGTGTGTATGTATGGATGTTTGATAGTCTTTCACGTTAAAACTACTCAACAGATCGGGCTGAAATTTTCAATAGACGTAGTTCTATCCCTGGAATAAAAGAAAGGCTTCTTTTCATCCTATAAATCAGTTCTCATGATATAGGAATAGCCTTGAAACGTTTCCATAGAAACAAAGCGTGCGAAGCCGCGGGCAGAAACAAGTTTCAGATTAAACCGATCGGTAGTTTTGGTGTGAAGTTAAACCAAACATTCGCTTTCATAATGTGTCTATTAGATATGGTTTTGTTCAGGCATACTTAATAGACAACTACAAAGAACCTATAGAAAAAAATGTAATCTTGTATTTACAATCCAACAAAAACTTACTGCAGAGTATGGCAAACAGTCTATAGAAAGATCAACTGAACCCGCGATGCTGATGCGCTTCGCCAGATCAAAATGGTATCAGGTTTAAAATACGGAGAGATTTAATTTTAAAAAAGAAATCGAAAAACAGACTTAATAATCGAAAAGGAATAATATTTGCTTAGTAAGCAGAAAGAAGGAGACAAAATGTGAAAAAAACATGGTAAGGGAGAGAACGGAGGGCTTGTTTTTCGACCTTTTTTCGTCTTTTCCGTGTTTTGTCAAATAAAAGGTAAGATTGTGAGTTTCATATAAAAGAACATCGTGTGAATCGTCCCTTTAATAAAATGATATTGTGAAACAGACAAAAACACTCAGTGAATGAAATTACCTGAAGTGTGCTCCAAAACGAGGTGTCAGCTAATACAGCCAGAAGCTCATCATGATTAAAACCACTTTTGTAATTAGGTACCAAATAACATTACAGTTCTCATTCCGTAAACTAAATTTTACTGAATATGAAGTTAAAATTACTTTAGCAATTCGGCGGATGTTGTTTCGGTGAAACTATTGTAATGGAAAAGTTTCAAGAAATTAAAACCACGCCGAAACGCTAATTAAAAAGTTTGATGTGTGCGCCACCGCGTATGGAAATCGGAACTAATTGGTGACGCACAGCGAGAAACTGGTGAACACACATAGGTGTTTATACCTTTTTGGTTAAATTGCTTGAAAGACTAGGTTCGATTTCCGAGTCCTAAGTATAGAGGTATAAAAAATTAGTGACCCCCCCTGACTTCGCACGGGTTTATTATACGTTTAAACCTACCTCTTGAATCACCCTATCTTTTAAAAAAAACGCATTAAAATCCGTTGCGTAGTTTTATAGATTTAAGCATACATTACATGGGGACATAGGGACGAAGAAAGCGACTTTATTTTTTACTATGTAGTGATAGTAAAAAATGGTTGACAATCCACTGATGCTCTACTTGATTTTAGTATTTTTAGTTTAGACATTTTTATTGAAAGATTAGAGGCAATTTTCACGCAATATTGTCTTTGTCTCATTCTTTATTTGTCCGACTCAGCCAGGTCAGTAAGATAGAAATTAAAGGCTTTTATTGTAAAACTAATAAAATGTTAAGATCTAAAATTTTATTAGTTTTTAAATTTTATAAACTGGTTATAAGTGTACCGAGCTGGTGACCTTAAAGGTATTGTAATGCTTATAATCATAGTCAGGTTGAGACTCTTGCAAAAACGACACTCCAACTAATTTATAATAAGAATTATATACATTGAAAATAAAAGAGACTAGAATATGCCTTTCATTCCTTAAATGTACTTATACAAAGTATTATACCTGTGAACCACCACAAAATCCTCACTTTGCTTTCGAGTCGGCTCAGCGAAGGTGCGTCAATCTTATGAAATGGGTTCACTCGATCCCTTCCCTACATGAAACTGAACAGTCATTGGCGCGGGCCTGGCTTTCTGTTACTGATGAAAAAGTTAAGCCGGATTACGCTTTTGATCGACTTGAAAACTTACACTTTACTTTTGTTTGTGTTTTGGGTTAGTTTACTATTGCGAAAAGATTTCCTCTCTTTAAATACATTTTTATCAACTGGATAAATAATCAGAATCAGAATCAATCATTTATTTGCAGAATACAATAAATTACATACAGAATAAGAATTAATTAATGCGGTAGAATAGTTATATGTCAATAAATTTCAAATAATTTTTAGTTTTCAAATAGTTTTGAGGAATTTGATGAAAGCTATTTTCACACCACATTGTATTTGTCTAATTTTTTTTGTAGGCGTAAGCGAAAAAAAGATCTGTTTAAAGATAAGTTTTTGAAAACTTTATTCGCATTGTGAATGTCTTACACATATTGTGTGTGTAATACTTAGGTTTTAGTGCTCTACATAATCTCATTTATTTATAAGACGCCTAAGATATTCGGGTCACGTCAAGTTAGATCTGATTCAGCAGGATGTTTACAATACATAAGTATACTTATCCGAGTAGTTTACTATTCCGTAGATTGCGGTACCAGTCGGCTTCGATTATCGTAACGGGACGCGAGCTCGTGACCTGCTTACATTTTATTATATAATTCTAGTTTATTATTATATTTCTGAAACATTTTGCTGGTGAAATCCGTGGTATAGAAAAATGGAATAATAGAAATATTTATTTTTCCTGCGTCGTTGTCATAATTTGTCTATGTAAGTAATGATTGTAATGAACGTTGAATAGTTTTTTAATCAGTTTTTTTCAGTTGACTAGAAAACTGTTTTCTTTTTACGCAACTTCGTAGGTTCATTCTACGACTTATGCAAACAAAAATCATAGACCCAAAGAAAAATTTTCATCAGGTTCAACAACTCACTCGAAAAAACATAATTTGACGAATTACTTCAGTTGGTTAGTTGTTTTATAATCATTACTACTTAGTTTAACTCACAGTTCCTTCTACTAAAGCTTACGTTTCTATATAACAGTTAATGTATAAAATATATCAGTTACTAGCGACCCGCCCGGCTTTGCACGGTTTTATTATACGTATAAACGTTCCTCTTGAATTACTCTATCTGTTAAAAAAAACCCCATCAAACTCCGTTGCGTAGTTTTAAAGATTTAAGCAGTCAAAGGGACATAAGGATAAAGGGACATAGGGATAGAAAAAGTGACTTTATTTTATACTATGTAGTGATCTAGTACCCGTAACACAAGTTTTGAGTAGCTTAATTTGGGGATAGATCTGTAAAAAGAAAATAAATTTTTAAAGGTTTCATGTTTACCAACGGAAATCCAAAATTCCATCTTTGCTTACATTTTCTATCATGCATCAGCTAGCGCGGAGTAAACCCCTTTAATCAGCGTAAAGAAAACTCGAGCTCGCATTAATGCCTGGAGCCAGCGACCTGGATACTTATCAGAATCATTCGGAGGCCGCGTGTACTTCCACCGCGATATCTGTCTCAGGAGGGAACTCCAGTACCTAACGATGACGGTTTTTGAACAAAGTAAAATACGTCTTCGTTGGGTACTGGAGTGAAAAAAAACTACCGTCTGAACATGGATTCCGAGTGCCTAAAAATGTTATAAGGGTATAGAGGTCGCCATATTCTAAAACGCAGGAGGCTGCGGGCTGGATTCCCGCCTCGGGACAAATGATTTTACGTCATTAGCGCATATTAGCCCACGGCTGGACATAGGCCTCCCCTAGACGTATACTATAAATGTAATAAAATGTCAATGTTCATTTTAATAGCTTTAAATTCAATGTAATTTTTACATAATCAGATGTTCCTTAAGTTTATGTGTTTCTTTAGTTAAAAATTAAAAGTGAAAAACCATTAAAAATCATTATTATCCTTACTAATATGATATACTTACGCAAAAGTTTCTGTGGATATTTCATCCTCTTTCCCGCAAAAACTACTGAACAGATGAAATTTTGAATAGACGTAGTTTTAGCCCTGGAATAACGCATAGGTTAATTTTCATCCCATAAATCCCATGGGATAGAAAAAACCTTTAAACGTTTCCATAGAAACAACGCATGCGAAGTCGCGAGAAGATACTGGTATACTAATATATGATAAACGGTATCCATCCAATTTGCTTAAACAAACGTAATACAACTCTGGGGCTTTATGGACCGCTATCAGACCGGGTATTTATTGTGTACATTTGCTATTTATTACCCAACGTTCCGGTGCCGATTGCAAATGACGACCAAAATAACATGTTTCGATTACAGCTTCCAATGGGAAGTGATAAATATGTATAAGTTTATTAACTACATTAAACTTACGTGGTTATGTTTTAAAATTATTCATTTTATCATTCTGAATGTATTTACATATTTATTTCAGGTTTAAGAATGTTTTATTTCTCACTAAGAATACATTCACTCACGTAAGAAAACACAAAAAAAATAACAATAAAGGGCTAAACCGTACTAAATGTAACTTAAGAAAAATAATGCTACATTAAAAAAAAGTTCATACACTGTAAAACTAATATTTTATATTTCAAAAACAACGCTGAGTCAAGATGGCAAATCATGATTAGCAAACATGTTTTTCCCCGACAACGGAACGCAGAGAGTATATTATGCGTTAGGTGTTACACAAAAAGCACAGCTATTTTTGCAAGCCTGTAAGCCATCGATGCACTTGCTACGTACCGGTCCCAGGTGGCTGCGGTTTGGAAACTTTCCAAAGTGGAGAGTGGTTTTAAAGATCGGAACAATCGGAGCCTAGAGACGTCCTATCGATACAGCTGCCTTATTCATTTCCATCGAGACTGCTTTCAAATATTTAATTAGCTTTCTGTGGAGGGTGATTTTATTTTGCTGAGAATTTTCTTTTCGTAAATTGTTATTTTGTGGCGAATGAAAATACTCTTGATAATATATTAGACGAGCGACATCAGTGACGTAGAGAGCAAAGGGCCTACGACAGAGCTTCGACTTCTTTATCTTATACTAGTTGCGCCCCGCGGCTTCACCCGCGAACCAGAGTTTATTTTTCGTACGAATTTCAGAAATTTATTGCACACCCCTAAGGGTTATTGTGTAAAAATAAAAAAATACGTGTTAAATTATTAGTCCTAGTTTATTTATACCGAGTTTTGAGTGAATCGAACCCAGGAAAAAGTATTTTCCATACAAACTTTACCACCGTATTTAGCCCCCTCAGAGGTTAAAATTTATCATAACTTAAGTAGTTACAAAGATTACTTATAACAAATATTCACACATACTTTCCCATTTATTATTATTACAATAGTAAGAAGTAAGATAGTAATATAGAAATCTTATTAATCTTATCTTATCAAAGACAGGGTGCTATGTCGCTATGCCTATGTCCAGCAGTGGACTAATATAGGTTGATGATGATCAGGGGTATTATAAACGCGAAAGTTTGAATGCATGTTTAGATGCTTGCTACCTCTTCACGACACCATTTATGAACGAACAGGGCTGAAATTTAGCATGAATGTAGGGCAATTATTAAAAGTCGAATAATAAATAGCCCAAAAACTAAGCCTGGAATCAATCATATGCGTTTTATCATGTAAATATTCCATAGCATAGAAATCGCGTGAGAAGCCGTGCGTAGCATCTAGTTTTATTATTACAAATCAATATCTTTAACTTTTTTATTTATTTTCTATAGTCTTACAAAGCTTCTTAGGTATGCTATATATATTAGGAAGCTATCATTTTCTAATCACAAACATTTTCCTGGCTGTCCATAATAATTCCAATAAAGGCATTTCCTAAAATAGTAACATCAAAATCCAAAATCAGCATAAATTAGGGAAACCATTATCCGCTACATAATTAAAATTCCGCGAAACGTATCGACATCCACAATTATGTAAATGGAATCAATCCGCGCGCCCGCGTCTCCACCCGCCCGCAAATTGACAATCTCGCTCAAACGGGCGCGCCAGATGTACAGGATGCTGCGAAATGTTATCTGTAATAACATGGCTCTACTGGCTATTAAAGACCAAGACTCTAAGTGTTCTCTGGCGATTAAAGCTAGGTTAATGCTCTACCTGATGAATCTAAACAATGACCCATCAAAAGCCACAGTAACATTAACGGTTTCTTAATTGTTGTTTATACCAGCTTCCTTTAAACTGTATCGAATTCTGTATGTATCTTCTCGAAAATCACATAATTAATAGCTCTGTAAGTCTGTTTAATTTAAAATTTGTTTGTCAACCTAACAGAGCAGAACATCATCATCATATTAGTCCACAACTGGACATAGGCCTCCCCCAATGAGCAACATAGCGCCCTGTCTTCAGTTTGCCGAACGTAATAAACTTATATTCAGATTAAGACTTTATTTTTGATGATAAGTTATCACATTCTTAATCTAGATATCATTGTTAAGGCTTGTTTCATTTGCATCCAGTTTTAAAACTGAAACTGTAAATCTAATTAAACGAATGCGGTAGATATACAGGGTGCTACAAAACGTTGACTGAAGTAACTGGCTATTGTACCATTGTTTAGTGTTACTTCTGGACATTCTGGCAAACTTGTTACATTTACACTCAGGTTTTAAACATCCCTGTAATTTTAATTTACGAGCGGTAGATGTACAGTTTGATGCGAAATGTTGTCGGTAATGACATGACACTGTAGTCGCTATTATGTTGATGATGGTCTATATCATCATGATAATCAACATTCAGACTGGATGCCAATCTGTGAAAGACTAGGTAGATACGGGATATGAAAAGCTGAAGCCACTAAGGCATTCAGTACGGGCGGCCTATGTCCAGCTGTGGACTGATATAGGTATTATGGACCACTGACTGCTAACTATTATGTGGTAAAAAAGGTTTGGTTGTTCATTATCTTAAGATCTGCTTATTTATTTTCGTTTTAAAATTTAGTTAAGACCATCGGAATTAGCCCTTAATATCGGCTTTTATTATACTAACGACTAATATTATTATCTGGCATGCTTCGTCTCATGGGAAATCCGTAAGATTAGAATAAAGTAAACCAAAGGTTTGATGCAAAGATTTAATAACAGGACTGTCCTCGTAGATAATTATTTAACTTTTGTGTTTCATATCATTGATCTTGTGGTTAAAACAGAGTTTTAACTATAACTTTTACATCAGATACCATGTAAATTATCCAACGACGCCAAATGAAATAATTAATTGGTTTTCGCTTACCACTCATAATTATATTTATGGAATAAATATAATTATAGTGACCCCAAATATAACTTTTATAATATTCATTGAATTGGATTGGAATTATTCAAGGTTACGGTTTTATCGATACGATTTTGTTCAGCGTATTCTAATTTGTCATCTCAAATACCCCAATATGATGGCAACAGATATGATATTTCTCACACTAAATACCTTTTATTTATAGACGAAATCTTACAACATAAATAACTCTTACTTATAACTGGACAAAAATATTTCAAAGCCTGTCTTCCTTTTCCGTCCAGTAAATTGACTATTGCAATTACATTTTGTCGTCGATAGTAAATTAATATTCCCCTCAAGTTCTTCGAGTGTCCTCGACGTAAAGCTTGCGGTATGGACGACAAATTGCCTTGTTGTTCGACGAAGGTTCTGGAAGGATTTGGTGCTGAATAGCTTTTTTGTTCCGTTATTTGAGGTTTGAAAGAGGCTTTTTACTCTGTTATTTGGACCTCAAAGAAGCTTTTTAGGAGTAATTTGGACATTCACGCATTTTTACTTCGAGTGTAGTGAGTGGTTCACTTTAAGATTACAGCTTGTAACAACCAAAGAAATTACTCTTGTAGCATTTGCTATGAATCTCGTAGAGCTTCTACGAGCTACGCCGTAGCACCAACAAGTCGATTTCAATGCAATGAACTTTCACGGCAAATCGTATTTTATGGGAGCTGTAACAAAAGTCTATACATTTGATTTCTATCTCAAATTACAGAATCAGGTCTCATAAGCTAATTCAGGACCTGTCAATAAATTTTAGAGTCTTAAATCGAATACTAAATTGTGGGATAACGAGCTTTAGTTCCAAATGACCCAATTCTACCTTCATCGAGCAGCTACAAGAACAATCAAACATTATAATTACACTCATTTTTTTTCTGCTTATTGTTTCTGTTTACTTGAAGGACCCAGGATACAGTCCCTTTTGACCTTTGTCAAAACGTTTTGATAGGAGCGATTCCCATTCGTCTAACTCTTTCAGCAGTCTCATCGTCATACAAATTTAACCCCTCAATTGCGCCGATCTTAACAAGCCATGAATAATGAATGAGTATAAATAGCATTAATACACATTATAACGCTTTGTTTGTTCCATTTCGCGTGCGTGTGCCGAATTATACAGGGTGATTGGTGGAACGACCATGGAAATCCACTTGAAAGGTTTACAAGGTTATGAATTCCATTGTCTGACTGTAGCCACCACTCTATCATCCACTGTTATCAAAAGAATCAGTGCCTCACTCAAAGTAGTAGTACCAAGTCTTTATTCTAGAAGTTCAAGTAACAGAGAGTTACTACTATTTCTGAAAAAAAAAACAGTTTTCATTGTAAATGTATTTAGCACCAAACTCTCGTAATAAGTTCTCCTCATATCAGTTTTGAAAAGAACATTTTCATAAACATATAAAAAAAACTCTAAAGTAAAAGACATTAAAAGTTCATCAGTAACTAGATTAAGTTCAAAATGAATTATGAATTCTGAAAACACAGCAATTAAAAACTTTTTGTCTCCCCGCAGAGTTTCTAAATTTTAGGGCTATTTAAAGAGTTATTATGTAAATAAGGATTCGAAGTAATACTGTCGTAACTAGAAAAGCCTCAGTTGTCCTGGATGGTTCAATATCCTTACGAGGTTAAAATTTTAGGGCTGTAGTAGATAACGACTTAATTCAATAGAGACGTGCCTCAACTCGTGGGTTGAGGCTTCATAGAAATAATATAACAAAATTGTGTTATTACATTAAGTAACTAAATAATCAATTTAGTATCTAACATAATAATAGAGGTATATAGAGTTTATAGAGTTCATATTTTATAGAGTTTCTTTATTAAAGAGGTTCGATATTATAAATTTTCTATACGAGTATATCTAATTCTACAGGTATTTGATAGAGGTTAAGAAATTCAAAAAAATCTTAAATTTAACCCAGATTGCGAGGTCTTACGCACTATAAATACCTTATCAAGGTTATCTTGTAGAACCGAGTGATAAGACCGCCAATTGTCACTTAGTTTATTAGGTGTTTTGTTGGTTTTATTTTTCCTTGGCTTATAAGTGTGCAATAAAATATTTTCTATTCTAGAGAACTTACAGAGTCTGTAAAACTAAAGGACTATTGCACACACGTCTTAAGCCCCAATTACCGTTGACGTGTGAGATAAGTAGATAAGTACGTAAGGTAGGTAGTATACCAGATTATTTATTTGATATTAGTTCAGTATTTATTAACAGCGAGAATTACAATTAAGGAATATAAAAAATTACAACTAGTATATACAATTGAAACCATTGCTAACTGCAGACGGTTGCAAACAGTGTAAAGGTAGCTCAATTGATCCATGTCAATACCAGTCGGAAGCGTCCCCAAGACACTGGCTGCATTACCACGCTGTAAGGCAATGCTGATGCGCTGAGCCAGATACTCACCAGCTCTCGGGTCACGCGTCGTATCGACCATTGAGTATTTAATATAATTGACGCCCTGTAGCGCAGCGAGCAAAGGGCGGCCTGTAACGCATGAGATTGCGACGGGTTCGATTCCCGTCTCGGGACAAAATTTTGTAAGATCTGCAGATATATTTTCAGGGTTTGTTTAATAAAAAATATGTTTCAATGTAGTGTAATGTATAGAAGATATCAGTTGTCTAGTGCACATAACACAAGCTGTACTTAGCTTGGGGCTATTATGATGTTGTGTGAATTATCCAGCATTATTCATTTATCTCTATACATTCTATTTAACTAATATTCATGTTCATGAACATACTTTTCTGTCCAAGTGTATGAAAAAACAAAGTATTTCCGCAACTTGCAATAATTTGCTTCTATTTTATTTTGGAAATAAACAGTACTAAATACACAAAATTACAACTCCTTTAAAAACCTAACGCAAAATAATTTCTTCCATTGGGTAACATTTGTAGAGCTAAACAATATTCTTCTAATTTCATGAAAAGTCAAATTTAATATAATTACTCTAAAATTGTTGATAAATCACCAATTGTAAAAGTAGTTAACATTCCTCATACACCAACTACCTAACTAAAATATAGCGTGTGTCAACCGCCTCCACTGACGCCTCATGACTGTTGTCGCCACACCCTCTATCCTCAGTCGACTACAAGGCTCTTAAATGTACCATCTTATCAACATCGATACGCTTTGAGTTAAGACATTTTAAATAAAAAATATATATTTTTAAAAGCAGTTATGCTATGTAATATTTTTTTATTGATGAGGTATGAATTTAATAAAAGAATGTTACGCGATTTAGCAACCCCGAAGATTTGTTTTATAAGGTAAACACCATAAAATACAATCAAGGAATAGAAACAAACTACAATTAATTTGAAAGAAAGAAAGAAAGAAAAAGTATTTATTGTCTTAGATTCTAGTTACACGGTTAAAAACAAACAAAAGAGACTTACCATACTAACTTAAATAAAAATGAAAACTAAGACAAGGAGTAAATTCAGCTTTTGCTGCATGCAGTAAGTATATACAGATGCATGCAGCATTTCTACAATTGAGCTGGGTAGATAATATTGTAGTGATAATCCTTATTTGATTCTAAGATTATTATTGATTCTATAGATTATTTTTTAATATATTTTATTAGATATAGTTCTATACTAAAGAAGGCTTTATTTCTATAAACTCCTTGTTAACTTGTTGCAATCAAAGTAAAAACTTAGTAAAAAATGCTTTTAACCGTTGAATTGTTCGTTGTTGTCATCATATAATTATCTAAATAAAAACTATGACTTACCTTTTGTATGTAGACACCACTAGTGGGTCGGTACTTGTGTCAGCAACAACACTAATTAAACACTGGCACAAAATAAAACAAACCAAAGCACAACTTACGAATATTTCCAACTCAGTCTAAATAAAAATCGACAGAAGTCCTTTTTATAAAGTCAATAAATTTCAGCACTTTTCAAACAAATTTCAAATGTTTCTCGCGCTTTCACAAGAAAGAACAAAATAGATCGAAAATAAATTAAATATCCTTAGCTCTACATTCAAGTAATAATAATCAGTCCTTGTCGATGATCAAATACGAAACTTTTCGAAGTATTTCGTGTTCCTAGAAGCGATAGTCAGAGGAGGTGTAACCGCGTCGCGCGTCGATTCGCTACTGAAGCCAGTAGCTTCAAGGGATGTAACCCGGCTCTTAGTACGAATACGTAGATACGTACTAGTACGCAACTATACGTACTATACGTATAGTGTAGTGGGCTGCCGCTCGCTAAGTCGGTCAGCTCGAAAAATGTGGAAACTTTTCTGAAGTGGGCTTTTACGAAGGAATACGATACTTGTACGAAGCTTTGTAGCGTACCTATGCATTTTCGAGTGTATCTTTTGTATATGACAAGTATTATGAACGAAACTCGATTTAAACTGATATTTAACTTAGTAACAGTTATTATGTGAGTACTGTACCTTTTTTTATTTTATCGATTTTACTTTGCTGTAATAGTAAAAGTTTAAAAGACACAAGTCGAGACTTTAGGTCCCTAGATGGGGTATTAGGCTCACCGGGTTTTTGAAACTGTATCAGAAAGTCTGCTCGAAGCGATGCGTGACCCGAGAGCTGGTGAGTATCTGGCGCAGCGCATCAGCATTGTCATACAGCGGGGAAATTCAGACAGCGTCTTGGTGACTCTACCAGCCTTTACATGGCTCAGTTGAGCTTTCTCTGGATTATTTTATACAGTCTGTAGTTAGCTTAACTGTTTCATCGTATTTACACATTTGAATTTAATTATTTTCTTTGAGTGTAATTTCTTTTGTTGATAAAGTTAAAAAAACACACCTCTGTTCTAGTTATACTTTTCAACTTAAATCGTAACTATGAATTACTTATTTAAAATAACCAGTTCTGTTTAATACTCTAACAATTTAAACCCAGAAGCATTGTAATTAAAATGTTTGTACTATATTTACTATTTGTCAAAGAAAGAGTTTTATGTTTTCAGTTTAATCTACGTCTTTAAAAGAAAAATCTCAGTGACTCATCAAGAGATCTCTGTAACTACAAGAGCTACGAAGCTGAAATTGCATGGAGGTTCCTTTTAAGACGTAGGCATCCGCTAAGAACGGATTTTTGGAAATTTGAACTCTAAAGTAAACTACTTTATGAGGTCAATGATCTATTGCTAAAGTCCAGTGAATGAATACGTGAGCGAGTCAGCTAGTTAAAGTATTTTTGTTTGATTGTTTGCCCTGTATAGGTTACAACTAAACTTTACCGATACGTTACTATTGTTAAAAGGATTTCCGCTACGCAGCGTTGCCCTGTGTGGGGGTTACCAGTAATATGTATTCCGTGAGCATTAAATGGCACATAAATCTTTAGTATTTATGTATTCTAAGTGTTGCTAGTTCACAAATCAGGTTTATAGCCTAGCTACATGGCATTCATTGCGTTGGATTGAGTTTACGCTGCAGCCACCGGTTTATAGCCAAGCAACAAACTTAGCATTCGCTACGTCAATAAATACCTACATATTTCGACATTAGGATAAAGTCATAATAAAAAAAATTGTTTGTTTGGTCATGAAAAACGAAAAGGTATCTTTATCTTATGATGTACGATTTTTTACGATAAATCTGTTGATTTTTGTGATATTTTTTAGTTACAGATTATGCGTGAGGTTAATATTTTGAAACAAATTGCTTATTAAATCACGCACCTTGAGAATTTCTCCCCATCGTCGATTGAGCAAGACTAATCGTGTCTACAGTACGTCACCATCACCAGCATTTGGCCGCAGTCGAAGTGCAGCTTAACTTTAAAACTGCAACGGAATTTTAAATAAATTCAATTCGTGCAAGAGTTCGCTAATTTAACATTAACTTATATTAAAACTAAGAGGCGCTAATCTTGAACCATTCCCGTGTTAAATAATTTACTGCAGTATTTAAGTGAAAGAATGCGCGTGTAGGTAAAGTACTGTACGTCTAGTATGAGTTGGCAAAATACCAAAACGGGAAAATTTCTAGCGAGTGTGTCAGTTTACGACCGCCTACTTGTCAAAGTTGGCACAAATACTAGGTACCAAAATGTAACAAATCATTCCAAAGTTAAAATGGAATCCGATTGTAAAACCGTGGGTGGAAACCGTGAGGCGCTGCTACGCAAAAACTACTAAACGATCGGGCTGAAATTTGGCACAGAGATAGATTGTAGTCTGTAGCACATAGGCTATATTTTATCCCTGAATTCCCACGGGAACGAATTTACGTGGGTGAAACAGTGAGTATACTTGAAATATTAATCCTGCGCAGACGAAGTCGCGGGCACCAGCCGGTCTTTAGTAATTTTAGTTCAAAAATCATACTATCGTAACGCCTCTATTTAAAAGCCTACTGTTTAAGGATTACGTCTTTCAAATTATATGCCAGTTTTTGCTATTTTTTTTGAGTCGTAAAACTCTATAGTTGTCTCTACTATGTTACACTTTGCACGGAATTTATGAGTTGGCTTGGGATTTTATTTTATTTATATGTAGAACGTACTGGTTGTAACATTTAATGTTATCAATCAATTAATTATCCAATATTTATTACAGTTGTAAACTTAGATACAATCTATATACTATGTACGTCGTACGATGAAACAGAAAATTTATTGACTGTTATAAAGTACACATTGTATACACATTGTAACCATCTTTATCATTCAAATTTAATTTTCAACCATGCACTGTTTTTATCACTACATAGTATAAAACAAAGTCGCGTTCTCTGTCCCTGTCTCTATGTATGCTTAAATCTTTAAAACTACGCAACGGATTTTGATGCGGTTTTTTAATTTGTGATTCAAGAGGAAGGTAAAAACCGTGCGAAGCCGGGGCGGGTCGCTAGTAATTAATAAGATCTATTGGATTTGATTATTTTAATTGGTATCACTTTTTCTTTTCTTTATAAAACTATATTTGTTTATGTATTTACTTATTTCGTTAAGTATATCCGGTCCCATAAATAACCACAACCCTTATTCCCATATCTCAAGCTCTGATTATATTTCTAATAAATTTGTACTATGGCCACAATAATTACGACAAAGAGAGGAAAAAGGAAGCGTTTGCGAAACAAAGAATGTGAAAGCTCTGTCCCCGTCGGGTCATTTTCGCTTCAGAAACGTCCAGCATTCTTTTATTTCTAGATTTGTGTTGTTACTTCAAATATGTCAACGTTCAAAGGTTACTTCTATTCCCTGGGAACTGATGTTTATTGAATTTAGTAATGTGTCTTTTATATTTAAAATCAGTTCAGTATTACCTAAGAAAACGTCGTGTAATATCGTGGTTAGTAAATAAATAAATAATGCTTCACTATCTCTTTTAGTTTAAAATGCTTCTATTGTAAACCTAAAAAAAAGTTTATTGATTTCTGAGTAGTACAACTCATAACAGCTCTTTTCAATGTATTTCTTGAGTGCAATAAAGTGTACATTCATTCATTCATTCATAACATAAGCTCTGCTTAGCTTGAGGCTAGATGATGTTGTTTTAGTTTGTCCTGCAATATTTATTTATCAACAGTAAATTACAAACTTTCCCTTTATGATATTACTATGAGGTCAGGAACTATTGCAGAGGTAGCAATTACTCCCGTGGGAGTAAGTGGTAAGTTAAGTCGGATGTATTTACTATCCGAAACAGACCGCGATCCAGCTACAATGTACATCTTGTAACAGTGATTGGGTGATAGCGGTACCGTTATATGACGGACGTTTTAGGCGGTCGCTAATAAAACTCAAAATTATTATTTCCAGTTTTATTACTACGCAGTTTATTGCTACGCAGAGTTTGTATTATATGTGTATATTGCTAGATAACTTATGTACTACATGATATAATTGTACATATAGATATTTTTATCACTACATAGTATAAAACAAAGTCGCTTTCTCTGTCCCTATATCCCCATGTCCCTTTGAATGCTTAAATCTTTAAATCTACGCAACGGATTTTGATGCGGTTTTTTTAATAGATAGAGTAAATTTAAGAGAAAGGTTTATACATATAATAAAACCATGCGAAGCCGGGGCGGGTCACTAGTAAAACATAAAAAATACTCAGATACCTACAGATTGTCCAAAGATTTTTCCCAAGGCGGGAATCGAACCCATAACCTTCTGCGTTTACGCACCAAACAGGCCGTCAAATATTTGAAGAACAATTCTTTGTGAAACTTACTAGTGCGACGTTTCAGTGCCAGTAATTTGTATTTTCGATTTTTCAATTAGTGGACAAAAGATTAAAGGGAAGAAAAAATCCATACTTTATTTTATATATTATTTTGATAACAATGTATTTTTTAAAATTTTACTTGTCTAAGTGTTTTTTGTGTTTGATTTACTAGCATCTGCCTGCGGCTTCACACGAGTAGTTTCTAAGCTATTTATATCCCATGGGAACTGGTTTATGGGATGAAAAGTAGCCTATGTGTTATTCCAGGGCTAGAACTACGTCTATTCAAATTTCAGCCCGATCCGTTCAGTAGTTTTTTGCGTGAAAGAGGAAAAAAACATTCATATATCTATACACAAAATTTCACGTTTATAATATTAGTGAGAAAGTAAGGACTATGTGAGATGAGAAAAACACTAAATCAGTAAATCAATACCTTCTTTTCTTTAGGCTTACAAAATAATCACTTAGACAAGTCAAATTTAATACTACAGGTAACTATCAAAATAATATAAGAAATAAAGTGATTATTGATTTTCCCTTTACTTCAATCTTTTGTCCACAAGTGGAAGAAGCGACATAGCACTACCTAACACTACCTAATGTATGGTAAAGACAACAAAGGAATTGTTGAACTTTGATCTTTTCGAGGCGTCTCTTTTATCCCCATAATAATCCGATAAAGATTTTGCTTGTGTTGTTACACGTGGAAAGTTTTCAGGCGGAGATAACAGGAATAACTAAAATAACAAATAATGCTGGACAATCCACACAGCAGCACCTAGCCTCAAGCTAAGCAGAGCTTGTGTTATGGGTACTAGATGACTGATATCACTACATAGTATAAAATAAAGTCGCTTTCTCTGTCCCTATATCCTTATGTCCCTTTGAATGCTTAAATCTTTAAAACTACGCAATGGATTTTGATGCAGTTTTTTATAATAGATAGAGTGATTCAAGAGGAACGTTTATACGTATAATAAAACCGTGCGAAGCCGGGGCGGGTCGCTAGTACTTAATAAATTATACTACACAGATAATATTTTTTTTTACATTGAAAACACCGGGGAGGAGGAGTTAGTGGCGATTCGCCATCGGTCCCTTTTTTCTGCTACTTTTTAGTTCCATACATTGAGTTTTGATTCGCCATCGTGAATAAACATATTGTTTTTCGCGTGGTAATTTGCCATCGGCAGTTCCATGTACAGTCAGTCAATAATCAATATTGTGACATACAACCAATATTTATTTAAATAAATAGTAATATACAGGGTGTCCCATAATGTGTGGATAACCTTGAAGGTGCATGTGCGAAGAGGGGCTTGGCCAATCAATACTAGTTTCTGTAGAAGTGTCGCGTTGATGCTTTAAACACGTTGTTCGGTTATTTCTGTCCCATGAACTGATTTATGGAATAAAAAGGTTAGTGTCAGGACCCCTGGACCAAGTGCGTTATTTTAGGGAGTAATTTTATTGGTATCAGTTAAGTAATTATTTGGACAACTTAATAAATTTTGGTCGGATGTAAAATTAAAACCACCAGCAATACTTGGTTGGCAATTATATTATTTTTGGTAAAAAAATAACTAGCTGTTTGATCTATGAAATTAATACTTGTAGGCAGTACATTTAAAAATTATGGGCAGCAATACAGGGTGTTAGTGTGAACACCGTTGTCCTTGAAACCAGAGGTTCAGCATCAAGAGTAGAATCCAAAACGGATTAAAAAAAATGATTCTATTTTTCACTCATTTTTTAAAGAAAATTTTTATAAACACTAAACGTTTTCTCACAAACACGTGACACAAGTACTTCGACCAGGCGACACGTGGCATGTGCACCTCAGTGTCGGATCACCTTCTGTGCGAATATCCCGTCTTTTGAAGGGCACAAGTAATGAAGTTACGATCCAAGTAAGGCGCGGGTATAAGTACTTACGTAGGTAGGTACTTAAAGTATGTAGAGTGACTATGGCATCGTGTACGATAGCGAAGACATGAAATATCAAAATCTTGCAAAACTAAAATAGGTGTTAAGCTTTTCTCATCGGTTTTGGATTGTACTCATGATGCTGAACCCCTGGTTTCAAGGACAACGGTGTTCACACTAACACCCTGTATACATATAATTATTTTGTACAGCTAATAAGTCGAATTTTGAGGTGCAAAATTAAGATTATAGACAAAATAATAACAAAATTGTAAAGCAAATAAAACAAATAATAAGCTGAAATCACTGAGTGTTTTAAATCATACTAACTTACTATCATAAGGGAGTACATTTATTGGTAGTTTTTTTTAATATTGGGGTAAGCGGTAAAATCAGCTAAATAAATATTTGGGCAGCTTAATAAATTTTGGTCGGATGTAAAATAAAAACGACCAGCAATACTTGGATGACAAATATAAAATTTTTGGTAAGTGAATAAATAGCGGTATGGTCTATGAAATTAATACTTTTGGGCAACTGAATAAAAAAATAATGGGCAGCATTAAAACATTATTATGTTACAGCAAGTAATTAAATTTTTGAGGTGCATAATAAATGTTATGGGCAAAAGAATTACTAAAAAGTAAAGCAGAAAAAGCGAATATAAGCCGTAATCACTGGTACTGCGTTTGAAATTTTACTATTTTCATCATCATCATCAACCTATATTAGTCCACTGCTGGACATTGGCCTCCCCCAATGAGCGCCATAGCGCCCTGTCTTCAGCTTGACGCATCCAGCATCTGCCAGCAGTCTTTCGCAGATCGTCATCCCACCTGGCCGGAGGGCGTCCTACGCTACGTTTACCGAGTCGCGGTCTCCACTCAAGAACACGTTTACCCCAACGGTTGTCGGTTCTTCGCGAGATATGGCCGGCCCATTGCCACTTCAGCTTGCTAATTCTTTGAGCTATGTCGATAACTTTGGTTCTCTGTCGGATGTATTCGTTACGAATTCTATCCTTCAGAGAGACTCCGAGCATAGCTCTTTCCATAGCTCGCTGGGCGACTTTGAACTGGTGGAGCAGCCCTACCGTGAGTGTCCACGTCTCAGCTCCGTGTAGGTCATTACGGCTAGGACGCACTGATTGAAAACTTTCGTTTTACTATTTTAGGTACTAGTATTGAAAGTCTGTGTAAATATTTGTTATAAATAATCTCAGTAGATACTTAAGTTATTGAGATCATATTTGGTATGTAGATATCTACTTAGTTATTTAGATGAAATTTGGTGTAAGTTGATACTTTAAGACCAAGAATAACTAAGTAAATACTAAGCAATTTTTAAAATGATGATGATGATGATGATGATTTTTTCATTGTTTTTTTTTCCAATTGAAATAGTAGAACTGAGGTAGAATCCGTGACCACTGTCTCAAAAGCTGTAGCCATAGCTCTAGCACAGAATAATATGATTATACCTAATGATTGACACACCCTGACCAACGGAACACATTTATGCAGATCATACCTTCATGAATTTCTTCCCAGGCGGGAATCGAACTCTTGCGTCGCAGGCGGACCTTCGGATAAAGTATTATGTGTAAAGTATTAGTAGATATGCGGATAAAATTAGGTATATGGTGAAATAGTTATTAATGTTACTATAGTACTATAGTATGCTAGCTGGTGCGACTTCGTCTGCGGAGGATTAGTAGGTAAATTCGCGGTATCACCCGCGAAATTCCGGAATTTCCCGTGGGAATTTTGGATAAAATATAGCGTATGTGTTATTCCAGACTATACTATACTTAATCTATCTCTGTTTCAAATTTCATCCAGATCCGTTAAGTAGTTTTTGTGTGAAAGAGAAACAAACATCCATCCATCCATACTTACAAACTTTCTCGTTTTTAATATTAGTAGAGGTGGCGACAAGCAGTAAAATAAGTAGGTAACATTGCTTATCCTACAGCTTGACATATAGGTACCTAGATAAGTAGGACATAGGGTAGTGACATAGGTATAGATAGGTAGGGTGGGTGTACCAGTAACAAACCGATTAAGCAACATATTAAAAGTAATTTTGATGTTGTGACTTAATTAAATATTACAAAAACCATTGCAAAAAAGAATAACGTGCTTCTAGTCTACCATAGAATAAAGTAGCTTATTCGGATTTACTTAATAGTTAATAGTTTTTTTTTATTTAATAATTAGTGTGAAAAGTCGCAATGTGCCTAAGGTCGACCAGCTTGTACCAGCAATAGACCAGACCTTGTGCAAGTGAACCAGGAAATAAAACAATTGCTTTAAATGAATAAAATTATTATAAACTAATCATCATCGTCAACCTATATTAATCCACTGCTGGACATAGGCCTCCCCCAATGAGCGCCATAGCGCCCTGTCTTCAGTTTGACGCATCCAGCATCTGCCAGCAGTCTTTTGCAGATCGTCATCTCACCTGGCCGGAGAGCGTCCTACACTACGTTTACCGAGTCCCGGTCTCCACTCAAGAACAAATTTACCCCAACGGTTGTCGGTTCTTCGCGGGATATGACCGGCCCATTGCCACTTCAGCTTGCTAATTCTTTGAGCTATGTCGATAACTTTGGTTCTCTCTCGGATGTATTCGTTACGAATTCTATACTTCAGAGAGTCTACAAGTTTCATGTAAAACTTAAATGCTATAAAGGTAATAACTAATTTGATAACTAGATAATTATGAAGTGATTCATATCACTTACATAATAATAGCTGGCAATAAAATATTTATGACTTATAATGAATCAACCAATATAATACAAATGAAAATACAAACAAAATAATGTTATAACGTTTTTTTCGGCGTCATTTTGTCTGTTAAAAATATAGGTGGTCTGTTACTGGTAAAAACTCGTATCACCAGTAACAAACCACTGGTCTACTACAGGAACATTGTGGATATTTTAAGATTTTTTTTTAAATAATGAATACAGTGTAATTAAGTAAACATAAATGTAGAAGAAACAATAAACAAATTGTCAAAAAGAGATAATCCAGGAGGTGTCTAGGATGATGGAGAGCATCCAGGAGTGTCTAGGATGATGGAGAGCATCCAGGAGATGTCAAAGATGATGGCGAGCATCCAGGAGGTGTCTTTGATGATGGAGAGCATCCAGGAGGTGTCTTTGATGATGAAGAGCATCCAGGAGGTGTCTTTGATGAAGGAGAGCATCCAGGAGTGTCTAGGATGATGGAGAGCATCCAGGAGGTGTCTTTGATGATGGAGAGCATCCAGGAGGTGTCTTTGATGATGGAGAGCATCCAGGAGGTGTCTTCATGATGGAGAGCATCCAGGAGGTGTCTAAGAAGATGGAGAGCATCCAGGAGGTGTCTAGGATGATGGAGAGCATCCAGGAGGTGTCTTTGATGATAGAGAGCATCCCGAAGGTATCTTTGATGATGGAGAGCATCCAGATGAGAATCCCACATTATCCCTGATGAGCATAGTTGATAGTATATACTCATGCGAAGCCGGGGCGGATGGCTAGTTTGGAATAAAAAAAGCCCTACGCAACGTACCGAAAATAATGGCAGGAGGAGTGAGCAAGCCTCTGTCACTTCTATATGAAATAATAATCATAATAGGAAGTTGGATCAAGGAACAGATCCGAATAGCGGTTCTCTTGGATTCGGCGCGTATCGTCAGGAAGTTCCTCTGTCTGCAACGACTAGGGTTGCCGGCTGCTTGAGCCTAGCTTCGCGGCCGGTGATCCACCGTTTTAATATATTTTTTACTGTAAATTTGGTTTATAATATTAATGTATTGTGTAAAATAATAAAAGCATGTTTTAACGAGAATGAAAATAAATAAAGTAACATAATAATAAAAGTCATAAAGCCGCGCTATTACCGCTCTTTCCCAAACCATAACGTTAAGAGGGACACGTCGTCGCGGCAAAGCAGTTGGCACTCAGCTTAATGTCTCCTTCTTTTTTTAACTGAAAAATTCTTTATTAACAACGAAAATTACAATTAAGGAATAGAAAAAATAACAACTAGTATAAACAATTGAAACCATTGAGCTAACTGCAGACGGTTGCAAACAGTCTAAAGGTAGCTCAATTGATCCATGTCTCCTGCTTAATAGTGCACTAATATTATGTACCTAAAATATAAAACAGTTGTGTATGTACCTACAAACATTTAGTTGATCGATCTGTAAACTTCGGAGAATAATTGGTTATGCAAAATTTAAAACTTGTTTTTAATTTTTTATAAAAGTACCTACCACCTTACATATTTTAAATTTCTATTTTTTTTTTTTGAATTTAATAAAACGGGTCCTTTAATTTGATCTACTACCTACCGAAAATTTCATAAAAGAAATATTTTATATTTTTTTTAAGGTTTACGATATTTGTTTCAAATTTTATATATCAAGGTATTTATGTTTCATAACTTTGGTAATTGCCAAGATATACAAGAGTAAAAAAAAGTAGACAGGATGAGACCATAAAGGATTTCGTATCTGAATGAAACCCTAAATTTAAGTGACTAAGGCATGAATTCTCCAAGAAGATAAACGGGAAATTACAGTTTAATGTAGTTTGTGTCAGAAGATTCATACATTAAACACCAAAGAGAACCATCAAAATTGCTAATTGTCTGATTATGTTTTGGTAAACTCCAGATTGTAACAGTCCAGTTTGTAACCTGTCCTGTTTATTGCAAATATAAAATGAAACTATTTATAAAATAGACGTCTTCATAAATCTCATATTACGATATCGTCGTTTGAAATGCCGAACCCTAAACATCCGTCAGCAATTTGAGAGTTTAAAAGCAACTAGGCATAAATAAGCTTATCTTTGTTTCATACATAATAAATCTATTGATTTATTGTACTTTGTTTTTGGAAATCAACTTAGGCTATCTCACACTTGAAGTGTAAACTGATATTTTTGGGACATAAATAACTTAGCAAATCGTATTGCCACTTGATATTTTAAAATAAACAAAGTTGGTTTCTCACGAAACGTTGGACCTTTTTAATAAAAAATACACTTGAAATCGACCATAAATTAACAGCAATAGGTAACTATAAATTGGTGGCAATTTGAACCTTAGTGAATGGTATGATTTTAGTCTATTATTTATGAGATTAAAAATAATAAGTATTCTAAATAGTAATTATCAGCATTACTGATAGCACACATCGAGGATAAAATTAATCACGAATCGATTAGAAATTTTATTATAAACATATTTGAGAACTTTGAAAATAAACTTTTACAGGTTTATATGATTTTTATTTAAACAAATGACACTACTTAATAATGTAATATTTAGTATCAATAATCATTTACACATTGATAATTTGATCTCATGTGAGGCTGAATTATAACCACTAATGCCATCTCGTAGAGAAATAGTGAACTATTTGGGGCGGGATTTAGAACTTTAAATCTTACCACCTACAAATCGTCGATCAATAAGGATTAAGAAATCGACTAATTAGGGCGGGATCAGTGCGTAGGAGACGCCCTTAAGACGAGGTTATAAAATAAGAAAAAGAAGGAAGGAGGGATAGTTGGGATGGATTCGTAGTTGGGATAGTTCGGGTTTGCAGGGCTGAAAGAACGGTCTTTTGGCAAACGCAATTTCGGTCTAGATTTCGAAAATAGTTATTTAAATTCAGGGTTTAAATTTAGAGAGTTTTGTTATTTTGTCTATCAATTCAATTTGTATTTAAATTTAACCATTTAATTAAATTATTAATTTGAATATAATCAGAATAAAGCCAGTGTTGGATTTTATGACACTTTGTCATTTAATCGATTAGTGTAACGTAAATTCTGTGTGATCCAGATTGCGTTGCTGGTTCCTGAAAAGCTAAGTTTGCATGTATTTTACTATAAAATAGGAAAGAAGTTTTATTCGGCAGTTCCTGCAATATCTAATATTTTATTTACCTACAAAAACTAATAGTATTTTTTTGTTTATTTAATTTCAATGTGTTTTTCCCTAGGAAAGGAGTAAGGATTCTTTTATCCAACAATAACAACATTTTAATAATTAGACACAAATCAAATAATTAATTTAAAACCAATCGTAATTTCTATCTATTAAATTTCACTATGTTTTACAGAAGAATTTAATTCAAAGAAGTCTAAATTCGAGAGAAAATGATTGATATGCTAAAATTAATAGTCTTTCATGATGACTAAAAGTTGAGTAAAATTTATACAGTAATGTATTCTGATTTCAGATATGGTCATGAACCGATATTTATATTAAAACAGAGTTGCATTTACCTTCATTAGGGAGAAACCCTCCCTATATTTTGATCAATCTAACTATAGCTTGGTGCGGTTGTCACCCTCAGGATAATTCCTCCGAATGTGAGAGAGTCCTCTTTAAAGCTATGAGAGTATCTCAGTTGGATGAATCATTATATGAAATGAAGAGTAATAAAAGTAATAAATCTACAAGTGAAATCTGAAATTAGAACTATAATTACTATCAGAAGCTGAAGACTTCTCGGACTAAACTCCCAATGAGGAGGTCCCTTTATTTATGGAAATAATTCCTAATTTATTAAGTTAATAATCACATTAATTTAATTATATTTTACCTCTATTAAAGAGAAGACTTTTTGGACATTTCCTCCGTATGTGAGTGGGTCCTTCTTAAATTATGAGAATATATCTCAGATTAATTTATTATTACCTTACGAAATTTGAATACTATCAGAAGCTGTAGACTTCTTGGACTAAACTCCCAATGAGGAGCTCCTTTTATCTATGAAAATAATTCCTAATTTATTAGATTCAATAATCACAAGAAGGTTAATTGTATTTTACCTCTATTTAAAAGAAGACCTTTTGGACATTTTCTCTGTATGTCAGTGAGTCCTTCTTAAATTAAGAGAAATTATCTCAGATTAATTTATTATTCTTAAGAAATATCTTTAGAAATTTGAATACTATCAGAAGCTGTAGACTTCTCGGACTAAACTCCCAATGAGGAGGTCCCTTTATCAATGGAAATAATTCCTAATTTATTAGATTCAATATTCACAAGAAGTTTAATTGTATTTTACCTCTATTAAAGAGAAGACCTTTTGGACATTTCCTCCGTATGTGAGAGAGTCCTTTATGAGATAATTATGAAAATATCTCAGATGAATTTATTACTATCTACACTTCTATTATCTTTTCTATATTCTTCCATTCCTGAGTGGTTGGTGGTATGGGTGAAAGGCACACTTGTTATCACTTCAGGATGTTGGTTCTAGAATATTTGAATTTGCAAAACCCTTTTATATGTAATATTAAAATTAAAAGAAGCAATAGCCTCTATTGATTCCAAGTGTTGGGGATGGCTTGGCGGCCTTTCCAGGAAATTTTAATAATTTCCATTCCCTCAGGAAAAGTATTGATATTTGATTATTTAGATTGATATTTAATTTAGAATAAGGAAACTATAACTACTGAAAATTAGGAATAATTTACAAGGTTAAAGTTATTGATAGGGTTAATTCATTTGTCTTTAGCACCTAAAAGAATCTAGTTACTACCACAACACAACGTAGAGTCCTACCACTATCGAGACGATCATTGGCCACATTAATCACTAGCTCTATATTCGATAGGATAGATTAAATAGGAGTTTTAAATTAAGGCGAAAAAAATTTATATATGTATAGCGGGGGGTTGTTACAATTTGGTGCCGTGACCAGGATAGATCATTACGATAGATGACCAGGATGGAAAACTAGAATAGATCACCAGGATAGCTAATACGTAGGATATTTAATTATGATTGATAACTAGGATAGATCACCAGGATAGCCAACTAGAATTGATAACCAGAATAGATAGATAACCAGAATAGATAGATAACCGGGATAGATAGCTTGGATAGAAATAAGTATTTGAAATAAAATAGGTTAATCAAGTACTTTATCAGAGTTAAGATCTAGGTTTAATGGTTAAAAGAATGGGGGTCGTATTGAATTATAAATATCAAGATAGAGTACCTAACTATTTTCTAGGAAATATTAATGTTAATTACATAATGAAAGGTAGAATTAAAGTTTTAAGTAAGTTTAAGTTAAATAGTTATTTAAGAGTAGGTAAATCAATTCCTTAATTAGACCTAGGTTTAATAGTTCAAGGGAATGGGGGTCGTAAAATTATAAATGTCAAGGTAGAGTAATTTTAAAATAGGGAATATTAGTGTTTATTATGTAAGAATAGGTAGAAATAAGATTTCAGGAAATCTAAATTGTGAATATTTTCTCACAATTTACTGCTTAGACTAGACTTAGGTTTAATAGCTTAAAGAATGGGGGTCGTAAAATTATAAATGTCACGGTAGAATTACTTTCAAATAGGTAATAATTAGTATCCATTATGTAATGATAGGTAGAATTAAGATTTTAGGTAATTTTAAAGTGCGAATACTTTCGCACAATTTGTTGCTTGTGAAATGGAAGGTGCATATAAAGACAAAAAAATAAATTTAGCGATATCTAGAAACTTTCACATTTACTTTAACTCTTAATAATGCTAGCAGCAGTAGGGAACTCGATATGATTTCAGAATAGGAAGCTTAATTTTCATAGTGAATTTGGTAATGGGTAATTTAATTGGGAAGATCTGCTTACGACGCGGTTTGTTGTGGGTTCGATTCCTGCCTTGGGACGGGTGTTTGTACGATCTGCGAGTGTATGTCCCGAGTTTTTGGGTGTTTTTTTAAGTTTAGTATGGAATATAAGAAGGTATATCTATAGAATGTTGTTGCATTAGGTGTATCGACATGATCTAGTGCCTGTAACATGGACTCTGCTTGGCTTGGGGTTGGATGGTGCTGTGTTACTTGTCTGAAATTAATTATTTATTTAATTCGAATAGAAAGCTTTCTTGTTTCAATTTATGTTTCAGAGTAGATTTAATTTCTAGGTTGTAGGCATTAGGGATAACAAGTACCTGATAACTAATACACAGTCTTAACCCACATTGGGGTCGCTTTTAAGTTATAGATTAATGTGCAAGATTTTACAATGGATAGGTAATAAAAAAAAAAATTTAGGTTTTGTCATAAAAATTGAAGACTTTTAAGAACGAAGACTCCGGGGTCGGGTATATTTAAGTATTTAGAAATAAGAAATAGTCCAGTAAAAAGATGAAGATTAGGTTATGATGAAATCTTTACTTGAAAAAAAGGTGATTTTAGTTTCGTGAAGGCAAGAGTTGTTAGTTAAATTTCATGGATAGAAAAAAAAAGGATATCAAATATTTGAAGTTACTGTATAAACGAATAGTAATAAATATAAATTGAGGTAACTATCACTGGGTTTAGCACTACTTTGGTCTAAAGTTGTAGGATATAGGTAACTTTATTTAATTCAATAAAAATTACGTATTTAACAATGATATTGAAATAAACTTCAAATTAGGAATACGTTTTTGTCCAACAGTTACCTACTTCAATGTGAACAATATTAGCAAATGTAAAAAAAAATATAACAAATGAATTAGCGGTTGACTGATATGGACTGATGATGACGATGATTAACAGTGGATTTATATGGATTGATGATGATGAAGGATATTACAAATTATTATTTTAAAGTAATACAGATCTTTGAAACAACAATTCAATTTAAGGGTTTATTTAAGTTGTAAGCTATTTTTCGTGCGAAAAGAACATAGGGAATAGTAATACAATAGTATAACAAATTTAGTTATGATATAAGGATAAAGGAAACAATATTAGATCTAAGCTGAATATTTTATAATGTTCTTAATTGGGACTGTAATTAGATATTTCCTATTGGAACTGAGCTACTGACTGGGGTTACATTAATAGACTCTTTTTGTAATTAGCTTCTTGAACATATCTCACTTCCTTAAAAATCTTCGCACACACCAATTTAGGTTAACTAAAGTAATCTTCTTTAATAATAAGGTCTAGAAGATATTTGTGGGTTTAAACTTAGGTATCAATTCAAGCGGATCGAAGTTCAAATTAATTGCACTCTTTAGTTTATTTACTTGAAATAGTATTGGAAATAAAACTTGAAGTAAAGAATCTGAGGTGTGTTTTTCTAGATGCAAGTTGGGAACTTTTATGATTATCTTATACATATAATCACAATCTTACAAGGAGATTTATTTTTTATAAGAATCGGTTACAAATTTCAAAATTAGAAAAATGATTATCCACAAATATAGAGAAAGATATTCAAGATTGTTTTGGGTTGGGTTATAAAAAAAAAAAAAAAAATTACCTTGTATTACTTTGGAGTACTTTAATTGTAAACTACTTACAAAAGCACTGTGTCACAGGTTACAAAATGGTGTGCTAATTCAATTGGGGGAATGAGTGAAACGATTGTGGAGTTTGTTAGAAAGTAATGACTGATTAGTAAATTTTATAGCATTAGCTTGTATGAGAGAAGTGAGTGAATATCTTGTGTGAATAATTAATAGTTAGACTCTTAGAATCAGGAAAGAAGAGCCCATATGAATTATCATATTCAGAACCTGGGACAATCTGATGAGTTTTGAATCATACATGCACCACAAATAAATTTTATGAAGGAATACTTTTTGGTGTTAGGTTAAGAGATCATATCAGATATTTTAAATGAATATCTGAGATCGAAAGTGCAGCTGTAGCTGACTTCATAGAATTTCACACTGTACATATTAGGTCAGAACTAAGCACACTACACAGTCTGGATTTGAAATGATTGATTTCGCGTAAATCAAAATTGAGTTATCAGTCGCTTTGTGATGCAGGTAACGAACAATTGTGCAGGAGTTAATGGAAATTTCGTGCGTAAACATAATGTAAGTTCACAAAGAAGCGTTCATTAACTATTCACTAGGAATGATCTCGACTCACAACCGAGATACCGAAGTCAATTGTACTTACTCTGTCAAAGAGCTTGGTAAAACAATATTGATTTAATTGTTATTTTGTGTAAATTTCTAACTCGCAAATTTAAATTAATCAATTTCAAAACTAGTCCTACACCCCGTACACATACACACAAATATGTATGATTTAAAAGTTCAGCAGATTAAGCGCTAATTAAATTGGAATGGTGTTAGAAAATAATGAGTCAACTCAAGATTTATATTTGCAAATTTCAAGTTATAGGGAAATCTTTACTTCGGTTTTCCAAAAGGAAACACCTACATAAAGATTTGGGGTCGATTGTAACAGTCCAGTTTGTAACCTGTCCTGTTTATTGCAAATATAAAATGAAACTATTTATAAAATAGACGTCTTCATAAATCTCATATTACGATATCGTCGTTTGAAATGCCGAACCCTAAACATCCGTCAGCAATTTGAGAGTTTAAAAGCAACTAGGCATAAATAAGCTTATCTTTGTTTCATACATAATAAATCTATTGATTTATTGTACTTTGTTTTTGGAAATCAACTTAGGCTATCTCACACTTGAAGTGTAAACTGATATTTTTGGGACATAAATAACTTAGCAAATCGTATTGCCACTTGATATTTTAAAATAAACAAAGTTGGTTTCTCACGAAACGTTGGACCTTTTTAATAAAAAATACACTTGAAATCGACCATAAATTAACAGCAATAGGTAACTATAAATTGGTGGCAATTTGAACCTTAGTGAATGGTATGATTTTAGTCTATTATTTATGAGATTAAAAATAATAAGTATTCTAAATAGTAATTATCAGCATTACTGATAGCACACATCGAGGATAAAATTAATCACGAATCGATTAGAAATTTTATTATAAACATATTTGAGAACTTTGAAAATAAACTTTTACAGGTTTATATGATTTTTATTTAAACAAATGACACTACTTAATAATGTAATATTTAGTATCAATAATCATTTACACATTGATAATTTGATCTCATGTGAGGCTGAATTATAACCACTAATGCCATCTCGTAGAGAAATAGTGAACTATTTGGGGCGGGATTTAGAACTTTAAATCTTACCACCTACAAATCGTCGATCAATAAGGATTAAGAAATCGACTAATTAGGGCGGGATCAGTGCGTAGGAGACGCCCTTAAGACGAGGTTATAAAATAAGAAAAAGAAGGAAGGAGGGATAGTTGGGATGGATTCGTAGTTGGGATAGTTCGGGTTTGCAGGGCTGAAAGAACGGTCTTTTGGCAAACGCAATTTCGGTCTAGATTTCGAAAATAGTTATTTAAATTCAGGGTTTAAATTTAGAGAGTTTTGTTATTTTGTCTATCAATTCAATTTGTATTTAAATTTAACCATTTAATTAAATTATTAATTTGAATATAATCAGAATAAAGCCAGTGTTGGATTTTATGACACTTTGTCATTTAATCGATTAGTGTAACGTAAATTCTGTGTGATCCAGATTGCGTTGCTGGTTCCTGAAAAGCTAAGTTTGCATGTATTTTACTATAAAATAGGAAAGAAGTTTTATTCGGCAGTTCCTGCAATATCTAATATTTTATTTACCTACAAAAACTAATAGTATTTTTTTGTTTATTTAATTTCAATGTGTTTTTCCCTAGGAAAGGAGTAAGGATTCTTTTATCCAACAATAACAACATTTTAATAATTAGACACAAATCAAATAATTAATTTAAAACCAATCGTAATTTCTATCTATTAAATTTCACTATGTTTTACAGAAGAATTTAATTCAAAGAAGTCTAAATTCGAGAGAAAATGATTGATATGCTAAAATTAATAGTCTTTCATGATGACTAAAAGTTGAGTAAAATTTATACAGTAATGTATTCTGATTTCAGATATGGTCATGAACCGATATTTATATTAAAACAGAGTTGCATTTACCTTCATTAGGGAGAAACCCTCCCTATATTTTGATCAATCTAACTATAGCTTGGTGCGGTTGTCACCCTCAGGATAATTCCTCCGAATGTGAGAGAGTCCTCTTTAAAGCTATGAGAGTATCTCAGTTGGATGAATCATTATATGAAATGAAGAGTAATAAAAGTAATAAATCTACAAGTGAAATCTGAAATTAGAACTATAATTACTATCAGAAGCTGAAGACTTCTCGGACTAAACTCCCAATGAGGAGGTCCCTTTATTTATGGAAATAATTCCTAATTTATTAAGTTAATAATCACATTAATTTAATTATATTTTACCTCTATTAAAGAGAAGACTTTTTGGACATTTCCTCCGTATGTGAGTGGGTCCTTCTTAAATTATGAGAATATATCTCAGATTAATTTATTATTACCTTACGAAATTTGAATACTATCAGAAGCTGTAGACTTCTTGGACTAAACTCCCAATGAGGAGCTCCTTTTATCTATGAAAATAATTCCTAATTTATTAGATTCAATAATCACAAGAAGGTTAATTGTATTTTACCTCTATTTAAAAGAAGACCTTTTGGACATTTTCTCTGTATGTCAGTGAGTCCTTCTTAAATTAAGAGAAATTATCTCAGATTAATTTATTATTCTTAAGAAATATCTTTAGAAATTTGAATACTATCAGAAGCTGTAGACTTCTCGGACTAAACTCCCAATGAGGAGGTCCCTTTATCAATGGAAATAATTCCTAATTTATTAGATTCAATATTCACAAGAAGTTTAATTGTATTTTACCTCTATTAAAGAGAAGACCTTTTGGACATTTCCTCCGTATGTGAGAGAGTCCTTTATGAGATAATTATGAAAATATCTCAGATGAATTTATTACTATCTACACTTCTATTATCTTTTCTATATTCTTCCATTCCTGAGTGGTTGGTGGTATGGGTGAAAGGCACACTTGTTATCACTTCAGGATGTTGGTTCTAGAATATTTGAATTTGCAAAACCCTTTTATATGTAATATTAAAATTAAAAGAAGCAATAGCCTCTATTGATTCCAAGTGTTGGGGATGGCTTGGCGGCCTTTCCAGGAAATTTTAATAATTTCCATTCCCTCAGGAAAAGTATTGATATTTGATTATTTAGATTGATATTTAATTTAGAATAAGGAAACTATAACTACTGAAAATTAGGAATAATTTACAAGGTTAAAGTTATTGATAGGGTTAATTCATTTGTCTTTAGCACCTAAAAGAATCTAGTTACTACCACAACACAACGTAGAGTCCTACCACTATCGAGACGATCATTGGCCACATTAATCACTAGCTCTATATTCGATAGGATAGATTAAATAGGAGTTTTAAATTAAGGCGAAAAAAATTTATATATGTATAGCGGGGGGTTGTTACAAGATTAATGCATAAAATGTCTTCAAAGACTTAACGTTCTCATAGTTTTGGGTCACACTGCACACCGCTTCGAAACTTCATTGTTTTTTGTACGTTCCAATTCCTTTTTCAAGGCTTTTGACAGCAAAAGCCTTGAAAAAGGCATAAACTTAGAAAATAAATCTAATAAAATAGTCTATTAGAACAAAATATGCAGGACGGTTTACATTATCGCATTCTAGTGAACATTCTTGGAAACTGTAAGTTCATTTTCTTGCTCATAAAGATTTTATAGTTTAAACCAATAAAGCTTTATGAAATTCTTCAAATAAATTATCGGAAAATATATAAGCTTCTATTACATTACAAGTCAAAGTCCTTTGATGAAGTCTGATCGTTCAATTTACTTGGGCGAACGTCCTCCTGCGACGCAGGTGGTCGCGGGTTTGATTCTTGCCTTAGAAATCAAGTAATTGCATATCGTACAATATTATTCATATTGTACGATATGCAATTACTTGATTTCTATTTTATAATAAAAAATAACTACGTACCTAATGTGTATTTATTATTCTGTTTACTTTTTCATTCGCGTAGACTTTAGTAATACGCCATTAACCCCATTATAACTATCAAAGTTCTTGACAGGTGCCTACGTCCTCAAAGGAACCTACACGCAAAAGTTCAGTTTCGTAGCTCTTGTAGATAAAGAAATCTCTTGAGTAACCCAGTTTTCTGTTTTATAAATATAGATTAGTCACCTTTAACACCAGCCCTGTTTAGCTTGGAGCTAGATATTGTTATTGACAACTGTCAAAGATCATTCACCCTAAAGAGATAAAAATTCCAACATCCAGCATTGTTAAAAACATAAATATCCCTACTTCCCAGCTCTTGCAGCATCCGTTGAGAGTCATCCCGAATGCCGCTCACAAGCCAGACACTCGAACGTATTTTTTTCATCCCGTTATAAGCTACTTGGAACTCAGTCGACGTTATTACGAACGAGAGTGGAATATTTTACACAAACATGTCACACATAATGATAGTGTATAAATCATACAGATAGTGGTGAATATTCTTTTTTTCTGATTAAATTTAGGCTTGGCTATTGATCCTAAGCGTGACTTACATAATGAATACCTACGTTTGACTAAAAACAAATCTGTATCATAAAAATGGCAAATATTGCCGTCTAGTTATTAGGTATTTATTGTTAGTGAGCAAACCCTCGCTCAGGGTTATTTCTAAGAAGATAAAAATACGAAGAATAGACTTCGACGGGACTTTCCCGGAATCTACCCAAAGTACCTACTGGAATGCGTTGAGGTCAATTAAATGACGAGTTTATAATCCTTGGAGCCGAAAATAAAATTCTATGTTTTTCATATTTTTGGAAGGTACTTATTAATTAACGTCGTGTAGAATTTCTGTATTCTTATTCACAGATTTTTAAAGTAACAAATTTTAACTAGCATGTAATATGTTTGTGGATCTTTATCGAACGAAAATTAAAATCAGTAGAATAGAAACAATGTATATTAGCATTTTCTATTACAACAATTGAGCTAACTACAGAAACTTGTAAAAAGTTTAGAGGTGGCTCAACAGCTGATCCTTATCAATACCATTCGGAAGCGTCTCCAATACTACTTGATTGCTGACTTATTTCACTGTCCCGCTGTATGACAATGCTGATGCGCTGCGCCAGATAGGTACTCACCAGCTCTCGGGTCACGCGTCGCATTGATCAGATGTTCAGATATTTATTTGAAAACCCGGAGAGCTTCGGTACCCCACGGACCTAGTGTCTCGACTCCACGGAAAGCAAATGGCTATAAATGTCGAGACCTGCATATTTGCACCTCTTGAGATCCGTAGTCGGTTAAAAAGAAGAGAGCTCTGTCCGTTAGACCTGCTAAAGGAACGTAAGCGAAACCGGCGGAAACACGTATATCCTGCGGAATATAAACCTACTTGTCCGTTAGTAGCTATCATAAATGTTTTATTGCCATACAGTCTGCAAACACAGGTATCAAAGCCTATCTATTCTACCATGAATTTTCACCAAAATCACCGTCGAAAAACAATTTTAAAAGTAAAAAAAATATATTGAACATGTGATGAAAAAGCTTGGGCTTTGATCTAACCCGAAAACTAACAATATAAATACTAATATTAAAATAGTTTGAAAAATCCTAGAATTTACAGACTTATTCTACTATTATTACTTCAACAAACGTAAAAAATTTACTAATTTCATAAGCCCTGTCCGTCCCTTAGTATGTAAATTTTTGACTATATGGCAAACCTTTCTGCAAAAACTTCTGTAACTTTCTGTCTTTCTTATGTGTGTGCCAGGAACAGCACGTGCGAAAGTACCGATAGAAAGAAACTCATAGTAGGGGCTCTCCTGGGAGTGAATAAGAATAACCACGAACAGGTGGCACTGAGATGGGGAAACCAGATTATTGTGGTCGTAACTGGTTTACCTCCTCGTAAAATGGACTGTCTGTTTGTATCGTCCATGTAATTGAGAATATTCTTGCAATAGTACTCAAATGGCGCGATAAACTGCTTTTGTTATTAGATGTGGAGATTTGTTACTGCTTATCTCTAAATTTGCTTTGTTTCACGATTTTAACATATTTTTCTTATAATAAAATTAATCAAACAATTACACGCACACTGCCTATTATGCGTGTTAAGCTCCAAGCATAAGTACCTAGTTTTAGAGAACCCAGATAAACCTAACATAGTATTTAAGATACCTACTACTAACTAAAATATGTATTTTTTTGTGTCTATAAATTATATCTAACTTTCTAAAAAATTAATTTACACTTCCGTGTGTAATTTTATTAAGATGCATCATAAAATATTTTGATGCATCGATTTTCTTAACATACCTAGCAAATAAATTTCAAACTTTCAAACAAAAATCTTTATTCAATTTGGGCTTTCCGATGATTCAGACAAAAACATCTACCTACCAACGCACGTCAAGTTTATTTGACAATGTTTTAACAGAGTTTCAAAACCAGTGCTTTTCCAGTAAACTGTCAAAAATCAGCACCGACCTTTCACTCTTGTGGCCTGAAAACATTCATCCCTGACCGATCCGCAAAATATTTCACCGTATATTTTGCCAGCAAGTTTGCAATACTTGTGGCTATACCCTTATTTCTTCGGAAAATTTCAAAGTAAAGGTATTTTTGATGATGGAAATAAAATTATACTTAACTACGTAAGGGTGGCATGCCCTTGTAAAGGTGCGCCAAATTTTCGACCGAAAGGGACATTTAATAGGGGTTCCTAAACAATTGATGGGTTCCTGAGGATGGAATGGAACCTTAATGGTTCTTAATAAAGAGTTTTTCGGGTAGTTAGACGGAGGAATAAACCCTAATTTGATAAATAATGCCCTTTTCGATTTAAAGATGGCAAAATTGGTTTGAAAAAAGTAGTACGCGTCGAGCATAGATATCAGAAATAAACAGACGGCTAATAATGTCCATAGTGAATTGGGCTGTATTACACTTGCTACCTTTTAGTTACGGAACCCTTCAAAATACAAAGAAATAGAGAAATGAGTACAAGCGACACATAAAATAATAGTTTATCAAAAATAGTGCTCGTTTATTTTATTATCAGACCCAATCTGGCTAACATTATTATAGAAATATATCTACGGAGGAATTTCGGCCTCTTCCCAGCCTACGTGCGTTTCATACAAATATCTAGTCTGGAAAAAGGCCGTGAAATTTAATTAGGTACCTACTTCGATACGTTTATGACATAATATTCTCCTAGGCAAGTATATTTCAATTTATAGGCAGTCTTAATAATCTTTGATTGAATAGCGCTAGAAGGAAAATTAATTAGGTTGATGCGTGTTTATTTTGTCCACGCGTCAACCTGATGATGAATAATATGGATCAGTTGAGCTACCTCTAGCTTGTTTAAACAGAAGTTAGCTCAGTTGTAAATTTAATATTATCTAATTTATTTCAATCCCTTAATTTCCCTTTTAACCATTTGTTGCAATTATTAAATATAATATCTGCAAACCTGTTATTTTGCAATAGCGTGCCGCATGCAAGCTCATAAGAAAACAAGATTAAAGCTGGTTGTAAAAATGAATAAAACCCACTGGTTCTTTGTCTAAAATAAATCGGAAAGGATATTCTAGTCATTAATTTACTTAGTGATGTTTGCACTGTTACAGTTAGTAAATGGACCATCACTGACACTGCCTCTAGTAGTAAAGTTCGTCTGTTTGAATTGGGTTGATTATGGCATTGTGCGGATAGCACATAATGGCAGGCACTTTGTCATCAGTATTTAGATAGGTCATAAAGCCTTATTCAACGGCTTTTAAACAAATGAGAACAGATTCAATAGGCATTAGTCTCTTGTGTGACGAAAGTTGAAGGATAATTTGTAGGCAACGAAATCAAAGTTTAGGGAAATTAGAACAATTGAAACATTATTAGAGAAAATTTCTTCTATTTTCTTAATTACTCTCTGTTTTATTCCTACTGATTAACAAAATTAAGATATAAATTCATAAAAAATCTAAAATTTTCTTTTAACGGGGAATGAAAATATTGCCGGAGGGTGTATCTCAAAATGGCGTGACATAAAACGTCTTGAAACTCGAAGCTGATAGGAACAGACGGCCACTTTTCTGATTTTTTATACAAAACTTTCCTTCCTGTTATCCGCTTAGTCGATAAAACAGTTTTGATCTTTATATCCAAGTTACTCAGATTATTTATCAGTGATTTACGTATTCATTACAATTAATAGCGGCACAGACCTTTGACAGTTTTTCATCATCATCATCAACCTATATTAGTCCACTGCTGGACATAGGCCTCCCCCAATGAGCGCCATAGCGCCCTGTCTTCTCTCTGACAGTTTTTATTTCAATAATCAATAATAAATATCTTTATTTCTTTAGGCTTACAAAATAAGCACTTAGACAAGTCAAATTTAATTCGTCTCAATTTTTTGTCCACTAGTGGAAGAGGCGAAATAGAAACCACTAGCATGTGTATAACTTATGTGTCTAATACATGTTTGCCTTATAAATAATTACATACTATTGTCGATGTGGAACTGAGCGACATCTGGCCAAGCACTAACGTCATTGATGTAATTATGGAGTAATATGCCTTCTTGATAAGATTTAGTTTTATGTATTGTTTAAATTTACGAATAGAAAGTTCAGTTGCTTCAGATGGAAGCTTATTATAGAAGCGCACACAATTACCCATAAATGATATGTAAGCGAGTTAAAAAAACCTGAATCTACACTCTTCATGCCAGCCAGCCACTAAGCCGCAAAGGCCACTCTCTATTCACTTTATCAACGATCTAACCTAATAATAACAACTTTATGTGTTCCTAAATAAAGATTAATGTAAAAGCACTTTCTTTCGCTGAAAAGTTTCCGTTAATATACGAGCTATCAAAGTTGGGTCAGAAGATATAAAAAGACCTTTTTACGTTACTATTGTAATAACCTTAACTCATTCAACCTTTTTCTGCGTAGTTCAAGCAACTGGGATTTTTACGATGGCGACCAATCGTCAAATATAACCACCAGCAGTTCTGTCCATGAGGAAAATGAGCGACGAGTTTAAATATTATGAAAAACTAGCTTCCGCCCTCGGGTTTAAAGACATTTCACCCAGATAAAAGAAGCGTTAAGATTGTTAGTCAAAGTCTCAAACTACAAGACTATAATAATATATACCTCTAGGACGCCTCATTGAATACTTTTGTTATTGGGGAATTTAGCTGAGCTCTTAGTTATTGCTTAGTTAGGGCTTTTTTATAATAACTAACTTTGTACCTATCCTACAAGTGTATCTTATTTTCTACTGTTTGTATTCTTGTTAAAAACAAATATATTTTTACCCAGGGTTCCGTTTGTCCAGCATAATTTATTCAGAATATTCTACGTCATATTCAGTTTATTTTACGAAGGACCTTTTAATTAGGAAGTAATATTTCACCACCTGTTCTGAAAAGTTGACGGTGAAAGTTAACGAAATAATCCTGCCTAACAAGTTCTAAGAAGTTGTTAAACTTTTATGACTCTTGAAAAGGGCTATTAAAATACTTTAGAACTAGTGACAAGTAATGTTCCTCCATTTTGTCAATGCAAAGGGAAAAAGGGGAATCAAAACCATAATATTGTGAAGTTTGGCTCAAATCCTCGATATCAGTTATGCGTAATGCAAAAATTAGGGCGACCTGGTAGATATTAAAAAACAATTTTCTAATTTTGTGCTGCGCTTTTTTACTTGAATAGAACGTAGTTGAGACAAAATCGTGTGTAAAATCCATAAAGGACTTACTATAAAATCTCAAAATATTGAATCGACCTAACACGAAACATTTACTGACACAAAGCTTAAAGAAAAGGCACAAAAGGTCTCCCAATAGCTAAACGGCACGATTACGCACAAGTCAATCGCACCACTTATTGGAAAACATAATCGAGTAGGCACAGGAACACATCAAAGACTTATAAAGGTAACGTAAAAAGCCAATAACTCCTAACCTCTCTGAAGAACGTAAATTTGCTGACGGCACGGAAAGGTTAACATTTAACACAGTAAAAGTACTTCATCAAATTGTGATCAAACGTACTATGCAAGCGATCATGATGGAGTTCTCTGACTTTTTTTTATATCTAGATTGGGTATGACTTCCCAGTGTATCGATTTAAACCAAGATATGTTTTTTTCCACATAGACATATAGAAAGTTATGTAACTTTATAGTTATGTGAAAAAAAATTACGAACCAAGTAATATTTTTTTTCAGAGAACACACGTCATACAGTAGGTACATATTCAAAGCTGGTTTTCTTTAAGAGTGTGATGATTATAATAAAAATATACAATTTTGTCATTTACGGTTGGAAACAATTCAGTTTCACCCAGTTACTTCTTCCTAGAACTATTGGGCCATAATAGATTGCCAAGTTTACCAAACTTCAGTAGAAACGTCATCATTTCTACTTTAAGATGATCACACATATTTGCACAAACGAATGAGTCGAATTTTAGGAATAATGCATAAGTTATAGTTAAACCCCGCACTATGGTCGAGCTTTTGGCTACTATCTCACTTACATAATTGAGTATATATAGCCTAAGAAGGAGCATGCTTTCCTAGAATGTACGAAAACTTGGCCAAATCGGCATAAGGATTTGCTTTTGATTGATCAAATCTGGTATGCATGGCTTTTGGTTATAGGAACGAATACCTATTAGATTTGTGAAGTTCAGGTGCGTCTCATAGAAATCGATATAATAATATGCTTGAGAAACGCCAATGATATAGAAAACCGTTACTGAATTTCATCAATGTTTGATAAAGCTTTTATAAAATATGATCAATGATTGATATTTGATTTTTTTTCTACGTGTCGTTTTTGTCTCTAAGAACTGTAAATTTTGCTTATATTTTATTCAAATTTAAAATAATAATTAAGCATGTTCTGCTCTACCATAAACAAAACATGTTCTATTAATCATGTTTTGTTTATTATTTGTAATTATTGTTGTCAATTCGATATCACAAATACTTATTCGATAGCACTTGCATGCTGGAAGCCCTTTAAGTAAGGGAACACTGTCCAATTTATTTTGATGTTTGTTTTCTTGTATCGTGATTCTTTTGTTGGGTTTCCATAATAAATAAATAAATAAATAAAGCACTAAAATGATGATTTCATCAAACAAACACCTGATGCCATTTTATATCCTCATACTGCTTGATTTTTTCATACTGCTCTATTTTTTCATTCCGTGCTCGAGGTAAACAGTGGCCTACATCGGATAATGATATCTTTTACTTTCCATTCAAATACAGGGGGAAGGGGAAGCAATGACTCGCTCACCGCTGCCTATCTTGCCACTGCCTATACGCTTGAGACGGCTCTGTAGTATGTATATTTAGAGGATAAACATACACAATATTTCACATTATCCGTACCTGATGTAATCTCCTGCTTTACTACACAGCCTTACATAGGATAAATTGACTTATGGTCCATGTTCAAATAGTAATAATTTGACAAGTAACATCAGCTGTGGCGTCACTACGTATGATATCGTCTTCTTCAGCTCTGTCTGTGGATATCGTTGACTAAGGAGCCAGGTCAGCAGCTTCTTTATTTGTTTTTAACACCTCTAGTGCACGTGTACTAAGCGAAGCTAAGGTGAAGGCTGCTTAAGAAGAGAGGAGGAAGTATAAAACATACGCAGGTATCGTTTAACTAACTTTTTCAAGCTACCTTATCTGTTTCATGCCACTAAGCGCAAGCACGCCGCCTCGCTGGTTGCTCCAATAACGTACTTGCAATGATAGCTGGAAGAGTGGACTGCCCGTACACCAGGCACTGCTGGGAATGCCACTTGTCTAGATATCCTGATATTGTATAAGTTTATCATTATAAAATTTCACTATGAGTTGTGTAAAGACTTGAAATAAATTCTTTTTGTTTTTTATTTATTTTATCATAAGTTACACACTAAGAACTGGCCATAAGCTTCCCTCCATTAATGTTATTAGTATTGGACCTGAAAAGTCAGAGCCACGTACTCAGTCTTATAGATATCGTCGACCGTGCATCGCTTCGTAGCAAATTTTCCAATCAAGACTAAAGTTTATTGTTTGTTAGAATATAGTTTTTTTTGAGGATAGTTCTTTCTGTATGGCGTGCGCATTTCTAATTAGAAAATAAATCAAAAACCAAAAGGTTAAAACAATATACGTGTCATAGCGGATGTCCGCTTAAGACATAAACGCATCCGCTTAATGTGCGCATGTCTCTAATGCGAGCTAATCAAGAATGTAAACGTTAGCAAAAACGGATACATCCGCCTGATTAAATAATCCTCTATACACAAACAAACACACTTTACTTCCGTAGTATAATGTACATTATTATGTTCTGGTGTTGTTAATGGTGATGTGATTTTGTTATAAGAATTCGAATTTTATACAACCCGAATTTATCAGAGATATAAACTTAGCTTTAACAACGCGCCGCGCCCTAGTAAAATTGAAGAAAAGTTTTGCAAAATTAAATTCTAGGCAGATGTCAGGTAAATAACTGAAAGTTACCAAATATTCATAATTTTTAATGTTTTAAGCAAGGAACAAAATAATTAAATTTAAAGTACTCATAAAAATTACAAAACATTGTTCAGGCCGTTTTTCATTTTCATGCTTAGAATTATTAAGCCACCTACCGCCCATAAAAGTCAAGGTGTAAAATTATTTCCTTTATAAAGAGCTTTTACACAAAGCGAGGGTGTTTGTAAGAATTAGGTCCAAACGCGTGCTTGAAATATAACAATTATAATTATTATTTTGACGACAGTATGAATTATGGTAATAGTTTAGGTTGGTCCCTTCATTGTTATTTTAATTATAACAATTATAAAATGGTTTTGTTCCTTCATTATTACTTTGAATGATGATGATATTTACTCAGCACGATATAAGTGAGACTATCTAGGGCGCTACTTTATTTGTCTTTATGGATAAACTTCCGAAAAGCGCATACCGCCGATCGATATGAAATTTGGTATGATAACGTATTTCGACCTCCTAATCACGAATATCATAACGAAAATTGGCGCAAAAGCCATTTGTGTGTGTGTGTGCGTGTGTGTGTGTACAGCGGAGATTAGGAACTGTGGGGCGTCACTCCCACATTTTTAGCAACTCAAAACCCTCTCCACTGTGTGTGTGTGTGTGTGTGTGTGTGTGTGTACAGCGGAGATTAGGAACTGTGGGGCGTCACTCCCACATTTTTAGCAACTCAAAACCCTCTCCACTGTGTGTGTGTGTGTGTGTGTGTGTGCGTGTGTGTGTGTACAGCGGAGATTAGGAACTGTGGGGCGTCACTCCCACATTTTTAGCAACTCAAAACCCTCTCCACTGTGTGTGTGTGTGTGTGTGTGTGTGTGTGTGTGTGTGTGTGTGTGTGCGTGTGTGTGTGTACAGCGGAGATTAGGAACTGTGGGGCGTCACTCCCACATTTTTAGCAACTCAAAACCCTCTCTACTGTGTGTGTGTGTGTGTGTTTTTGCGCCAATTTTCGTTATGATATTCGTAATTAGGAGGTCAAAATACGTTATTATACCAAATTTCAGATCGATCGGTGGTATGCGCTTTTCGGAAGTACACCGGTCTTTATTATTCGTATGCTTTCGGGGTCGTGTAATTCGGTGTTCCGTTCTTCGGAGTAACGTAGCGCACTCTATGTATAGTGCTAATAAAATTATAACACTTGTCTAGTACCCATAACACATGCTCTGCTTTGTTTGGAGCTAGATGATTTTGTGTGGATTTTCCAGCATTATTTATTTTAATTTAAGATTACAAAACCAAAAGTGAAGACAGGGCGCTATGGCGCTCATTGGGGGAGGCCTATGTCCAGCAGTGGACTAATATAGGTTGATGATGATGATAATGAAACCAAAAGTAAACATGTTACTTTATCATTTGTTTTAACTGCCTTCTTGTTATAATAATAATAATATATGATACGCACGCACAACAATAATAAAATTTAATTAAAGTTTTGATGTGAAAATTTACATTACGCTTAATAACTGTAATCAGAAGCTGCAATTTAAGTCTGGTTATTAATATAATTTGAAGTAGGAACCTTTTTAATCCTTTAAATCCGTTTTATTTTCATACAGACAGGCGCACAGATTTTTGAAGCTGAAAAAAGCACGTTACAGCCATTTGTGCGAATGTGATTTCACGTTCATAGGAGGGGGAAACTGGATTACAGATTTTGTCGGTCTACTCCTAACGTTACTTGAAGTACAGAACATTTTTTTTTTTCACTTTAAACCCCTGTTTAAATACCTTAGACTGCAAATTCTGAAAATGAACTTGTTCACACTAAAAGGAATAAACACTCCACGGTTCTTGACGATGTTACTTCTTCTTCTTCCTTTATCACTACATAGTATAAAACAAAGTTGCTTTATCTGTCCCTATGTCCCTATATCCCCATATCCCTTTGTATGCTTAAATCTTTAAAACTACACAACGGATTTTGATGCGGTTTTTATAGATAGAGTGATTCAATAGGAAGGTTTATACGTATAATAAAACCGTGCGATTCCGGGGCGGGTCGCTTGTAAATTATATTGTTATATACCCAGTGATGATATTCTATTTCTATTCAATTTAATGGCTTTAGTACTCAAACATATCTTTTCGTAGCATTATAAAGATGATTATACCAAACAAAGGTTTGCGTTTAACATAGGCGTAAATATAGATTTGGTCCAATTCTGCTTACAAACCGCTTTACTATGACAATAATATGGTCCCTGAATCATCGTGTGGAGACCTTAGACGAATGAACCTCTAGTACGTGCGATGTTATTTACACGGAGAACCTTGACATTTTTGACGCTCTGTAGTTTCTTTCATGTCAATCTGTGACGCGATTCTTTAACAAAATAGGGCCCCTGGTTCTGATTCTTATCAATATCCACTAAAATAATGTTTATCTTGTTCGAGTCGATAAGATCGAAAAAGATAAGTTAATGTATCTAGTTGTTCCAATCATAATAATATCTGGAATGTAGTGCGGGCGTTATGAACAAAGTTTGTAACCAGCGCGGCGTTTTTAAACGTCTATAAAATTGTTACTTTACCATCGTTGTTACACTAGTTTTAATAATAACCGTGGTTGTTGGACTTTGTAACTAAAATAAAAACAAATTTTCATATCGCATCTTCTAGACGAGACCCAAGTTGGGACAGTTGAGCGGATAAACTGCAATTCAAATGATTCACTGATGATGGTTTGTGAATTGTCAATCGTTTTTTTATTATTTCTTTTTATTATTATATTCTTTTAGAATGTATATTTTAGCCATGACTTGTAAACATATTAAAATAAATAATCAATTTTAATCACACTATTTATAAATGCTAAAGTTTAGATGCATTGATGTGTGTGTTGTTACATCTTCTCATCAAAACTGAAAATTTTAGGTAGGTATTAAATTGTTATCTTATTTCACAAAGTTTATGTACTTACAGTTTTATTTATTTCTCAAAGTATGTGGACACTGGCCAAACCATCTTTGGTTAATAGTGTTTTATAATTAGCAAAAGTGTGTAAGTTCCTATTAAATAAAGAAAATAAAATACAATACAATTCAACTAAACTCAAAGACTTCAACATATTATGTATTATATGTATGCATAACACAAACGCACATAACTCACATACCTGATACCAAAAACCTTGCTGCCCAAACTCCTCGCAAGCAACATACAACACAAACACACAAGATACAAGTCGCACCCGCCTATACTTGTACCACACCACATAAACATAACACTTTTACGAAGTTTACCTAAACCTATATTGTAGGTTTTCGATCTATATTTTTTTATTACTTTTTTTATAACATATTTTTCTAAGCAGTTATTGGTATACAAATAAAGTACTAAAGAAGCGTTGCCGCCTAATAATATTATGGTATTTAATACTTACTTTAACGACCGATGTGGCACGGTGGGCGAAGGTCCGCCTGCGACGCAGGAGGTTGCTGGTTCGATTCCCGTCTCGGAAAAAAAATGTGAACCATCTGCAGAAATTTGTTTTTTCTATGTATAATAAAAAATATGTATGTAATGTATTAAATATATCAGTTATCTAGTACCCATAACACAAGCTTTGAGTAGCATACTTTGGGAGTAGGTGGTGCTGTGTGGATTGTCCAGCATTATTTACTTAAAATAAGTTTCCGACCACGGGTGATCGAATAATGTCATAAATTAATGAAACCTTTTGTAAATGTTAATTATTGAAAGGATCAGCGTGAAATACATATACTTACATTAAATACATTATACTTTATTACTAAACTATCCGTGCAGTAGCAAAATGTTTAGGGTGCTCAATACTTTTGGCCAAGTCTGTAGATATTGAAAACTCAGAGAACCATGGAACAAATCGTACAGACATTTGTCAGAAACTTGCATAGGCCTTGAATAAGACATAGCTGCTTTTAACCTCATAATTCAGTTACATAGTATATAATACACACATACATAGTATATAAATATATATATTATACATAGTATAAAACAAAATTGCTTTCTCTGTCCCTATGTCCCTTTGACTGCTTGAATCTTTAAAACTACGCAACGGATTTTGATGCGGTTTTTTTAATAGATAGAGTGATTCAAGAGGAAGGTTTATACGTATAATAAATCCGTGTGAAGCCAGGGCGGGTTGCTAGTAGAGATGTAAAGTATTCGTTTCAATACGAAAAAGCGTGCGAAGCCGCGAAAAAAACTTTGTTAGTATTTGGATAAACCACTTTTACTCTATCTACAGAAAATGTTGTGTGGAAGGGAACAAATTACAATAAATAAAATGTTCTTATTACAACTAAAAAGTTGTATCGTTGAGAAAGAAAAATAAGTGATCCGTTTTAGTTGGTCGGATTAGTTGGTTGGAGTGGAAGTACAGAAATAAATATCTAAGTATTGTTCCAACTAAACTAAGAGATATTATTAACCAACAAAAACAAAAAAGTAAACAGAATTAAATAATTTCACTCACTTTATGGACTTTTATTTATAGTCTCTACTTTCCTTTTAAAGAAATTATGTATGGAAGATTCCTTTTAACTGGCCGCGTTGGTGCATGACGCGCTGAAGCTCTTCCTACTTCTGGTGGCGACGTACAAGCCCTTCAGGACTCGTCGAACACGTACTACTACTGTAAGTGCATTCCCGCCTCCGGGTCACCCAATATACTGGATGTAAAGATGAGTCAATCTTAAATTAAAAAAAATTAAATTAAAATAATAATATAAAAATTAAAATATTAAAATTAAAATTAAAATTAATAATTAATAATATTAAAATTAATTAAATTTAAAAAAAATTTTAAATTTTAACTTTGAAATGTTCTTAATATTGTTTTCTTATTCATATTTTTTTTGGTATTTAGACTATACTACTTTACCTTTAATAATAACCTTTAAATTCGGTTGAATATCAATCAAGGAATAGAAACAAATTTAAACTAATTAGTTAGTTTAATTTTTTCTATTCCTTGCTTGTAATTTTCGTTGTTAATAAAGATTTTATTAGTTAGTTATTGAAAACAATTAATCTAATTTTAGACGGTTACAAATAGTGTTGTACAAAGTACTATGTTATTCAGGGCGAAGGTACAGACAGCTTCACTAATTGGTATCCCCCTCACAGAATATGCAGTAGTGTGTATTCAGTAGCACGCAGGTTCAAACCCTTTAACATAAAAATAATTGATTTTAGTTTTCAAATTTCTCGATAATTTCGTATTTTGTTTTGTTGTAAATTTTATTCAATTACTTAATCAGAAAACTAAGATTTTTTCAATACCTTTCTAAATTTCTATCGGTACGCACGAGTAACTATGCTAAATTTCGAGACATAATCATAAGTAACGTTGGTGTAGTGGTAGAAGTAGCCGTGTTAATCTTGCTTCTAATCGCAAGACCCGTGTTCGATCCCCTTTATCGATTAGATGTCATTTTTATATTTGCCATTTTTTATTTTTGTCTATTCTTGTGAATAGTGAAGTCATTGTTTATTAGTATCAATATAATGATTGAAAAATAAAACACAATATTAGGTAAGTAAACACACTTTTTCTATTTCAAAATTTATGACTACATAACAAAACAAAATGAACATAATTAGTAGCATAGATTGTTTGTTTGTCTTAGACATTTTTTATTTTATAATCATGCTTATTTATAAGTAGTTCCCTATCCTGATAAATAATGTTCCATTTGCGATTTAGTACTCGAGAATACACATGTTTTCATTAGATTTTTGTTTACTTTTCTAATCTAATGAATTAAACAATTTGAATCTCCTGTAAATCGTGGAACATAGTTTAATCAGGTAGGTTTGAAAATATATATGAGGTCAAAGGGTGTTTTTTTTATTATTTATTTTTTGTATAACCTCTTGTTCTAAGTTATGCTTGGACCTCAATTCATTCGAATGCCAATTTAAAACCATTTGACCCCATATATTTTCTCAGACTTAGGTCCGGAGTTTTAGCTAGCTAGGAATAACAGTAATGTCTTCTTAAAAATATAATCATTCAGAAACCATTCGCGTACGATGCACTGCACAATTATGATGGACAAAATAAATTTGTCCCTCTGGATACACGATCCGCACAGAAAGTAACATGACTTCCTTCAACACTGTCAAATATTGTTCGCCATTCATACTCCCAGTCATTTCTTCTATTTTCCGGGAACCATAGAAGACCCCAATAACCTAAAAATAACAATTTAATCAATTGGTGTTTGTTTTTAGGTGTGTGGGATAAAATACAAATAATTTATTTGCATTGGTCAAATTGTATGTTGTTTGTTTGTTTTGTTTTAAAAAGATAAGAATAAGATGAAATAATCTTTGATAAATGTAATTGGATTCGTTGAGAATTATCACTTACTTTTTTAATTTATTCTGTTGTTACACTCCTGTTGTTTTTTCTGCCAATTCTTCTTACATTCACATCCCCCTCGGATTTAAATTTACGACCTCATAAGCGCAGGGTTTGAATCTGTAAGATAACAAATCAACAATATATTATGCAGTTAAAGATAATAAGTTTTTACTAAAAAGATATAAGTAGGAAATTTACCGTTATTCCAATCTGACGAGCAATCTTCTTATTACTTATTTGCTGTTCGATAATAACGGATCTTAGTTCTCACTAAATTACTGATATGCAACATTTCCTTCAATATTCTTCAATTCCATCAAAAACATAAATCAAAACAACCAAGTAAACACTCGAATTGAGAATGGCAGTAACCTTTTCTTCGTTCACCAAGATTGTATTCAGATCTACCCTCATCTTCTTTTCTTATCCAGATATCGTAAATAAAATCCGCTGCCGAACATACACAAACACAACACAAAACACAAAATTTCGAGCGTCCGATAACTAGTTCATTAGCTTAGTTGTTTAGTGAAGTGGTTAAATGTCATGCGAGCGATTGCATGCCTGGTTCGAACCCCACTTGGTGATACAATTTTTGTTTCTTAGAATTTGAGTAAAAGATTAGGCTGACCGCACACTATAGTCAAGACTGTCTTAAGACAGACTATTGCCTTATAAAAGTAATGAAGACGCGCACACTTGAGACAAGACGTCTATTAGACAAAATTGTCTCATAGACTCTGCGACAAGACTGACTAACGACAGTCGGCTTCCCCTTTGCATGTATGGGGGTGCGCACATCAAAGACAAAACAGTCTTGTCTTGTAGTGTTGCCGGCAGTCAAAATGAAAAAGCTCCGACTCGAATGCCAAAATGGTCCGATATTGCAAAAGGACCGTTTTTATAAATTTGTGAAAAAAATTTTCAGTCGTAACGGGGATATCGTCGTAAATCTTCATTTTTTATTTAGCTTTATCTATGATGAACTTCAGTAAACTTAGCAATTTTTTTTTTCAATAGTTTACTTATATTTTTAAATATCGATAAGTAAATATTATAGGTACTTACTTAATTAACTTAGTATAGAACTCAGATGTATACGAATAAGCTCAATTAGTGCAAGAAATTAGGTAAGAATCTCGGAATTCGAGATACCCAGCTGTAAGTCTGTAAATAATATATAATATACACATATAATATACAAGATATTGGCACCCTAAAAGTTGTCTCAAAACCTACATATAGTAGGGTGTGCGCAACTATTAAACTTCAAGGTCAAAGGTCTCAAAAATCAGTTTTCTGCGCTTTTTTTGTAAATATCTCATTTCCCATATTTTTTTATACGGTGAACCGTTCCCGTTCCGGCTACTAGTAGCCGGATTAGACTTTTGGTAGCCATTTGACCCCTAAGGTAGCCTAAGTGGCGATAATTCGCCTAATCTGGCATCACTGGACGCAGACGATGCGAGATGCAAAACAGTTATTGTTTTACAAAGACTTGGTTTTTTAATTTTTCCCTTAAATTTCGAGGTTATGTTAAAAGTGTACGTAGACATTAGGTTACATTTTTCTAGCCAATTCGAGATAAACCGTTTTTGCTCTTAAACACTCACCCCCTTCCACTTCCCGACTTCACATCGCCCGTAAATTATTTTTCCTTTAATTTTCATTTTAGTCTCCTTTTCCAATGGGTTTCATCCTACTATTTTTATTTTTCAAAAACCTATCTAGGTGCCCTGGTCTAACATGCACAGTGTGTAACAAAAGTGAATATCATACATGTTAGGTACGAAGTAGCATTGTATCTAAATTCACTTTACAACTATTTCAAAAGAAAACAAGTGGCGTGGAAAGAATTTGAACAAAGAACAGTGTGCATATTACGTTTCGTTACAAGCATAATCATCTCTATTTTGAGTAATTCTGAAGTAGCCTAAAGTATTAAAGTATTAACTAGCCGTTCTAATTTTTGTAAATGGCTTATTCGATTTTTGGTATCCATTTGACCCCCTAAGAAAGCCTAAGTGGCGACAATTCGCCTAATATGGCATCACTGGGCGCAGACGGTGCGCGTTTTAAAATAGTTTTGTCTTAGGTGTGCGCAGTGTGGTAGACAAAACAGTTTTGTTTGTGTCGTAAGTCAGACTTGTCTATGTGAGACAAAACTGTCTCAAGACAGTCTTGACTATAGTGTGCGGTCAGCCTTAGTGAATCGGTCGGACGACAAATGTAAACTTTAGCTATTTGAGGGGTTACCAATTAATGATTCTGTCTGTACGTGCGAAAGCTAGTTCACTTAAATTCGTAAACAGCTTAGCAATGCCTTACGTGATGTTTATTGTTTTACGTAATTGCCATGTTCCCGTATTGAATCTCCGTATTTCCCTAAATCTAATTAATAAACCAGTTGCGATCTAAACACCGTTAGAGTTTAATTTTCTATCCTGATAACTCGTATAGATAGCTCAGGTGATTTATTTATGATTTTAAATATAGATGCAGTTGAGTGTAGTCGTTTTGAAAGAAATGGACGAAGGAAAACCTGAGAAAGCTATAAGCGAAGTGCACTGAATCGATCAAATGGCGCGCGAATACTCTTTGAGCTAGCACAGAATATTAAGTGTTGGAAAGTGTTCGCTTTAGTAAAGCGCGTTTTAAAAACAATTTCGACTGAGGGCTTAGACAACGTAACATTTGATGAACGATAACGATAGTCGAAAATTCAAAAGAATATTTTATTTATGTCATAGATTTGTCATTTGAAAGATTTTATATACTCGTAAACAGTGCCCATACCTACATTTCGATGCCATCAAGCGCAATAGATAACTCCAAAATATTTTATTTTCAACAAATGCCATGTGGCACTTTTGACAAGCTATCAAACTTGTCTTCAAGTCTATCAATCGAACTTTGCTATACGATAGTAGAAATAGAATCACTTCCTAGGAAATTCTGGTTGGGTAGTATGGCACAATAAAAACTAGTTTTTACAATTAAACCAATTAGGGTAAGTGCAGAATTTTATTATCAATCTACTTTTCCTTATCAATACCAGTCATCACTCATCACGTCCCCAAGACTTTACCTTTTTAACTTAATCTATACAAAAATGTTATAATTACTTTGGAAACCTCCTTTTAAGTATAGAAATACTGTATAACAATGCTGATGCGCAAAAATTGTGTAAAGCACGAAATATCTAGAGACGACAAAACTCCTAGATAGTCAGCCATAAGACCTCCTGTAGCAATTTCGCACAGCGGTATCCAGACCACAATATTGCTTTTATGGCTAATTCGGTAGATGTGGCTTAAGTTGAATGCTGTCGCATTGTTATTAGGATACAAAAGCAGACCAGCCACTTTAAGTGGCAGCCTCTGATTATAGCCAGTACAAAAAAATAGTTAATTTAATACTACTTTTGCACATTAGCTAGATTCCGTGGACGAAAATAGCTTTGATATTAAATAAAGTGATACGTCACGCCTGAAATAAGACATCGAGTTTTTACATGTTTTTTGGGTTCTACAAGTATTTCAAATAAAGTATTTTTGATTTTCCATTTTGATTATATAAACTTCCGTTTTACTAAATAATCAAAATGATATTTCGTACGACACAAATGAAGAAATCCTATGTTAAAATGAGAAAGAAAGAAGAAACGAAAGAGAGATAATTATTTATTAGACTACGACACACAAAATAAATACAGAATAAATAATAATAGTAACTATGACTACTTTACAATAAAACATACATAATTAAAACAGATAAAATACACGAACACACTTACTTACCCTACTTACACATACTTAAGTACCTTAATAATTGAAATGTAAAAACAAATTAATTAACGTATTATGATAAGTAATATTATTCTGTCACGTTTTTTTATTATGATGCATTATAGCGAATTTTATACTGAAACTGAAACTTTCAGCTCTCTACCGGATACAGTGGAACTATTACTATTTCTAAAGTTCAATGTCGATTGACCGGTAATAATTTATATTTCGGATGATTTTAAGATTTGATAGAGGCTTTTTTCATTCAATTTGTATATGTTCTAAGTGCTTTTATCTTATTAGTATTTTTCACACACTCATACTAGGTGCGGGAGTCACAGTAGCGATGTTTCTGTTATCTATGAAATAAATAGTCAAATGGATGCCACTACTAGTATCAGGTTTGCGCCGCGCCTTACACAGTGGATTTGAGCTTTTATGATAAGTACTAGTACTGGAGTTTTTATGTTAACTAGGAATAGGAAGGCTTACCCCAGAGTATCAGAGAGATTTCCTGCACGGATTAAGTTCACTCTAGTGTGTTCTATTTATATTACTTTGTAATAAGTATCTAACTATTTTATTTAAGTACCTAACTGTATTTAAGAAAGTTTTGCACTTGCTTACCTTGCGTTTTCGCTTTGAAATAGGTACTCGCAAAAGATTTTTATTTAGTTTTAGCTTACACTAGGTTTCTGCTCGCGGCTGGGTTCGCGCATGACGTGTCCTGCTCTTAAATCTAATAGAACTACAAACCTTTGTAAGTTTCAAACTAGCTGGGCTGTTGTTTATACTTACTAAAAAACCTCATTAACATCAAAACCCCTTTTTAAACCTTTTTCTGTGGTTTTTGAAAATTCCTGAAACACGTGTTTTATGGTTGTCTGGATGGAATATTTCAGGACATAAGCATTCTACATTAAAAAGTTACAGACAGTCAATACGAATCTCACTTTAATTACCCATTTTACGCCATTGTCAAGGTTTTTTAAATGCTTAAGCGCATTTTCGGTAATTTAATATTTTTAAGTAGGTATTCTCTTTAAATTTAAAGCAAATCGAACTTTTTGTAATGGGTTAGTGGGTAAAGAATTACGAAAAACACCAAAAAAACGTCAACCCAAGAAGACGATTGAAGTTGCCTATAAGGATAGAAATTTGGAAACTTCTTTCTTATCAGGTGTCTGTGTAGTAAAAGGTATACTCTCCAAATTTCAGCTTTCTGGCTCTAGCGGCTTATGGTGGTATTAATCTCCAAAAACTGTCTTATTCCTTTATAAATTAAGGTTGTATAAATAAGACTAACTGACGGAAGACTGATTGGACAAAAGAAAATGGCGACAGGCAAAAATGGCGCCTTATTCTATTGTTGGGGTCGATAAACCTTATAAGTAAAAAAATCTATTTGGTCTTGAGCCTATGAAAACATGTTGTTCTGAATTATTTATCAGCCATAATAATAACTACGTTGCTTATTACATTTAGAGCGTGAGCGGGCCACGGGCCGGAACATATTGAATATTTCATTAAATGACGAAAATAAAATCACGAAGAAAATACACATAAGAATTTTATTATTCGAGCTTTCTACGAACTTCTGGGTCACTTCACTTGCTCGAACATAAAGTTAAATTACAAACAGTTTAATGAAAATGACAATCGTTCTTTCAACAGAATTTTACTTCTATAATGAAAGACTGTCTTCAGCTTGACGCATTCAGCATCTGCCAGCAATTTTTCGCAGATCGTCATCCCACCTGGCCGGCGAGCGTTTTATACTACTCTACGCCGAGTCGCGGTCTCCACTCAAGAACAAGTCACGCGGCAAGCATTCATTATGGGAGGCCTATGTCCAGCAGTGGACTAATCATAAACAATAATATTGTATTAACAAAATATATTACACTAGCGGCCCGCCCCGGTTTTGCAGGGTATTATTATACGTATAAACCTTCCAATTGAATCACTCTGTCTATTAAAAAAACCGCATCAAAATACGTTGCGTAGTTTTAAAGATTTAAGCATACATAGGGACAGAGAAAGCTACTTTGTTTTATACTATGTAGTGATTACCAAAGAATTATAAATTACGTGCAAGGAATGGCAACAAATTAAATCAAGTCAAAAAAACAAAACAAATTCAGGCAATTGAAACAATTAAGCTAAATGCTCTCGGCCGCAAGCAGTCTAGCTCAACTAATAAAATCTTATATAATATATACTTATATAAAAGAAAGTCGTGTTTGTTACAACACTTATAACTCGAGAACGGCTGGACCGATTTTTATGATTATTGTGTTTTTGGATTTGTCTTCGTCGGGAATAGCATATTATGTATAAAAATATGATATTTGACAAATAAATAAATTTCCCCGAGGGCGACGCTGCGGGGCGCAGCTAGTTTCAAATAAAATAAATTTAATGTTCACTCATAAAATGTTCTCATAATATGTCCCAAATCATTTGAATCAATCAAATGTCACAGGGAATAACGCATCCCATCTGTTCTTAATTTCCTTAAAAACACCGGCGCTGTACGGAAATGAGTCGACAGCCGTCAGAATGTCGACATTTTCACGTTCTATTATGTACTTCCAAAAATAATGAGATTTACTTGACAGATTGACATCGGCTTTTATATTCGTTTGCGATTTTTTTATAATAATATAGTCTACGACTTTTTCGAACAATAGGGGAAAACGTGGGGAATCTGTTATTTTTGCTACAACACCAGAATCCAAAGTGTTACTGTGTTACGTATTTATAATGTTGCCAACATTTTCGCCTCAAGAGTTTTATTATAACGTTCAAGATTAAAAGCGTTGTGTGTTTGAGTTTTTGTAAGGTTGTAGTTTATGCAATAGACTGAATTTTTTGCAGAATTTTCCAAATCGAATCTTGGATAGCAAAATGTTTTCCCGAAATACCTCTCAGAGCATTGAATCAAAAACAGACTTTGCTACGACCGCCTTACACAGCATTACACTGTATTGTAAACTGGCAGTTCTTTCAGCATAGGAGACTCGTTCACTCGGAATTATCGAGATGATTTTTTTTTATCTTTTTGGATATTATTTAAATCACAATATAGGTTTTTTCAAACCATGAAAAAAGATTTTAATTTTTACTATGAAATTTGAACATTCTAATAAATATTTTTTGCAAAAATAAATTTATTTATGCACTATTTTCTAGTCTAAGATAACTACGGAGAAAGGTATAAACTATTCAAAAACGAGTAAAAGACCGCCAGAGCAAAACTGAACTCATCAATCGTACGTAACGTCACAGATAATTAGTAAATAATGCATTTTGCGTATAAATTCTTCGGCGACCACGTCGAAAACACTTTTAAAGTTCTTCTTCAAATAAAATTTCTGTTCTAGCAACATAACAATTATTATTAAATCCTGTAGGTAGCCTTGGAATTTACCTTGGGGCTCAAGATAACGAGTTAGCTAATTTATAGATGTGTCCACTTTCACACATTTCCTGCAAAATGTCAATTTCCACATGTAAATCATATGATATGTGGATTTCGGATATGGTCAATAGATTAATGAAATAACCAAAAAGTTAAAAATAATATCTAACTGTGCTAGAGGTATAATAAGGCTTTGAACTAAAGAATTATCCATCTATCTAGCTCCGAGCTACGCCAAGCTTGACTTGTGTTATGGATACAAGATAACTGATATACTTAATAAAATACTTTACATAAGCATGATGCAAAAGGATATAATTTATTAATTTAGGTACCTTAATAATTTCATAACTCATTAGTATATACAATTATAACAAACTCTTAACAAATCTAAGCCGTCACCAGAAGGCAGAATACCCAGAATGCTGACAGCATTGCCACGTTGAATGGCAATGCTAATTCGTTGACCAAAATAGAAGCCAGTATTCTGATCTCCTGTGGACTCTATGAGAAGTTTCGAAAGATCTTTAAAACTTGCGTGTGCCCCAGGACCCCAAGGACCAAGGGTTTCCACCCCAAATGGCTCAAATAGGTAACATATCTAACTAAACATTATAGAAGGTAAATAGTACCTACAATTTTGTGATAAAATGAATGAATCTAATAAAGCAAATGAAAAATATATTTACCAAGCAGTTAAATAAAAGGTAAACTAAAATCAAATGGACAGCTAGGTATGCTATTAGCTAAGGACGCGATAAGCCGATAACTTATCCTAGGTGAGTTGAGTAAGGTTCTTATCAACTAGAACTACATCACTATGCATTTGTTATTTGCATAATAATGAAATCTGTGATTTCATACTTAACGGTTGTGTAGGGTCTTAGCTTCGACCACCACATTTTCTGGGATATTCAATCTCATTACCGAATATCGTATCGCATGCGATATGTAGTTAAAAGTTGACGAACCCTACAGTCCAAGGCGTCTAGTTCAGTCTGTGTCAGTCTGAGTATGCCAAAAGTATAAGTGGGAGAGGATATAACCCAGCCATTGAAGGCACGCTCCTTGTTGCCACCTGACAATACGCTATTTAGCACTTTTTTAAGGCAGCAGTAAAATTGTTCGCTACCCGACTGTTTTATATCCCCGTCCACTATACCCAAGGCTTTTGATATACCCAAGCACTTATAAGTTTCACTGAGAGATTAGAAGGGACATTATCACTAATGGTTGTAAGTTATTACAATTTACAACTTTCTCTCGTTTTATTTATATGGCCGCACACTTAGGTACAACGCCGAACATGTTAATCGCACTGCTGAATTTCTATGTAATATTTAGGAAGGCCATTAACTGTGTTTTATTAGGCGCAAATAGTTTGAGGTCATCCATATACAACAAGTGAGAAATAACCTCATCATCTCTCCGAAAGAACAAAACGCTAAAGTTACAAAAGTTGTATCTGATAAATTGAGTCAGTGTCACTTGAAACAAAGGGTTTTTATGAAGCGTCTGTTGTGCTCCTGTTAGACAAAGGCGGCTTCGTAATAACTTCTAAACGGTAAAAAATGGACGGGGCTTTAATTTAAGTAAGTAGAGCCTGTGTTGTAAAGCAAGTTCGGTTAAAAGGCCCACAAGGCCTGCGAGTAAATTTGGTTGCTCCAACGATGCAGCCCGCATCGCCACACCAATATAAAGTGTACCCACTTGAGGACTATACAACTTATGGACACGGTATCTACGTGTTTAGTGTTCAACAAATATGTATGGTCACTACCATTATTTTCTTAAAAAGGCGGGTCACAAATCGTTTTGATCAAACGCTTTGATAAAAAAATTGACTAAACTAACGTCCATAAATTTTTTTTGAATATCACCTCGATCCGATCAGTATTTTTTGCGTGAAAGAGTAACCAACATCCAGACACAAATTTTCGCGCTTTTCTATATTATTTGGTCATATTAAGGATATATTATTATATATTTATAACGATAGGTTATATAACATTTATTTATTATTAGGATAACGATATGATAATTTGCAAAGTGAGATTTTCTTCTAACTCCGTATAAGTATGTGACATTTTAAATTCTTGGGGCAGCCGGGAATAACATCCAAACCTTGTTTGTATTAGAATACAACGAAGGTTTCATCCACGACCGACTTCAAGTGAGTGCAGCGATTAGTGTCGCGCGTGCGTTGCTACTATTGTGATGATTGGTATACAATACATATTGTAAATACATGTCCAGAGATGTCTACTCCTAGCTTTAGGACTGGGACAAAGGACTGGGGCATCGCCGCGGCATAAATAACTGGCAACACGCCGCCGCCCAACTTTACCAGAACTTAAATAAAATGGAAAAACTGGACTTGAAACCGCTACTCTAGATTCTAGTTTTTCATTTCTCGATAGGAATCTATGTAATTCTGCGACGAAAAAATCTTGGCCGACTACCGACCGCTACAAGAATTGTCTCTACAACTTTAGAACGAGAAAAAAATACAAATATGGAAATCAGATTTCTGGCTAAAACTTGGAGGAGTGTTTGAAATTTCTTTTGATTTAGTGACATAACTTTTACTTGCCAGACTCCAAAACAACAATTTATACGTAGTATTTTGTTCAAAGAAAATAGCTGGGTATTGTCGAGAACCTACCTATTAGCAAGTTATATTTCATGTTCAACACATTAAATACATACAAATGTCAAAATAAGAAAGAAAGTAAGAAAGTTTAATAATAGAAGTATTGAAAAAATATCTGCAGTGAAATGTCACAAAATATTAAACAATAAATTTTGTTACATAGGTACTAACATGACATTATTAAATATATCGGTGACTACTTTAAGTTGACGTCGACATCAAATAAACGAGAATACTTAGAGAAAATAGATCTGTAGTAGGGGTAACTCAAATTCTTTGTCGCTCTTTGGAATTTAGTAGCGGCTTTGGAATTTAACTGCTGATCGAGTGAGCCTTTGGTGCAGGTTGGCGAAGCACCAAAAATACTTTCATGGAGTCAGGTGTTAGTCGCGGCATCCTACAAATATTATAAACGCGAAAGTTTGTATGGATGGATCGATGGATGGATATTTGTTACTCTTTCACGAAAAAACTAAAGAACGGATCTGGCTGAAATTTAGCACAGAGATAGGTTGTAGTTTGGAATAGCATATAGGCTATATTTTATCCCGGAATTCCCACGGAAATGGAAATTACGCGGGTGAAACCAGACGAAGCCGCGGGCACCCGTTAGTTTGGCCTTGAAAGGACATTTTTTCGGAATTGGAAAGGAGTGTACACGTTTTGATTATATACTTGTCTAGATAGTTCGAGCGTCAAAACGCCAAAAAATATATCAGCCAACTGTTGGCTCATAAGCTGATCCCGCCTCGTCAGATTATTGATGATTGATTATTGATTATTGATGCCATTTGACGCCATGTTAACTGGGTTGCCTGCTCTATGAATACAACATTTCCATAGTGAATAATAGCTAATATGAAAAAAGTATTTAATCACGACCCAACAAATGTTTTTCGAGATTTTGCCGGCGCCGTAGATTGAGTCGAAACTGCTAAATACCCCCTGTAAGACTGCCCCTATTGAGGTTGCTACTAGGTACATGCCATAGAGATAGGGCGTTTCTGGTTGCGGGATCGCTTTTATACGAACCCGTTTTCGTTTCTTATTCATCGTCATCATAATCATGATCAGCCTATATTAGTCCACTGCTGGACATAGGCCTCCCCTAATGAGCGCCTGCCTGCCAGCATCTGCCAGCAGTCCTTCGCAGTTCGTCATCCCACCTGGCCGGAGGGCGTCCTACTACACTACGTTTGCCGAGTGGCGGTCTCCACTCAAGAACATGTTTACCCCAACGCCCCGCGCCACAACGGTCGTCAAATGTATCTATATGTAAATAATCCAATTGTAAGCACGATTTTATGACTTGTATAAATATAATTAAGAACTGCATACAATATTATAAATAAACTTTAATTTTCAGTAATATTTTTACTTGTCCTTACACATATATTTTACTTAGTAATCCATATGTACAACATTCTAAAAAGTAAATTAAAATTTAAAATCAAATAATTATAGATGATTCAAAACCTAAACATTTTTTCCCTATTATTATGGGAAATATTCAAGAGCTGGTATCACTCAGTACAGCCACATGTGACGTAGCACGCTTGTAGTTACACATACTTGTGTGCGTAATTCGCACACAAGCGCTTCAAGTCTGGCCTATTGTTTTTGTTGCGATTGCAGCGCAACACTCCATCTAGACAAGTATATAATCAAAGTGTACACGTTTGTTCTGTAAGTAGGCTAGATTCAATTGTATTAATGTTTTCACTTCCCAATCTACGGCCTGGGAACTTTATTATCATCATAATCATTAGCCTATTACTAATAAACAGCTTGAAGGGGTCCTTATCGATTGCTATAGCGCTCTGTCATCATCTTGCCGCATCCAGCATCTGATTGCAATCTTTCACAGGTCGTCCCACGTTTGCCGAGTCGCGATCTCCACTCAAGATCATTATTATTGCAGGTAGAAAGTGATCTTATCATTGTACAAGCTGTCAAATCTAAAAAAACAAATGACGACCTTTGCCAAGATAGCTCTGCTATCATCAGCAGAAGAAGACAAAAACGATGAATTACGAACATAAACGATGATTCAAAAACATCCTACGGCTTAATTTCCTTCACTTCCTTTTATCTGCAGTTAACTGATTTCCCAAGCCGCCGCAGATAAAACAAAGAAAAGTGTCCTCTTTATCGGAATGCTTTGTTTATCTAACTACCAGCTTTATTGAAAAACGGGACTAAGAGGCTTGAATAACTGGATACCTGTTAACAGATCTTTACCTTTAGTGGGGACCAAGGACTAGAAAATTAAAAGAAGCTTTTTTATTTCTACGCTAAGATTGGCAGGACTATATTTGCAAGGTTTTGCTTTCAAACGTAACTTACGAGTTCTCAAGCGATTGTATATCAAGTATATTGCTCGAAAACTGATAAGTTACTTTTGAATGAAAAATCTTGAAAATATTATTCTAAACTTTTGCTTATCATAAACTTTCACTCATAGTGCAAAATAGGTAATATTACTAAATAGAGATAGAATGATATATATAGAGGTTATAAAGATTTTACTTATTATATGACACGAATGATATGTGATATCAGTGGCGTAGCTATCATAGGGCAAGGTGGTGCAGTGCACCAGGGCCCCGAAGCCTAGAGGGCCCCTAAGCTTTGAAATGAAAAGAGCACCCAGCGATTTATTTGATGCAAGATGTCTCTGACTATCGTAATTATCTACCTACTACATTTTCGAAACAAGTTATTTCCAAAATTATGGAAAAACGTAATATTTTGGGAAGATGGTGTTGTCTATCGAAAGTTATTCTACTAGTAATATAAGTTTAAGTCACTGTAGTATTGTTTTTTAATCCCTATCTTTAAGTTTGAGGGCCAATCAGTCAATATAAGTTCCAAGCTATATACGTGGAATGAGGGGATAGAGGCATAAGAATAGACAATAACAGAGGTAGAGGCCTGATTTTTCTTTATGCATCTGGGCCCTTGTCCACCTAGCTACGCCACTGTGTGATATGAATGATATAATCGATTGATATACGAACCTTTACCTTTGCTCTGCAGTAGATGATCTGAAATATAGTGAATGAATACTTATGCCTCCTGTCCCGACGAGCGAAATTATACTGAAATTGGCCCACAGTACTGTAAATCCTGAAATTGAGCAGTTTTTAAACCAGACTTTAATTATCATTTCATATTTAAATTTTGTATCAATGTAATAAGTGTACCCAAGTATTGTAATTACTTTTTAATTAGGTACTGTTTAATTAGATACATGCCGATGTAATTTTCATAACATCCAATGTTTTTAAATTTCAAAAATTATAACAGTTTTAATTTTTACATTTAAAATTGTTGACTGTGTGTTCTCAAACAGTGGATTGTTTGAGAAATAAATGAAATGATACGCTCAAAAATGTATCTAGTAAAATATAATTGTATTATTATAATTGACATCTATAGTATCCAGAAAACGTTCTGCTTATTTTGGGGCTGGATGATGCTATTATGGATTGTTTCACAACATGAAATTTTTAGGGTTCCATACTCAAAACTATTACTAAGACTCCCCGCTGCCTTTCCATGTTCTGTCTGTCCTTAGACAGTTTCCAATTTTCACAGATGATTTAATGGTACGGAACTCTTTGTGTGTTAGTCCGACTCTCACTTGTTCGATCTTATTGGTTTATTATTTGAATAATAATAATAATTATTATTATTATTTGTTAGGTCAAAGTTTATTTCTTTGACCTAACAAGAATTTTGCTCACGTCGGATAGTAAAACTATAAAATAATTGTTTGTAACAAATTATATTCTTAATTAGAGCCATGTTACGAGATAATATTAGTATGCGACTGAATTTGGTTTAATTAGCGAGCGAGTATTCAGACAGGGGACTGCGCTAATTTAAGATAGTATGGAAATAGAAAAGCTAATGTTTGGTCGCTAGTGCCGAAATTGCACTACTAGTGGGAACCTCACTTTGCGGGTCTTATCTACTACATTATTGCAACTCGTTTCGACGACCGATGTGGCGCGATGTGGGTTCGATTCCCGCCTTGAGTCAAACGTTTGCACTATCTACAAATATTTATTGCAGGGTTCTGGGTGTTATTTATTTAAAGTAAAAATGACAATTTATGTAATGTATTGTATTAAGTATGTCAGTCACCTAGTATCCTTTACACACGCTCTGCTTAGGGGGTTAGTTGATGCTGTGTTGATTGTTCAGCATTGTTTATTATTATGTCGGATTTATTAACCTTGTTTGGTAAATAAACGCGATAAATATCCGTGTATATTTATCGTACTGTGTTCTGATCGTGTTAGTTTAAAAAAGCCTCTATTTTCGAAGATATCTTTACTTTCGAGATTCAATCGAGTTCTCTTAGTAATGCTAATGATAAACAACGTGATTACTAAAATATGGTTCTGAAGTTTGTTTGTATTCAAGTCAGCATATTACCAATTATCTAAATCCAACTAATAGTTAAATTTTTAAAGGCAATGCTTAGTTTGAAGGTTGCTTTGGAAATTCTCCAATACCTTTGTTTTAATTAAAATTTTCTATTGATTGGATTCCACGAAATAGGGTAAATTGTAATCAGGCTGACAGCAGCAAAACAAATGACCAAAGCCTAATTGTAATTCTGTCAACCTTTACAAAATGAATAATGAATACTGAAAATCACCTTGCTACAAATAATACAAGATTTACTTTTTGCCGAAAATTCATTAAATGATGTTTAATTAGAAACATGGAAAAAATCAATCATGTTGCAATCGAATTTCATGTTTCTTATCGTTTGAATATAAAATTCAAATTAAAAACATATTTTACAAAACATCGATCACTATCATCACAATACTTTATTTATTTTATTGAAATGCCTTCATGAGAATGTTTGCTCAACTTACTAAAGTTGAGCAAACATTCTCATGAAGGCATTACAGATAAAACAAACAGAATAAAATATACCGTCCAATTCAGTAATTTTTTCCTAACAACATTTTTCTAGAAAAAGCGAGTATTATATGAGGTTATATTTTGTAATATTTATATTGAATTTTCATAAAACTACTAGGTACCTATTTAGGACAAAGTAAAGTAACTCAGATTGTCATTGTGGTAGGCGAGGCTATTTAGTTCCTACCTAGGTATACGGTGCCTGTTTCTTAACATCTTCAAAGGACGAAATAAAAGAAATTATTTGGAACAACAATTTATAATAATAAATAACTATTTACAAAATTTAATTTAATTAAAGCCTTTTGGATAGGGCCTTCACACTTAATTACTTCGTATACTTAATTCATATAACTTTTTCAGTTTTTTCCGCTTTTTCTGTTGCTTCTGAAATAGAGAAATTACATTGTATTCAATAAAATATACATAAATGCATAATTCATTCATAAATATACATGAAGAATATATGGATTAGTTTGGTTCATATTATATTCAGGTAGCAAAGAAACACGCAAAAACATAATCAATTACGAGACATTTGGAATCACTCAGCAAATTACGGTGAAAGGCAATGCTTATCAGTTATGCGGGTATTTTTGAGCTAGTGCTGTTGAAAATTAAAAAAATGACTTCTGAATGCGTTATTTCTATGGAAACGTTTCATGCTATTTAAATGCCATGGGAATAGATTTTTGGGTTAAAAGTAGTCTATGTGTTATTCTAGGCCTAGAACTACGCGCGCATTCAAATATTAGCCCGATCCATTCAATAGCTTTTTGCGTGTAAGAGTAACAAACATCCATCCATACATACATCTATGTACCTGTATAAACTTTCGCGGTTATAATTTAAAGTTAAGTACCTAAGAGTATTTCGCAATCTGTCCACACACACTGTTAGTTTGTAAGTTTCATTTGTACCTTTTTCCGTATATGAGTCGTGTGCTTGAAATAAATGATTTTTATTTATTTTTTGTTTTTTTATTTCTACCAAAATTACACGAGATGTTACATCCGAATAGATTTAATTATAAATCTAGAGGATGTAACATCGAAGTGTATTAGTAAGGAAGTAACGATAAGGAAGTATATTAAGGATTCGCTGATGATATCTACCTGTATCTGGTATGTCTTCGGCCTCGTTCCAAGACTGCGTCTCGCAGGTCCCGAAGCAAAGGAAGAACAAGTTGGCCGCGATGTAGATCGCCGAGGCGATGTAGAACACCTTGCGCCAGTCGTTTGGATCCGTCTGTAGACAGTCTTCGAATAAGGATATGGATATTTTTTATAACATAGACTTAGAGGATATTCATAAGAAAGGTGTTAATACGGAGATGATGGATAAAAGAGGAGAATGGAAGAAAAATATATTTTTTACCGACCACACTTAGCGTAGGATAAGGGCCGGAAGAAGAAGAAGAAGGCTGGTTTTTACCTATACATAATCAGACAACTAAGTAGCAGTGGTTGACTTTTAATGTTTGTAAACATGTGTCAAAAACGGCCTAGATCACTGTTAAAATTTTACCATCTGTTGGTGATCCTATAGTGGCAGACATGATAGTGATTTAGAGCGCCCAGTTCAAAAGACCCTGAACAGTAGTCCAAAGATATCATTACAGGGGCTATGAGAACACTTATCTTGTAATGAGATGAAGAAAAATTTCAGTGCGCTGTCCAACGTCGCATTGAGATGCAAGAGTTACGTGTTCAATTTTAGCATGAAGATGAGATGAAGAAAAATCATGACATAATTATTTTTCACAGATAAAGAAGACTGGCGAAGTTCTTTGACTCTCAGCCCCACCCATTTTTTGCCGCGTTCATGAACGAAATCAATCAATATTCATACAACTTAGCAAGACAAACAAAATGATATTAGAATTTAGCTTCTTAAAGTTGGGAATAAAATGATATTATATGAACAATGAACGAAGTTAGGTTATAATAATATAGGTAATGAGTTATTGTCATTTCCTTAGAATAGCTTAGAACAGTTAGAACCGCAGTAGGCTCACGCGAAGTGAAGCCATTTCAAGTAAGCCTTTAAGGGCTAAGTTGCAAGTACATCGCTCGACTCATCAGTGCATTATGTCAAGTCCTACGGGGAAGAGCTCTAATAAAAATTACTTATTGTGCAGTGAAAGGGTGTCACAACTCTAGACATACCTAATCATTAAAACAGTCCAAGATTCAATATAAATAATAACAACCTGGAATCTTTTATGCTAGAGCAAAACATTGGTTTAGGTACAAAAATCAATCGTAAACAAAACAGACGCCATTAAAATAAAAAGTTGAAAAAATATTTTATGGCTTCAAGTTAAAGCGGAATTTTGTGTGAAATTATCACTATGTCTAGTTGCTCTAAGGTTAAACAACATAAAACTATTTTGTGACCATTATTTTGACTCCCCAAGACTTTTTCATTAAAGCATGACCCTACAGTTATCTAAAACAGGTAAGTAATGAAATCAATTACGTTTGCTTTTCATGAATAAGTTGTACCTACCTACTTTTTTTGACTGGGTACTTTGTACAGCTGTACCTACCTATAACTAATTGACATTTTTATCTAAATCTTGTGCAAATTCGATGATGGTTTCGAATTTGATGATGTGAATCTGAGACTCATTTTATCAAGATCTAATTGAAATCTATAACAAAATCAACATATTTATCATCTTTTAATAATAATATACTGACGAGTCGAGAGATGTACGTAGCCTTTATAGGCTACCTTTAAATGTCTCCGCTTCGCGTGACCCTACTGCGGTTCTAAGCGTAATTATTCTAAGCTATATATTAGTCATCGCTTTGAAATTGGCAGTTTGAAGTTCCTGTCCCATTTAAGTCCTCATTCACACGTGAGCTTTTTTAACGCCCTTTTAAAAAGCGTACTATAAGAACAAATACATTTCCAAGTACTTGTTCATACGACAGCGCTTTTAAATCGCGACGCTTTTTTATCGAGCAGTGTTCCATTTTGAGCGCTGGGCGTTGTGCGTTAAAGGGAATAAGTACATCATAATTTATGAAACTTCATTAATTGTTTTACTTATCTCAATGCCAGTCGTTGTACAGTATAGGTGATATCGCAAACGCAGTAATTTAGCAGTATAACCACTTCGACGTCGTCGTACGGAAGCGTGAGAGGAAACATAACTTAACTAAGTTATTTAAAAGCGCCCATATGAATAATAATAATAATAATTTCGAGAACGTTATAAAAGCGCCAACGTTGGGATTGAACGCAAAGCTTTTTAAGCTCTCGTGCGAATGAGGCCTAAGTTATTCGAAAACAAAATCAAAGTCAAAACGTTGCACGCATGTCAACTGACTTTGGCATTTGACATGTAGTTTGACGTTTGAACGTTCCATTATTGGCACTTATTTTATTTCTCTCGCTTTTTTTCATCATTGATTTCGTTTCGTTATTACATTTTAGAAAATATTAAAACGTTTATAACTTACGATTCCCAACTTTAAAAATTATGAGATTTTCTGATTAAAAGCCCCATAATCAAATGAATGAATGTTCCAATTTCTGACCATGTACGTTTTCTCAAATTTTTGGGTCCATTTTCGCCATTCTTCTTTTTATAATGCATTTTGATGACCATTTGAGATCCTTTTTTTGAGTTAAGACGATAACGAGAGAGAACGATAGTATGTTGTAAATATAGAAAGAGGGTCTTGTTCATGCCGGCATCACTTTAGTATAGTAGGTACGTACAGAGACAAAAGGCAAGAATGTAGAAGTGAGTAAGTTCTATCAAGGATCGAAAGAATTTGGATCGCAGTCGCCGAAGTGCATCTTGTTCTATTTATATTATACGTACTTTGGTGTATAAGTATAGTTGTCCAAAATATAATCCCTTTTCAAGAGAAGAAAATTGTGGCTAATGAAAATAGTTTGAAGTGTTTATTTACCTCGTCTTTCAGCACTGCGCCGGCGGCCAAGGGTACCACGATGGAGACTCCGTTGGCGAGGCAGTTGGTGATGCCCATGAGAGTGCCTGCGAAGTTCGGAGCCATGTCGATGTGCACCAGCTGAAGACAAGGAATGAGCCGTCAGCAGTTTGTCTTTTGACCGTCAAATACTAGCGTTTTAATCGCAGCTTTGGTGGCTTTTAAGCTAATTATAAACATCAATCCCTATCAATCCCTTTGACCATGAAATACTAGCTGTTTCTCCTTAGCATCACAGGCTTTTAAGCTAATCCAAGAACTACACGTGAATTTTAGCCTGATGTGTTCAGAAGCGTTCGATTTTGGCGTGAAGAAATAAACGAATATTGCAAGATAGACTGACACATATTCCGCGAAATTAAAATTTCAGCAATTTTATTTTTTTGCATCGGATAAAAGTATCTACCAGAAAAGTAGTTTTTCCATAAAACGTAGACCCTTTTCTATTGCCCCATGTCACAATAAAATAAAAATGAAATGAAATGAAAAGAAGTAAAAGTAGTAGTAAAAAAGTAATACTATATCGAAATTAGTGTAAAGATAGGTTCATAAAAAATGTTTTACTTATTACGGGAAACTACTTTTGTTCTTTTTATATTGTTTGTTGTTGAACGCATAAAATATAAAAAAACGCTGAAATATAATTTAAATTTCGCGCGAGAGTTGAATTCCATCGACTCGGAAATGGAATTTCTGAATACTCCTGCAGCTCTGGGAGTCTACGGCTTCAGAGGAATTTCCTACTCGCACAATAATAATAAATTAATCCCAATTATTTTGGATGCGTGTTCGGTGCGTTCTTGACCATTCCCAATAAAAACGAGATAGCGATATTTATACCGTTAAACTTTCGAAAGATGATAAAAATCTCCGTCTTACACTTGCTATCCAACTAATGTTGAAACTTGGTGCTAATTAAAGTTTTTATGGTGACTCGATAACAACATAATATAAAAGCTGATCAAAATGCGTTGAATCATCATTGATCAACCAGATTAAATTGTGTTTAATAAGAGCCAACATGAGTGTGCTGGAATTTACTTTTCATTAAATCGAAAATACTTTAAGGACGCTTCAGGCACGGCTAAAATAATTAATGATTTCGATTAAAAACATGGCGTCTAGTAAATTAAATTACCTCCAATATTGGCGTAAGCTGATTTTAAAACGGCAGTTGAGTAATTGCTTACTTTATTTAACTTCCAACGAATTTTTTATTTATCCCGAGCACAGATAATCCGCATTCTGAAAATTCTCATTTATCCTGAAGATTATTATATCATGCGCAATATTTACAATCATTTTATCAATATTTGAAGAGTTTCAATAAAATAGCTTGTTCATTGACATTTTGCATTTTCATCAAAAAAGGTTTTTAATATTTCGAGTTCTACAAATTGCGAAATGTTATTGATTTTGCGATCACTCTTTCAGTTCAATTTAATTTATTTACCATAAAGCTATATTCAAATACAGTCAATTCAGTTTAAACATACATTTTTATTTATAAAGAACTAGCGACCCGCCCCGGCTTCGCACGGTTTTATTATAAGTACCGAACGGGATAAAAAGTATCCTATGTCCTTCTCCTGGCTCTAAACTACCTCCCTGCCAATTTTCAGCTAAATCGGTTCAGCCGTCCTTTAGTTATAAGTGAAGTAACTAACACGACTTTCTTTTATATATATAGATAGTTGAGGTACATGTTTTCGTATAGATGACATGGGAAGTCAAAAATTACGGATTAGAGAAGCAATCCATCTAAAGAGACAATCCAAAGAAGTACCTACGGTTGACCAAATAAATCATTCTGAGCGTATAATTTTCCCTCATTTTTAAAATAAATAATAATACGTTTTATTTCAGAAAAGTTTACATTATAGTACTTATATTCATATTTAGTGTAACTTTTATCAGAAGACACATTGGTGTAAGTTACAGTGTATTGAGTGTACGTACTCCAGATTAACCTTTGAGATCAGAGTATAATGATACCTAACTCTTACTAAGTTTATACTTAAATGAAGATGTTAGGGCTCCTATTTCCAATCATTAGGGTTGGATCTTTCAGTGCATATAGTATTATACAAACCAAGTAGCCAGTGTAATGTCCAGCGTTAAGACCGACGACGATTGTTAGTAGCAGCACTGCCATGGTGACGTCACCAGCCGGAGAGTACGACAACCCGATCAGAGCCAGGGCTGGGCCGAAGTAACCTGGAACATAGTTATTGTTTAGAGTAATTATGGCATCTACTCATTCATTCTTGTTTTTTTTTAAACGTTCGACATCCACACAACGTCAGCTATATAGTTTTATTGCATCTCTAGTAGTTTCATTTTGTCTATTTTAGAAAGAGATACGAAAACAGAGTTTGGTGGCCACCAAAGACAACTTCGTATCTCTTCTAAAACTAGACAAAATGAAACTACTAGAGATGCATTTAAAAAAAAGCAGTTTTAACAACTGTACGTCAACCATGAGTTTCTGCTTACTATACTCGCTAGCGACTGTAGTTAAAAAATGTATGAAAACTTGAACAGCGGATAGTAGAGGTATACTTGCAGATAGTTGGGTACTAAAAATGCGCGTAAAAATGCAATATGCGTATTTACGTAACTACTAGTCAGGCGATTGTAATGCCAAAACTCATGGTAGAGGTACTGCGCAGGTGAATTTTTGAAATGGATGTTAAAGGATCTCCACTAATTAGCCCCATTTTCAAGAAGCTGTCGCTAGTCATCCCACCTGGCAACAAGGCGAAATACCCGACAATTACCAAGCTGTTTGCTGAGTTTGTTATAACCTCACCGATGGAGTTGCTCAATTTCCGACAAGCAGTGATGCTGAGCCACTTCTTCTTGAGGATGAAGTCAGACATGAATCCGAACGGGAAACTCAGGCAGTACATCGCGAGGTATGGTAACGCTGACATTACTCCGTTCTGGAACAAGAATGAGATTTATGTAATGACCTGCCTACAATAATGGTGTAGTGAACGATCGTCTCCGGTTGCTTGTCAATTCTGACGATTTTCTCCGGATAAATATCAGGGTCAGCAGTTTAATCCGGGGCATCTTCTATACTTATTTAAAGTGTTTTCTGCTTTATTATATTGGTAAAATATTATTGTACCTATATAAAATGAAAACCTTCTTTGATTCGGTTTAAGACCCTTATAACAGCAGGTTTAGTCCAGCTGTGGGTGTTTTATTATATTTATAGTGTTTTCCACTTTATTGTTTCTAACTGCCAAATATTTCGGTACAATAATTTGATCAAAACTTTTGATGAAACAAAATGATCTATTCGGTTAAATCGACACCTTTCCTTAAGGTCCTTTGAAGAGAATTGCGTTTTAATGCGATTATCGGTTTTATTGGATTGTCACGGTTATCAAAGTTGAAACATATAATGTCATTTTCTTACCGCTTTGATATCGACTCCGAGAACCTGCTTCATGTAGGAAGGCATCTCCGTCATCAGCGTCCAGAAGCCCCAGTTCTGCCCGCAGTGCGCCACGATCAGCGATATGAAGGGAAGGGACGTCCAGATTGACTTCCAGGGGGTTTTCAGCTTCTAAAGCGTTAAAAACGTTATGAAGTACAATAATGCCGGACAATCTACACACAGCATCAGCCCCAGCAGTTTATAATCTAGATAGATTATAAACTGCTGGGTGCTTTAAGACAGAATGGTGGTTGTAACTGCTTATCGCAATTATTTTTAAATTGCCATCAATCGTAAATGAAGAATTTTTTTGCAATTTGTTGTTCTTGGATCCTCTCTCCTTACCATAGACAAAACATGTATTCCTTGCTAAATATCTTGATGTGTACACAGACCACCTTCCAATCTTTCATTCATCACGGTCTTATGTTTAAAACACTTATCCAGACCATAAAATATCCTACCAGAACCTTATTTATTTATAATTAATTCCGTACTTTCATGTTAAAATCGCGTCACTACAAAAGATTATAATGATCACTACATAGTATAAAACAAAGTCGCTTTCTCTATCCCTATGTCCTTATGTCCCTATGAATGCTTAAATCTTTAAAACTACGCAACGGATTTTGATGCCGCTTTTTTAACTAAATAGAGTGATTCAAGAGGAAGCTTTATACGTATAATAAAACCGTGCGAAGCTGGGACGGGTTGCTAGTATCATATAAATTAATAAATATGCTTTTATACTGTACCTTCTTCTCCCCAACCTGTCCCAGTGAGGTCTGTATGTAGTCTCTCTCCTGAGCGCTGATCATCCTGGACTCCTGCGGCGAGGCCGAGCCCACCATTATGTAGACTAGAGTCCAGGCCACCCCCACGACGCCGTTGGCGTAGAAGATGGCCGGCCAGCCCCAGGAGTCGGCTATGAAGCCGGATATTATCAGCTGGACGGCAGTGCCAAGCTGGCCTCCTGACAAAAAAAAAGAAAATTAATAACCATTCCATCGCAAACTTTCAGATGCGAAGATTTTCAGAAGTGTTACCAATTTAAGCCAAAGGTATTGACATGGATCAATTGAGCTACCTCTAGACTGTTTGCACCCTGTGCAGTTAGCTCAATGAAATCAGAAATCAGAAATCAAAATCTTTATTTCTTTAGGCTTACAAAATAAGCACTTAGACAAGTCAAATATAATACTACCTATAGGTACATAGTTATCAAAATAATATAAGAAATGAAGTGATAATTGATGTTCAGTTCGCCTCAGTTTTTTGTCCACTAGTGGAAGAGGCGAAATAGAAACCACTAGCATGTGTATAACTTATGTGTCTAATACATGTTTGCCTTATAAATAATTACATACTATTGTCGATGTGGAACTGAGCGACATCTGGCCAAGCACTAACGTCATTGATGTAATCATTTATGGAGTAATATGCCTTCTTGATAAGATTTAGTTTTATGTACTGTTTAAATCTACGAATAGAAAGTTCAGTTGCTTCAGATGGAAGCTTATTATAGAAGCGCACACAATTACCCATAATGGTTTCAATTGTATATACTAGTTGTTATTTTTTCTATTAATAATATGTTTTTATGTTAATTCATTGTAATTTTCTTTGTTAATAAAGAAGTATCTACTTTAAGAAATAAAGCCAAAGCAAATATTGAATAACGATTAACAAGTAACCATCACGTGCCACTGTATCAACACTGACTTTTTAAATCTTTATCTTAATTACATTTAACTCATCACTGATTTAATTTAAGAATTAACAGTTTTTTTAGCAACGAGACGTGGGCTACATGAGATTAAGTCCTAGGAGTAAAATCGTTGAACGAATCTTATCGCATCTAAGGCATTATTCAATCGAACTGATGACGGTAATAAGCGACAGTATATTTAAATGCATCGTCTTTTAAATCAGCATAACTTCATACAGCAAAAGACGAACTAACTGCGGCTTCGAACGTGTTATTCCATATAACTTTTATGGGTTATTTCTATGCCATAAAAAATCATCTACGTAATAAAATTATTACGTTAATATTCCAGGTGTAGATCGAAATCTATAAAAGTTTCAGTCCAATCTGTTAAGATCCTGAACTTTAGTATTGAAGTGAAGAAATAATAAGCATATAATACCTCGTATAGCATAAATTAGAAAATTAAACAGAAGGAAAAGAAAAAAGTTAAGAAAAAGTAGTATTTACAATTGAAACAATTGAGCAAAATGCAGACGGTTGCAACCTGTTTAGCGGTAGCGCAAAAGATCAAAATCAAAATCAACTATTCTATATAATATTATTATAATAATATAACTACCTATTCGGAAGCGTCCCCGAGACACTGGCTGCATTACCACGCTGTATGGAAATGCTGATGCGCAGCGCCAGAAACTCACCAGCTAGAGGGTCACGCGTCGCATCGACCAGACGCTCAGATATTTTACGGACAGACTTTTTTAAAAATATGTCTTGTTACTCCTCGGACCTAGGGTTTCTCTTGTTTAGCGACTTATTTCCAGATTTCGCGATCCGACTGAAGATGTGCTTTAACTATCTCAATTAGGTTTCTTTATGTTAGTGGTTGCTAACGCTGACAAAGTATGAAGGCTTATCATCTTGTTCAAGTGACTGGTGCAAGTACGAGGAAAATTATCCGTTTATTTTTTCCTCTTCTTCCGTAAGTAAGTAGGTACCTAATTCCCCTCTCGAAGTATTTTTATAAAACAAGGAAAGTTATTATCGAAACCAGCCCATGGTAACTATACAAGGATTTACAGTCTGGTGTTTTGTTTATAAAGAGCAAAGCAAAAAAAGCAAAGGGCTGGTGCCCTTAGTACGAGTTGTGAACTAACTTGTGACGACGAAAAATTAACGACTTTTAAATGCAATTTGCAGCGCCTCCCACCGGATAAAAGGAACTTTTCTGGTAAATTAGCGGTTAAACAATGATCATATCCATTCGAAATTGTCTGATAGAATCCGCACATTAGCGATAAGACTGCCGATTGTCGCTTAGTTTTAGATGTTTTGCTTTTATTGTATTGAGTGTGCAATAAAGTATTTCCTCTATCTAAATATACCTACTAAACATGGGCTTCCCTAGACGATGCCAAAAATAGCAACCCTGAGCCGCCTCTATCCATCGACTCTCTGCGAACACTACGATGCCAATAGTCCATCGAGTGGGAAGACTTTGCCAATTATGAACCTCCCCAATGGTTATCGGTTCTGCGAGCTATACGAACTGTCCCATCGCTACTTCAGCCTACTAATTCTAAGAGATGTCGGTTACTTTTCCTCTTCTGCGGATTATCGTATTGCTGATTATTTTTCGTGTTGTGAAATTTCGAGCACAGCAGCTTTCTCCGTAGCTCGCTGAACGACTCTGCTATGCACGAAGCCTATAGTCAGCCAGTGAGGGTCGTTTCATTACTAACTGAAGATTCGTCGGGCGTAACTTCGGTCGCGTCTATTCAATCAAATAGTGTTTATATCCGACGAAAGGTGCGTCGCCGCGTCGGGAGAAACCTGGTTTTGCCATATTAAATGCGTCTATTCAGTTTCTGCAATCAGCATCTACATAGCGGTTGGGTTGTGTGAACATTAATTCTAAAATGAAGCCCATCAAATAACAGCTCAAGCAAAATACAAGAGGCGCGACGTTGCCGCTCTTACGTCGGCTGACAATGCGTAGCCTGAATTTTTTTTTTGTAGATCGTACAAACATATCGTTCCAAGGCGGGAATCGAAAATGGGACCTCTTTTATCGCAGGTGGACCTTCACCAACAGTGCCACATCGGTCGTTAAAAAAGAAGAACCCTGGATTATTTTGTATCAACATTCATGTTCACGAACAGAGTAGAATGGAAGAAAAATACATAATTATGTTCTGCCGTCCGCACTTAGGATGGGATAAGGTCCTAAAGAAGAAGAATCCAGGGCCCGAATTTCACTAAATAAATCACTTCACCATTTAAATAGTATCGTGTTAAAAAGTCAGTGTTCAACTCTTTTTGGTATTCTACTAGCACAAACTTTTAGAGATTCATTCATAGCTGTGACGATGAGGTTTATGAGTACCAATTTGACATTCTAATTATGAAAGTTTCTTCAAGCGCAAAAAATAGTAGAATACCAAATGCACAAACGTCATTTTAATCTTGATTGAATGGCACTATTGAGACCTTTGCTTTGAATTTAATGGAATTCGGCCACTGTAAACTCACCAGCGTATATGATGGCGCCGAGGCGGCTCTTCTCCTCGAGAGGCACCCACTTGCCGATCTGGTTGTGCAGGGAGGGCAGGAGGAAGCCCTGCGCCAGGCCTTGGATCACGCGGCACGCGCAGATCAGCTGCCAGCCACCCTGGAACAACCAGTTCATTTCACTGTCCACTCCATACACCTCAAATACCTAAAAATGAAAAAATGAAAATGAAAATGTATTTATTACAGCAAGACAAAGTAACTAATTACATAGGTTGCACATTCTTAGCTAAAGCTTACATTTGTCGCTCGATTTGTAAATCTTTTACTCAAATTCTAAGAAATGACAAAAAATTTAATTCCTACGTTCGTTGGACCAATAGATGAACGATTGAGCGGAATCCAGGTTTTTTTTTCTAAACTCCTATACAGTAATATATTCGACGTTTTTGCTTGTATACGTAGGTAGATATTATGTGGTGCATCAACTAGTTAAAAGAGGTAGCATTCCCCTAATAAGCGCGTCAGACTCTATACACTATCCTCTAATAAGCTCGTCAGACTCTATACACTATCCCCTAATAAGCGCGTCAGACTCTATACACTATCCTCTAATAAGCTCGTCAGACTCTATACACTATCCCCTTATGGTCTAAGATCCGACTGCAAGATTAGCCCGCTCATCGTTTTTTGCTCAAAACCAAATTTTTACGTTTCAAATATATCAATACGTCAAAATATTACTCATCATGATTTTATTATGTTTAAAAAGCCAATAAAAATATAAATTTGTGTCCTCTATAGTTTGAATTTCATTTGAATTTTAGTTTTAGTACTTTAAATAGCAGAAGAAGCCGATCAAATATGCATGCATCAATCATTCAACTGATTAAGGTCAAATATCAAAATTACCTTTTGTTGCTCTTAAACCACTCTAAAAATAAAACAGACTCCATAATTTACTAAAACAGACACGTCACAAGTAGTCACAATTACAGTAAGCTATGAAACATGGTCACAAAGGAAAGACACTTATAAAGCCGTTGATATAAGTTATACTCGTAATAGCTGTCGAGTTTTTGTTGAACGCAGACTCAGACAAGAGAAAATACGTAAATTCCTACTGGATAGGACTTTCATCTTTATTTTGTGTCGTTCATTTTGGGATTGTATTGAAAACTTTGGCAGTAGAATATTATACGTTATGATGGATGGTTATGGAATTGAATGGGGTGCAAAAAGACTTCTATCTAAAAATTAAGGGCCATGATTCAGAGCATATTTTACTAAAACAAACCCCAAACTAAAACAAAAATTTCTTCACATACTTTTTTTATAAAGGGATAGGTATACCCATAGTAAAAAAAACACACAGTAAATAAAAAAAGAAGCTAGGTATGTATTTGCATGGCTAAGTGAATTACCTCAGGAGCTCCCACACACATTTACTCACGAACGATTTGTTTTTTGTGGGGAAAAATGGCATAAAAAATATATTATTATTAAATTTTCAGATTTTAGTTCTTTGCAGATTAAATCTATTGATAACTTTTATTTAAAGTCTAATAGAGCACATCTTGTTAATTGGAGACTGGACTCGACTTATTAATTGGAGAGTTTTTGACTATTATGTAATTCATTAGTGATTCTCCAATTAATAAGTCTTACTTTTTGCTGACTAGTTTTATTTATAGAGAAATGTTTTCTAAATCAGTTAGAGTGTATGTAGATCCATATTATAGTGTTTTTTTTAATATTTATCTAGTTAGTAATTAGTGCTAAATGATTAAAAGTAGTAAAAGTTGCATGATTATTAAATAAGTTGTTTGATTTCCAAATAAATTTAATAAAATATGACAAGTAAGGTGTGATTTGCGACATAGCTTTCTTTTTAAAATGAAATATTTATTAAAAACGGCGGGACATGTGACATGAGCTCTAGTGTCGTAGTCTACCTATTTTTGTAATGTTCCTATTTCTGGTGTACTTTTTGTATTGTATTGTTTAGTAGAACGAATTCATATAGAGGACTAGCTGATACTTCGTCTGCGCAGGATTAGTATTTCGAGTATATTCGCGGTTTCACCCGCGTAATTCCCGTTCTCGTGAGAATTCCGGGATAAAATAAAGCCTATGTGCTATTCCAGAATACAATCTATCTCTGTGCCAAATTTCATCTATCTATCCATCCATCTATACTTACAAACTTTTGCGTTTATAATATGAGTAGGATAGTTGTGACTCACATAGTAGCCCGCCACAGGAATCATCAGTGAGACCGCGGAGTTGGTGCCGACGCACATGGTGATCAGCACCATGCCTCCGAACCTGGAAAACAAACTCTTAGGGTGCCAAATCTAAATCGAGCTATGCTGCGCTGTACTGCGCTGAGCTGTGCTGGCTACGTTTTTTTAACAATCAACATCAAGCTGTGCTGCGCTTTGCTTAGCATAATAGTGTAGTCGTTTATCTCGACAAAAATGACTTAATTTTCAAAAAAACGTAAACATTACGACATATTTTAATCCGATGAATATGTAAGTGAAGAAGAAGTGGATATGGATATTTTATGTAGCTCATTTTAGTAAGCGCAGTTAGGCACAGCGCGGCTCAGCACGGCGGGTAGCACGCCTCGCTCGAGACTACTGCGTTTTTAAACAGAGCGTAGCTTCACACAGCGCAGCACAGCATGGTTTGTTTGTACCCTCATTAAAATATTAGCGCAGTACAGCGCAGCACAGCTCGATTCAGATTTGTCACCCTTATTGTGGTACTAGCAGCGCCTCGCGGTTTCACCCACGGTAATTCCCGTTCCCATGGGATAAAAATAGCATGTGTTATTCTAGACTATAATCTATTTCTTTGCCAAATTTAATCCACATCCGTTCAGCAGTTTTTACTTTTAACTTTAGCGTTAAAGAGTAACAAACATCCATCCATCCATCCGTACTTACAAACTTTCGCGTTTATAATATTAGTAAGTATACATCTATTTTATTAATTAGTTACTTGCCATACAGCATGGTAATGCCAGTGCGTTGGGGACGCACAGATTGGTATTGAGATGGATTAGTTAAGCATACTGTATTTTTGGTCCTTGATTGTAATTTTATTTTATTTATTTATTTTATTTATTTATTAACAAAATCCACAGCTCTTAAGAATAACAAAAAACTTATCATATACATATAACTAACAGCCAATAACAGATTTACATTATACTTAATTTGAAATAATATAACGATGACATCACCGAGAACGCCACAATGTTCGTACTTTATCAAAAACAACTAAGTAATATATTACTATTACACAAAAAGATACAAATAACACTTTAACTATAAATATTAGCAACTACCATAGGGAATAGGGAATAAGTACACCAGAACAAGATAAGTACAAGAAAATTAATAAAAAATTAAACTAAAGCATTTAATTACTTCATATAAAAATAGAAAAATGTTTCCTTATATAACAAAATCAAAATATATAACCTAATAATTTACCTTATACTCATATATTATAAAAAAAAAACCTTATAAAACACTGCTCTCATCAGAGAGTAGTTGAAAGATATCTCGCTTAAAAGTACGCTTACTACTGAAGAAAATATCTAGAGAGTTAAATTTATTATTAAAGCTTCTATGAAGTCGAATGACAGGTGAATACTGTGCATAATTAGTTTTTGTAGACGTGACCGCAAAAAGTTTTGCAGTCGTATGTCTAGTTCTAGTCCATGGTGTATTAAGACGAAACAATTTAGACAAAAGTTCCTGACAGTCAATATAACCATTACATATGCCATGCAGTAACGACATATCAGCCATGACTCTGCGGTCTTCGAGAGTCATTAAGTGATGGTAAGCGCATGCTTCTTTGTAATCATCAAAGTTCCTATAGCATCTGTAATTAAGATTCTTTATAAACTTGCTTTGGATACTTTCAATTCCTTGTATGTAAGTTATATAATGAGGACTCCATGCAATAGAACAATATTCTAAGATACTCCTTACATAGGAGTTATATAAAACTTTTATGCAGCTTATGTCGGAGAATGGACGGCTTATCCTAAGTATGAACCCAAGACTTTTATATGCTCTGTTAATGATAGTGTCTATGTGTTCAGAGAACAGTAATTTTGAATCCATAATCACGCCGAGGTCCTTTACAGAGTGTACTTTACTAAGCATACAATTATTAATTTGGTAATTAAACTCAATGGGACAAGCTTTTCGGGTAAAAGATATATGTGAACATTTACTAACGTTAACGCCGATACGATTAACGATAAAATATTGTCCTAACCTATCAATATCCTTCTGAAGATTGATACAGTCTAAATAACTAGCTACCTGCATGTAAATCTTTGTATCATCAGCGAACATTAGGTAACGAGCATGCTCGAAGCATTTACCTATGTCATACAGATACGCCGAATACAGGAGAGGTCCTAAAATGGAGCCCTGTGGTACTCCAGAGGGAATTTCAATAAAATCAGAACAGTGACCTCCCACAACGACCGCTTGAGATCGGTTGCGTAGGTATGATTCCATCCATCTCAATAGATTACCTCTGATTCCGAGTTGACAAAGCTTACGCAAAAGAATGATGTGATCTACACGATCAAACGCCTTTTCGAAGTCCGTGTAGATCACATCTACCTGGGATCCACCATCCATACCGCAAGCCACATGGTCGACAAAAATTCCTAAATTAGTTGCAGTAGACCTACCTTTCATAAATCCATGTTGTTCGACTGGGATACATACAGAAATAGGAGGGTAAATATGAGCGTGCACAACCCTCTCAAATAATTTACTTAAAACGTTGAGTATAGATATAGGACGGTAATTTTCAACAGATGTCCTGAGGCCTTTCTTGTGAATTGGGACAACGTGAGCTCTCTTCCAGATGTTAGGGAAATAACCTTGCTCCAGACATCTGTTAAAGATCAGCGCTATAGGAACTGACACAGAATCAGCGCATTTAACAAAGAATATATATAGGTGGGATCGCATCACTGCCCGCCCCTTTATTTATATCAATACTTCATATCATTTTATTTATATAATCTTTACAAACTACTACTATATCAGTTATATTATTCACGTGTAAGTTATCATCAATATCATCAAAATTGTACGTATTAGATGGATCAGTAAAATTCTTTTCAAAAAATTCATTAAATGCAGAACAGATGTCGCTCGGAGAATTAAGTGTTGTATTATTATAGGTCATTTGCTGAGGGTAAGAAGTGCTGTTTTGTCTTTTAGATTTAACATAGGACCAAAATAATTTAGGTTGTGTTTTTATCTTTTCTTGCGCATAATTTATAAAAGAATTATAGCATTCAGCCTGCAGAACCTTTTGCCGTTGCCTTAAATCTACAAAGTCAACATAATCAATCGGGTTACGATGACGTTTCCAATTTCGGTGAGCTTTTGAATTTTCTCTTATCACCTTGATAAGAGCTTTGCTGTACCATGTGGGGTATATATACGTACTCGAGCATCGAACTTGTGGAACAAAAGTATTTATTGTGTTATTTAAGATTGTATAAAATTTTATCAAAATATTTTCAATATCATCATTATCTCCAATAAAGGACCAATCATATTTCAGCAAGAATTCATTAATTTCACTATAGACTCCTCGGTTAAATTGATGTTTCATACGCGAACGAGGCTTAAGAGTCGGAACTAAAATATCGCTTATTACAATTGAAAAAGACGGATGTGCAGAATCTTCTTTAACTAGAGGAAACATAGATTTTTTAATAGTAATAGGAGTGCTCGAGAAAATTAGATCTAAGGTGTTATTACTTTTATTCAATAATTTATTGTACTGAGACAGGCCCATAAAACCTGAAAGGGAGATAAAGCGGGTTGCAGCGTTTTGCATATCCACGGATCCCTTACTAAGAACCAATGGTTCTTCAGGTTGCCAGTTAATGCACGGTAAATTAAAATCACCAGCTATCAGAAAATGATCTCCATGATGGGCATTGCAGAATCGAGAAATTAGATCAATAAAAGCATGAGTTCTTGATGGTAGAAGTGAATTAGGTGGTATATAAGCCAGTATAATATGCAGATTATGTGTCGACCCTATTGCAAAAGAAGGAATAGACACCACAATACATTCTAGGTCTTGTGTTTGCCATTCAAGTCTGACACATGCCTGCAGATGTGGAGCACAAATTATCATCACACCTCCCCCCAATGTCGCTCGATCATTACGGTAAATAATATATTTGCTATCGCACAATTCAGAATTTAAAATACCATCACAGAGCCACGTTTCCGTTACAAGAACTGCATCCCATTCAGACAGTAACAAGTTATTATAAAATTCTAGGGTCTTAGTCCGTAGCCCTCTTACATTTTGATAGAACAACTTAAGCTGTTTCATTGTGTCCAACATGGTGTATAAAAAACGTATTCAGTTTCCTGAATACTGTAAAATAATTCATAGAATATTAACAAAGTTAGTTTAAATATAAAATCTTCAATAGTATTTACGTAAAATTCTAAATATCTTTTTAAATAATTATTAAAATTGGTAAATAAAAGTTGTATATAAGTTGCAAAGACGTAAATTGAGTATAAATATATGTAAAATAGAAATCGATTTAATTCAAAAGTGAAAAGAAAATCAGATGTATTCGGGTGGTGTACTGCATGTCGATTTGTACAGTGAAAATTATTTATATTTAGTTTTAAAATAGTAGTAAAAGTATATAATAGTAGTAGTAACAATATATGTATAAAAAAGCTATGATAAATAATGCATATAAATAATTTTTTCGTGTAAAAATAGGTGTAGTGTAACATTTCTGAAATAATAAACATAGACAATGGCCTAAATCCAAAACATGAAACATGCAAAGTTTTATAATGAACATTCAAGCATAGGTGCACAGATAGGTGCATACTTAGAGTCTGGTATACTAAATCTTGCATTACACTTAGATAAATTAGACTATTTTCGCCAGGTCCGAGTGAGAGGCGATGAGAATCGGAGGAGAAGTTTCGTTTTTTCGAACAAAAATACGACAGTTTTTTGTCCATATAAATTTGTAGTTAACTTCCTTAGTCTTTACTTTAGCAGAACTTAGCAATTGCTTATTGTCCTTGGTCAAATGCTCGTTAACATAGATTTTAGAGACTCCTCCGACACTCATGTCCTTGGCGGTCACGATCTTAGCTTTACGCGCTGCAGCGATGATTTTGTCCTTGATAGAGCGCTGTCTTAAGCGAGCGACGATAGGGCGCGCTCGTGTCGCGCTCTCGGCCCGTCGCGGCTGCACTCGGTGGGCGAATTCCACATCAGATGACTCAATAGGAACACCAATATGCTGCGATAGTTTTAATACAAGATCCGTAGGCGACTCGTCTCCCTCCTCCGGGAGCCCAGCTATCTCAATGTTTTGCAGCCTGGCCCATTGCTGCTGCTTAAGATTTTCCTCCTCCAGAGTCTTGATTCGAGCTGAGCAATTAAATAAGCCTTCCTTGAGAGACTTGTTTTCTTCCTTTAGGCATTTCAATTCCGTAGAGGTGTTACCCAAATGTTTTTTAAGATCTACTATCTCTTTCTTAAGCTCTTCGTACTGAGAACTGACGTAAGTAATTGAGTCCTGGAACTCGCTGCACTGACCACTTATACTCTCAAGTTGGCCTGAAACATTACTTTTAATTGATCTGTCAATTAAAGTCTGTATCTCTAGCTTCATCTCGTTTCTCCAGATCTCCCTCAACTTATCCTCAGTTATGTAGTCAGCTGATACGCGCAAAGACCCAGCTGCAGGAGATAATTCCACTGGAACGGATGCAGCCACCATTCTCATAGATTCTGCCATTTTTCTCGTAGTTACATTAGCAAATGGCTTCTGGCTGTTTGAGTCTTCATCAAGCTTAGGCGAATTCGAACGCACTGGCGTGTTGGTGTTACCAGTCTTAGGCCGCTTACTCTTGCACTCTGTACATCTCCACAGAAGTTTAGTCTCCGGGTTAAGTTTTTTATAACGTTTCGGAGATAGATCGGCACATTGTAGGTCATATTTTTGTTTACAACCATGACAGTACATGATCAGATCTTTGGTTGCAATAGGCGAACGGCAACCGCCGCAAACATTCATGATGCAGTCGTACAGATCTTCTTGTTTAAAGATTTAAAACAAAATGAATTAAAAACGTAGAGATCCTTAAAACAATAGCCTTAATCCGGTCAAACGCGTTCAATACTCAGCCAGAATTGCACCTTATTCCAAGAGCTTGTCGGTCAATAACTGCTTGCAGCGGTTGTGAGGTGTAGCGTATACGTCACAGCGAGCGCTCTGCGAGTTGTGGTAGGTCCGGGTTTAACAGCCTGTCCAGATAGGGCGCTTTACGCGCGCTTTACGCGCGAGTGCCCTCGCGCGTTTCAATTTATATTGCGTCCAGATGCGGCGTTTTACGCGCGCTCCACTGTTCGCCCGAGTATTTCGACTCGCGCGTAGCACGCGCGTAGCACGCGCGAGTCGAGAGTCCAGCGCTTTACGCGCGTAAAGCGCCCTATCTGGACAGGCTGTTAGGAATGCACCGACGAGTAACAAAATGATTTCTCTAATTATTCACTTGTTTCTGGATGGAATTAATTGCAACAAATTCGAGCGAGACGATAGCACTGTCTACTTTCAAAATGTACCAATAACACTGCGAGGAAGTTATTTTACACACTGATTTACGATAAAATATACGAACAAAAACAACGTGGCGACTTCGGTGACTGTCGTCGACGAACGGTGCGAACGAACGAAACAAAATTTTCGTTGTTATTAGGAACGAAATTTTCGTTGTTATTAGGAAGATCTTTAATACAAATTTATAATGAAAATTACAATCAATGAAAAGGAAATCAAAAGTTGTATTAAGTTGTAATCAGCAGTAAGTTCAATTGAAAGAATTGAACTAATTGCTGATTATTTCAAAATAATCTAAAAATCGCAACGATTTTCGACTAGGTGGTCACTTAGCTTCGTGGTGCAGTTGGTAGTGCATCCCGTGCGCATTGTCGCGGGTTCAAATACCGCCCGTTTAAAAAATACAGCCTTATCCGTCCTGTAGTTTATGCATGAAAGAGGAACAAACAACCATACATGCATATATCGATACATCCATACAAACATTCACGTCAACTAGCGCCCCGCCCCGGCTTCGCACAATTTTATTATACGTATAACCTTTCTCTTGAATCACTCTATCTATTATAAAAAACCGCATCAAAATCCGTTGCGTAGTTTTAAAGATTTAAGCATTCAAACGGACATGGGGATATAGGGACATAAGGACAGAGAAAGCGACTTTGTTTTATACTATGTGACATTGCCCTTTTGTACTCGTTCTGCTCATTCTCGATCAGGTTTTGGCTGAAAAACTGTGTTTTTGCTTCTAAGCAAAAAAAATCACTGAGCCATGGCCTATTTGACGTTCTGCAGCACACACAAACTTACCTAAACTAAACTAAGTTATTACATTTTACAAAAGTTATTTCGTAAGAATATATTATTACTTTTGAAATTGAATGTTTGCTAAATGTTTTGTACCTTTTTTTATTATTGTGTCTATATAATTGTATATGTGTGTGTCTGTGGAAACAAATAAACTTTTTATCTATCTATCTATCTATGTAGTGATTAGTAGGAATGTGCCGAACCTGGCTGCGAGCTCCCCCGCCGGGATCTGGAAGACCACGTATCCCCAGAAGAACGAAGACAGGATCACCGATTGCTTCTGGATGCTCCAGTCGAAAGACTGCAACACAAATTATTTATACTAATGCATACCTAGTATTCGCAACATTCATTCGATCATATTCGGTCTTACCACAAAAAAAAGTTACGTCTTAGACACGTGTTTAACAGATGTTTAACATGTTTTTGTAGGAAGACTTTTGCTAAACAACTGTTAAACGCGTGTCTAAGTCGGGATTTTGTTTTTTGTGGTAAGGCTGAATACAAAGACACATGTCTTTGGCTTAATATGACGACCGATGTGGCGCGGTGGGTGAAGGTCCGCATGCGACGCAGGAGGTTGCGGGTTCGATTCCCGCCTCGGCACAAATTTGTGTGCAATTTGCAGAAATTTCGTTCCGTTGGTCTGGGTGTTTTCTATGTATAATAAAAAATATATTTAATATATCAGTTGTACCTATCCATAACACAAGCTTTGAGTAGCTTACGTTGGGGCTAGATGGTGCTGTGTGGATTTTCCAGCATTATTTATTTCTTATTATACAGGGTGTAACATAAAAGAAGGACCATACTTACAGGCGGGGTGTAGAATCGAACACCGAATTCAGGAAAAATAATTAAAAGTATCCCACCCTTTAGTTTTCGAAAAATAAATACGGAATTTTCACTACATGAGGAAAACGACTGATGCACGTGTTTATTTGGCATTAAAATTAAGATTAAAAGGTTTACGTACCTTGTGTACATCTCTTTAGCAGATAAACATCTTTTTACGGGGGTAGCTACGACAATATTCAATATCGCAGCAGCGCGCGCGCGGCGGCGGGCTTCACGAGTCGTAGTTATGTAGCAAGAAAGCCAATGCATTCCAATTTTCCCTTCGTACTTTATGGGCTTAGGACCGTCAAAATACAAAACAGCACAAAAACTTGTAGTTGCACCAGTTTTGCACTGCTCTTTAAATTGTTCGTGTTGTGGGTACGCTCGGATTTATAACACCTTGTAATTGTAAGCTTTGGGTCACTGTGGAGTTTACGGGACGCAAAAAAAATAAGGATTTTTTTTTGGTCAAGGTCATTGACCTTTGACCCCAAAGTTCAAGGACCTTGACAAAAGTGACCTTGAGGTCATTAACCTCAAGGTCACTGACCTTTTTTTGTGAAAACGTTGGTTTTTGATAGAATCGATGCCGAAAACTTAAATAAATCATTTTCGATCATAAGGTCAGTGACCTTTGAGGTCAAGGTCACTTACCTTTTCTGTAAAAACGTTGGTTTTAGCTGGAATCGATGATGGAAAATTAAATTAATCATTGTCGAACTCAAGGTCAGTGACCTACGAGGTCAAGGTCACTGATATTTTTTTTTAATTCTTTACCTCGGGGTATTTTTTCATCTTTTTTTTGTTCCATCACGATTCGCCATAGCTCCGGCGCTTCGGGAAGTGCAGCCTCTCCGCCATTGCGTAACAAGGGACAGGCACCACGGCTCACCTCCGCAGCTTCGGCTTTTTGGTCGCCTTCGGCGACCAGCCTCAGCCGCTGCGGCTCGCGCGGTGCCTGTCCCTTGTTACGGCTGGCGGAGGCTGCACTCCCTTCGCGCCTCCGGCTTATTAAATACACTCTAGGGGCGCCACGCACAAGACCACGTGGAGTCGGGGTACTCTGTGTCGGATCCGCCACTCAAGTTGAACCTAATCAACTCTTATCGGAATGAAAAAAAAGTATTATTTGCTTTAACATCAAAATAACAAACTGCCGGTGCCACCCCCATTGCATTAGAGCGTAATTTTGTATACTGCCACAATCACCCCTAAAGTTTACAGAGTACAGAACGACATTATTTGACCTATAGCGCCGAGGTCATTGAACTTTGAGGTCAATCACCTGATCCAAAGTTGCATCTCTAATGACTCTCTTCACGATGCCATAAAAAAAAATATATGTTATATATACATGAAAAAAATCTACGAAAATTTTCTAAGTCCAGCTCCCTTTAAAACAGAACGACATACTTTGACCTCTAACGGCGAGGTCATTGAACTTTGGGGTCAATGACATTAACCAAAGTTGGACCCCTAGTGACTCTCTTTACGATGCCATAAAAAAAAATATATGTTATATATACATGAAAAAAATCGTCGAAAATTTTCTAAGTCCTACCGACATTCTTTGACCTCTAGCGCCGAGGTCATTGAACTTTGGGGTCAATGACATCAACCAATGTTGGACCCCTAGTGACTCTCTTCACGATGCCATAAAAAAAAATATATGTTATATATACATGAAAAAAATCGTCGAAAATTTTCTAAGTCCTGCGTCCCGTAAACTCCACCCCGACCAAGCTTTGTAAACATCTCACTTTATAAATACGCACTGTTTCCCGCCAATTATTTTGCCCTTCCCCATAGTACTTGCATTATCTCGTGGTATTCAATATCTGAATAAGAAATACGAACCATTTTTACGTTCAAAAAACCGATAATCACTTGCCGCTTGCAATGATAACTTTTCTGTGGTTTGACAGTTTTACAAAACTTTCAATAAGCCTAGCATTTGGTGAACATTCGGATGAAATAAGTTTGAATACCTATCTCGCTCTCGCGCGCTAAAAGTATGTGCTTTTTCTTGCATAGGCTATCTCAATGCAAATTGTTACAAATTTTTATGGGGTTTATTGTTACTTACCTTGTTTTTAAAGTTCAATGTGAAGGCTGTGGTGAAGGTAGGTAGGAAACTAAATGAAAAATAAAAGTTACGTGTGAATATCTTTTAAAAGGTAGGTACGTGCTTAATGTACGTACCTAATAACTATGCATTTTCGCGATAGAACGTGTGTAAAGATTTAAATTATTTAATTTTTTTTAATTCCTAAGGGGAAAATTGGAATGTATTTCGTGGGCGTAGAGCGAAAAGTCACCAATTAGGTCATTTGGTGTTGTAAGTTATGAAGGTTTAAAGATTTTCAAAAGAAAAAAAAACATAACTTACGTTTGGTACGACATATTTCAAATTGTATGGTGTTATTTCATAGGAAATAAATAAGCGCATACATTTAAAGTACTACATGTAATGTAATTTGTTTCATTTTCATAGATTTTGACGAAAAACTCACTTGGTTATTTTTCGCCCTCAGATCCTGCACCGACATTTTTGGTTATTGTTTTGTCAAATAGAGTTGGTGACTTTTCGCCCATATTAAGCTATTTTAAACTAGAATTATCTTGAGTTAGTTAAAATAGGACTAGCTATAAAAATTTAAAAGGTATATTAATAATTATTCTAGAACCTATATTTTAGTCTATTTTATGTTTTGAATTTATTTAATTAGATAATAGAGATTAAAATGGTTGGTAATAAAATGCAATTATCGTTCTTTTATAAAGATATAATAAAAACACATGTTAAGCATAAACAGAAATAACAAGGAACAAAATTAAAATTACGTGTTTAATTATTTACTTTGCAATTTATTTGTAACGAGTTTTGAGTGAATCAAACCAAGGAATAATCATTTTCCATACAAACTTTAACCCCCTCAGAGGTTAAAATTTCCAAATTATATCCTATGTTATTCTAGGTCCTAAACTATCTACATAACAAATTTCATCTAAATAACTTAAGTAGTTACAGAGATTACCTATAACACAAACATTCCCACAGACTTTCCCACTTATTTTGGAGTTTGGATTTCCTGCCAGTACCTTGCTTTCTGCAGAATTTAATGCTCTTGTACCTCAACGTTTCAACCAGGTCTCGTCAGCGTCATCACTGGGTTCTAGGGCAAAAATCTATCCCCGAGAAGCTCCTGAAACTTCTCGGTGCTCGCCTGATTTGAATTGGATTAGTTCGGCACGTGGACTTCATCAGACGGTTTCTTTCAAGCTTTAAGTTGATATTCAGAGTGACTCGGAGCGTTCGGTGATCAGATCCGGAATTGAACCTGTTGATCACTGAGATATCTCTGAATTATGTGCTTGCTATCCGTCATGATGAAGTCGATCTCATTTTACTCACAGTGTGGGGACTTCGCCATGTCCACTTCCGTTGGGGCTGTTTCTTAAAGAAAAAGTTCATTAAGAACAGCCCCTCTTTCTCAAGGAAGTTGACAAGCATTTGCCCCCTGTGATTCCTAACTCCATAACCATTTGGGCCTATTTGAGATTCGTTTCCAGTCTGGATTCCCACCTGGCAATTAAAGTTTCCCGAAACATCATCCGAGTGTCCCGAGATCGGTGCGTAGACCTGAATTACCTACATGCTATACCGCTTGGATAGCCGAAGGATCAGTTTTGCTTCATGGTCGAGACACTGGAGAACGTTGCTAGAGCTACGTAGCTAACGTAGCTAGCCTCTTTGACGAGGAAACCTACGCCACCCTGGGATATTTTGTCACCTTCGCGAAAGTAGAGAAGATGGCTCGAGTCTAGGGTTACGGTGTCCTTCCCCTCTTTACGAACTTCACATACGTACTGCGTTTTTCTGTTATGGAACAAAAAAACTCTTCAGGGATGCCCCTCTTCAGGAATTCTCTCTTCGGCCGCAGAAGTATTTACAGATTCGTCGCAGTCATTGAATACATCATGCATCAGATCTTGTGGACACTGTGTCAATTCCTTATCATAATGCTCACGTACTGGTGAAGACTCTCGATCTGCAGATTTAATAATTTTCTAGAACTAAAATACTAGGTAACAATGAAAGATCCAACTGATAAGTAAAATAAGAAGCGAAGTAGGTATTCCTTTTTAAAGATTTTTGATTTTACCAATAATCCAAAAAAAACGAACAAAATGCCATTATACACGGCTGGGATACGAACTCTCGACCTTTGTGTCGAAACTCGAGCACTATCCTACTTTGCCAACGCGGCGCTTAGGAAAGAAAACGCGAAAATGACACATCTGACCGACTGACTAACTTTGAGTTACGTGTAATAATGTCGAAAGTGACACATCCGACATAAAAGCTGCTTTTAGGTTACATGTAAGAATGTTGGAAGTGGTACATCCGACAAAATGATCCACTATATGACCATGTAATAATGTAGGAAGTGGTATATCCGACTAAATTGTCTACTTAAAGTCCAACGAAAATAGTTGTATCTGCCGGAACCTACTTTATTCACCGGAATATAGCTACAATAAGCAAAATATTAATTATTAATAAAAAATGATACCTAGGTTATCGTTATATTATTGATTTTGCCGTAAAAGCTACAATCATTCTATTGACCATAGTAGGTAGGTATATGTATAAAGGATGCTTACCTGGTTCTGTAGGTAATTATAGGATTATCTTGACAGTCACTTATTGCCTCTTCCTAAACAGGATCTTGTTTCTTAAAATTTACTAGATCTAAAATCCGTTTAGAACGTCTCTACATGATGGGATCTTCACTTTTAACCGTACAAAAACAAATTATTACTATCAATAACGGCCGCGCGTGCGCTCCCCCAACAACAAAGTGCGAAGTGGCAGAACCGCGCGCATTCGCGCTTCCGCCTCCCGCAAACAACGCCGGTTCTGTCACTACCAACATTGTTGCGTGGACAATGTTATTACTATCGACAATATTAGCCTAGAAATTGACGTAATTACATGGTTTTTGATTAAAAAAATAATTGTATAACATGCATCTTTTTATTGTGATTCTATTTATGTAAAAAAGTGAAAATAGGTAAAAATGTATATCCGACATTGTTAATAGGAACCATCGGTACAATCGGTACATCTAAGTTGAGTGTCAAATTCGCGCTTTGAACGGAGACTTGAATGAAAAATCATCAAAATTCTTTAGCGACTATTCAAAACAAAGCTTTGTGGCTATTATTATTAGGATATAACTCTTTAACTCAGTTTAATGATTTCTTGCTCGTACAAAGATAGCGTATTTTTCAATAAAAGTCGATAGAGAAGTCAGTAACTAGACTTGGTTAGTTTTCGCTTTCGTGTTTTGTATCGAACCAGTCATACAAAATTAATCAAGTGGATTAAGGTAGTTTTGTGTTCTTGTAAGGACCAATTTTTTTATAAGGAAAAGTAACCAACTCGACTTAGATTTCGGATTGCGTATTTCTCCAAGTAGAGAAAAAATACTTAAGTAAGTTAATTAGTTTTCGACTGCAATATTTTAGTCCAAATATAGAATTAGTGTTTTTTCGTATATTCTAAAATGAAAACTAAGATAGTTATAGACAAGGTAGTACGACTGAAAAATGCAGAAAAAAACAGTGATTTTCATGACATGTCTAACTCAATTTTGGCCAAACAGCGAATTGGTGACTTTTCGCTCTACGCCCACGATTTGTTGTACGTAGGCTCCATATCTAAGCACGCCGCGCAGCCTACCCGCTTCCACTGCATTGATGTAGAGGGTCGATGACCGTGGGTCGATGGCCGCTCGTTTGGGCACCGTTTAGGTGTTATGGGCCATAAGGGTCTTTATAAAAGAGATGTATACAGGTACGCAATACATTTTTTTTAATTCCAAATAGACAAGTGACTCTTATGCACATAAGAGTATATTGCCTGATGTGGTAAAAATTCCGTATTTATTTAATTTTTCGAAAACTAAAGGGTGTATTTTTTTAAAATATTTTTCCTGAATTCAGTGTTCGAAACTACACTCCGCCTGAAAGTTTGGTCATTCATTTTTGTTACAATATAATATTATATAATAACAGATAAATAATATATATAAATAATATAAATAATGCTGGACAATCCGCACAGAACCATCTAGCCCCAAAGTAAGCTACTCAAAGATAGTTGTTGACCAATAAATAAATTCCTGTTACCTACTATTGAGATAATTAATTAAAAGATATATTATTCAGAGAAAATTGGCAAACGTAGTATAGGACGTCCTCCAGCCAGATGGGATGACGATCTGCGAAAGACTGCTGGCAAAAGCTGGATGCGTCAAGCTGAAGACAGGGCGCTATGGCGCTCATTGGAAGGCTATGTCCAGCAGTGGACTAATATGGGCTGATAATTATTGAGATAATTACTCTCATGTAGTTATAAAGATCAACAGGAATCTTAACTGTTTCCTACCTACATAAACATTTAATAAAAAAGGCAGGATAAGGTGATATCATCACTACATAGTATAAAACAAAGTCGCTTTTTCTGTCCCTATATCCTTATGTCACGGACGATGGTAACGGATTTTGATGTGTTTTTTTTAATAGATAGACTGAATGAATGAATGAATGAATTAACACTTTATTGTACCTTTTTGAAAATAAAACAATACTTAAATTAAATTACATCTAATCTTTTAAATAATAGAACGGTACAACAGGCGGCCTTATTGCTGAAAGCAATTTCTTCCAGGCAAAGGTTGCCTGGATTACAAACAATAGATATAAATTTATTTTAGACTGATTCAAGAGGAAGGTTTATACGTATAATAAAACCATGCGAAGCCGGGGCGGGTCGCAAGTTTAATTATAAATATGTTTATAATACCCTCTGCCCAGCAGTGGGGTTACCTTACGATTGATTTAGGAAAATAAACCAAAGTTATAGTTGATGATTTCAAGACTACGAGTAGTATCGTAAAATCATTACCTAATTTCTGTCCGAGGCTGTCGCGAATTGTGTGAAACGTTGATGAAACGTATAAACAATAGCGTGAATAATGGCAGTGCGTATAAATACAAGGTCTCAAAGGAACGGAATGGAAGCCTAGCGCATACCTCCTTTTGTTATAGGTATGTAGTTTATAAATATTAGGTCCTTACATATGAAATTGGCGTTTTGTATGGGAGGAACAAAAAGTCGAATATTTTTTAATATAATATATTTAATTAATCAAAGTATGAACCATTATTTTCTATGCACTTTTGCCATCTTATAGGTAGTTCATTGATCCCTTTACTAAAAAAACCAGTCGGACGGGAATCAATAAAATCTTTGAAGGCGATTTGGACTGCCCCATCGGAGTTGAATTTTTTCCCTTGCAAGAAGTTATCCAAATTTCGAAAAAAATGGTAATCTGTTGGAGCAAGGTCCGGGGAGTACGGAGGATGTCTCAGACTTTCCAATTGAAGCTCTTCTAATTTAGTAGTCGACGCGCGTTTGCCGGTTTGCTTCAGTCAATTCGTGAGGTACCCACCTTTCAAGCTTTTTAATCTTCCCAATTTGCTTCAAGTGAATTAAAACAGTTTTATCACTAACACCGCAGCCTGCAGCTAACTCGGACGTGGTTTGCGATGGATCCGCTTCCACAATAGCCTTCAACTCTTCATTATCAACTTGAGTCTCAGGCCGTCCACGGGGCTTGTTCTGCAAGTCGAAATTTCCAGAACGAAAACGTTGGAACCAAAAACGAACTGTGTTTTCTTTTGCAACACGACCGCCATACACATCATTTACCCTTCGAGTTGTTTCCGCAGCACTAGTGCCAGGGCGGAGCTCGTACTCGTAAATAATGCGATATTTTAAGTTTTCCATTTTGTAAAATGAGTGACGCAAACAGAAAAAAACAGAAAAAAAAAACAAATGAATGACGATCTTCGAAGCACAAATACATGAGTCTATAGCTGTACAAATTTGAATTTGGAATTCCTTACCAAAGAGGAGAAATTTGTGATTAAAGTGGCCAGTACGAAAAACGCCAATTTCATATGTAAGGACCTAATAAATATCGTTTGTACAATTGAAAAAATACAATGCGTAATTCCCGAACGGGAATTCCGGGAAAAAATAATACCTATGTGTTATTCCAAACTTTTTTACAAATTATGGAATACATTTTAAATTAAATTATTGAACATTTATTACATTATATTTAATTAGATTAGGTACAGTTACATTAATTATTTATTATTCTATTATTCTGTGATCTCTATTCGAGTATTCCAGATTATAATCTATCTCTGTGCCAGATTTAATCCATATCTGTTCATTAGTTTTTGTGTGAAAGAGTAACAAACATTCATCCATCCATAATTACAAACTTTCGCTTTTATAATGTTACTAGATGCGCCCCGCGGTTTCGCCTGCGACCCAGAGTTTTTTTCGTACAAATTTCAGAAATTTATTGCGCACCCCCTAGGGGCCATTGTGTTAAAATAAATACGTGTTTAATTATTCACTCCATAGTTTATTTATACCGAGTTTTGAGTTAATCGACCCAAGGAAAAAATATTTTCCCTACAAACTTTACCACCCTATTTAACCCACTCAGAGGTTAAAATTTCCAAATTTTATTAGCCTCTGTCCTATTCTAGGACCTAAACTATCTACATACCAAATTTCATTTAAATATCTGAAGTACTTACAAAGATTACTTATAACAAACATTCACACAGACTTTCCCATCATCACTACATAGTATAAATAAAGTCGCTTTTTCTTTCCCTATTTCCCTTTGTATGCTTAAATCGTTAAAACTACGCAACGGATTTCGATGCGGTTTTTTTGTAATAGATAGACTGATTCAAGAGGAAGAGGTTTATACGTATAATACAACCGTGCAAAGCCGGGGCGGTTCGCTAATTTATTATAATAGTAAGATTAGGAAAATGAGTGGGTACGTACTTTTTCATCGTCTCTATCCGTCATGGCGACGATAGCCATGCTCATGTTGACTCTCATGGCGTAGGAGATGAGCAGCCCCAGGAACAGCATCAGCACCTGCAGGTGCCGCACGCCCAGCCCGCCTGGGACAGAAACTACATTAAGGAAACAGCACCTAAAGTGGTATCCCCACTTATTTTAATATAGAATAGAATAGAATGGAATAGAATGGAATAGAATGGAATAGAATGGAATAGAATGGAATAGAATGGAATAGAATGGATGCGCCCCGCGAATAGAATGGAAAAGAATGGAATAGAATGGAATAGAATGGAATAGAATGGAATAGAATGGAATAGAATGGAATAGAATGGAATAGAATGGAATAGAATGGAATAGAATGGAATAGAATGGAATAGAATGGAATAGAATGGAATAGAATGGAATAGAATGGAATAGAATGGAATAGAATGGAATAGAATGGAATAGAATGGAATAGAATGGAATAGAATGGAATAGAATGGAATAGAATGGAATAGAATGGAATAGAATGGAATAGAATGGAATAGAATGGAATAGAATGGAATAGAATGGAATAGAATGGAATAGAATGGAATAGAATGGAATAGAATGGAATAGAATGGAATAGAATGGAATAGAATGGAATAGAATGGAATAGAATGGAATAGAATGGAATAGAATGGAATAGAATGGAATAGAATGGAATAGAATGGAATAGAATGGAATAGAATGGAATAGAATGGAATAGAATGGAATAGAATGGAATAGAATGGAATAGAATGGAATAGAATGGAATAGAATGGAATAGAATGGAATAGAATGGAATAGAATAGAATAGAATAGAATAGAATAGAATAGAATAGAATAGAATAGAATAGAAAAGAACAGAACAGAACAGAACAGAACAGAACAGAACAGAACAGAACAGAACAGAACAGAATAGAATAGAATAGAAGATATGAGAAGAGAAGAGAAGTTTTATAAGTAGTTTTATTTTGTCTAAGTGCCAAATGTCCAAGAGAGCTGTGCCGACAAACTGTTACACAGTTTGGGAGAAACGGTATAAATGTAAAGTGCGTATTTGAAAATAAATAATACAAAAAAAAGAGAAATAAATGATAACGAAATTTTCGGTTTCATCATGATCTTTCAGTATCAAAATTTACTAGAAAGGCTAAAAGATGTTTTCATTGACGAACTTCATTCGTGGCGTTCGATGGGTTACTAAAATTAAATTGATAATGCTGGAAACTTACTGGTAGATATTTAATCAAATTAAATAAAAACACCTAGAAATAAATAAAAAAATAATGCTGGAAAAAAATTGAATTCTGTTTATATCGCATTTTTTTATGTCAGTAGATTTCTATTTACATTGGTAATTGCATATGGCATAATTATAAAATTTTATATTTTTATAAAATTCTTTATTTAAGTAAATATCCTACCGCTATTATTAAACATACTTTATGAACCTATCTGATTTAAGTTTTATCGAGACTCAATGTGGCAAAGCATTATGATATGCATACAAATTGATACTAATACAGTAGTGCATTTTTTAGTGTCTAACAGTATAAGAAAGATAATTAATCGAATAAATACGGAACCCTACATTGTGCGTAGTCTTACGCGGATTTGGTCGGTTTTATTTAATCTTTGTTACTCTATTATCTTGCAATGTGCAACACTTTTTATTACTTATTTACTAAATACTCAAAAAAACTTTTGTTTTTCATTCTGTTTGTCCTGTCATATGAATTACAATTTCATAATATATCGATGACTGGTAGGAAGTATCTAAGCACATAAAATAATATAAATGGTAGGAATCACAAAAACGTAAGTACCTATGGATTCTCGTGTTATCGCTTATTTTTTTATAATTACTAAGTATAAATTTACTTGCATACTTTTCACTAGATAAGTACTAAGTTGTAGGTACCTACTTAAACATTAAAGTACTTATACATTATTTATAATCCGTATTGTTGAGAATTAAATGCTTTATCGATTGGTGCGGCGAAGCGACCGAAGAGTGGCATCCGCAGGCGAAGTCGGGTGATATGATTAATGGTTCAATAGCCACTTCCAGCTGTACAACCGTTGATCCGATTTGCGTGAAATATGAAGTGTACAGATAAGACTTGTGACATGTGCTGGTAACTTAGTGAGGCAAATCCGTCAAGTTGTTTCAGAGATAAGGGGGTCCAAGGGAGGTAGAATCAATCTGTGGGGTCTCGTTACAATAACATTTTTACTGTAGTATTTACTTTAGTACTTATGTATTATGTAAAGTATGTATATTTACTGTAGTATTACAAACACATACATATACACACATTTGAAACAATGTACATTTGAAAACGGTTTTATGAGGTTTTCTTTTCTAGCGTGAGTATTTCTCAATCTTTGTTTAAGCGTTACACAAAGTCTGCTCAATTTTGTATCAAACACTTTGTCTTCTTTTAAAAATCAGCCAGGGGCCGAATTCCACTAATTTCAAAGCAAAGGTCTCAATAGCGCCGTACTATCAAAATGGCTAAAATGACGTTTGAGCATCTGGCTATTTTTTTGCGATTGAAGAGACTTTCATTACTACTACAAGAAAACTGTCAAATTGATTGTCATAAACGTAATCGTCAAAGCTACGAATGAACTTCAAATAGTTTGTGCTAGTAGATTACCGAAAGGAGTTTAACACTGTCGTTTTGATACAGTACTGTTGTAATGATGAAGCGATTTATTTAGTGGAATTTGGGCCCTGGTGAGATGACTATCTGCAAAAGACTGCTGGCAGATGCTGGATGCGTCAAGCTGAAGACAGGGCGCTATAGCGCTCATTAGGGGAGGCCTATGTCCGTGTCAGTGGACTGATATAGGTTGATGAAGATAATATTAATTCTAGAACTCGGTTGCCTATCTTCTTCTTTCCTAAAAACCTGAACTACCTAATGGAACAATGCACTATAAAACATAAATAAAAGTAGGCAAAAACCATATCTATACCAAAGTATATCTTATTCCGAAATCCTTCAAATTTCTACTATGAAGTGGGTTTCTTGTCTTTCTGTCCTGAAAATCCCTTGCCGAGTCAGAGAAACTAGTACCTACTTAAAGTTGATTTGTGGATAACATTGGTAAAATCCGCAAACCCTTATTGACTCCGTTAGTATTGCAGCTAGATGTTTGAAATAGGAAAAGGTACTTAATTTTCAGAAACAGTTGATTTGATTCTTTTTGTATACCAGTAACTTTAAACAAATGCATGGTTTTGTGTCATGTTATAATAAAAACCCGTATTTATGATATTAGTTAATGCAAAACAGAATCATTACAAACCAGGTTTTTTCACTTTTTCATCCATAGTCGTATTTTCTTTAGTGGTCACTTCCATTTCAATTCACAAAACACAATTCAAGTTATAGCACAATTTATTTTTCTAGAGTTCTACATTTATTTATTATAACTTATTTATTATTTTATTTTTAAGTTGAGACGTCCATTCACCTCATAATCTCAGCTGACATCTGTATGCTATTGGTTTTTTCTCCGTCACTCGGCTTACGGCTATGAACGACTTCGATAGGTATTGTTCTCTACAAAGTCAAGGCTGTAAAAAATGATTGAACTGCTCTGTTATACCTACTCTAAGTAGGTTGTATTGTTTATCTTATAAAAGTTATGCAATTGTTTCACTGCATTACTTCTGCACGGTCAAGTTAGTTTTAAATTAAATTTTTCTTTATTATTATTCTGCCAATATGATCTTTTACTATTTGCACACAAACGGTTCAAGGTTTTTTTATTATTTCAGTGATTATTTAAGGTTTTATTTGTTCCTCTATACATAAATACTTTTTCTAGCTCCCAGTTCAGTGACTTTTTCTCATTTATCAATCAAGTAAATAAATAAGGTAAATTAGGTACCCAGACAAGCAATCCCGTTAAATTTTCGTCCTCATAAGTTTTTTCTCTTCGCAATTTCAGTAGTAAGTAATATTTTCGTAAAGTAAAACTATCGTGAGCATTTCCTGCGAAATGTAATGCTCCACAGCTTCTAAAATAATTTCCGCGCATTGTTCTGTTCAATGTTATTTTAGATGGAATTCAACAATGGACCAAGTTATAATAACGATAGAAACAATACAGATTGTATATGAATAAGGTTCCATCTTCTAATCGGCATTTTGTTTGAGTCTCACGATGGCATCTCAATCATGGGGCTTACTTGGACATCCCAATATTGATGTTTCTGATTCGTTTTCGTGCAAAACCTAATCTTATGTCATCTA